>OX439047.1:48537504-48962957 GCA_949317995.1 Acholoe squamosa
TTATTGAATGACTTTCTCATTTCTTGAAGTTTTATTTCTTCACTTTCTAATTCCTTCATGTATTCACTCCTCCTGGCTTCGAATTCGTTTCGCATGCCGATCAAGTCATCTTCCAACTGAAGTTTTTCATTGAATACTTCATCTTTAGCTTTGACCAAGGTATTTAAATTCTTGTTCAAAGTTACGTAGGTTTCATTTAACAACAGGACATCCAGTCGTTTAAATTCCTCACCTTCCGGTACCGCATAGGTTAAGTCGCCATCTATAGCGCTGTAATCTAATATTGGTAGCCCGGGTCTGGGTAATCTGTAAGGTAGTTCTCCAAATGTTACCCTTTTTGGCATCGGTGCCGGATGTTCTGGGTTAGTATTACCACCAACTTCGAACATCGAATTACTTAATTCGTCAACAAGTGATTGTTGACTTATCAAATTACTCTGCCTCTGTATGGACTGTTCACGTCGTACAGAGTCTGGTAGATTCTCCTCACTATCATTATAGTGAGGTTCGGGATCTCTCCAAGATGCAGATTCTGCATCTTGGGAGTTCGAATGGGTTTGGATCACTAATGATCCATTGCCATTCTCCTGGGCAACTAGTTGCCCTGCTGGGTTAGCTTCCGCGAGGCTATCTAACCCATGTACTAGCCGTTCGGACGTTATAACGTCCGGGCTATACACCAGAAATCCTGGTCACGGCACCAGTGTAAGGGTTCGTGGTCTTACGGACCTGGGGGGTTCGGGTCTTACAATTCGGAAAGAAAGAGTAAGCAGTGTTTCAAGTGTATGCCAACGGATAGAGTTTATTAAGATGTACACTCACGGCTATCCGGTAGTTGTTTAAGAGGATAGCTAACAGTTATTAAGGATGGTCTACATACTTGGAGGCCAGAAGGGCCTCTGACGTAGCGGCTGAGCCCTGGGCTTTATATAAGGACCCAGGTGTTCATCGTCAGATGTCCCCACAGACCCGGATCGGTGCTGCCACCTATCCAGAACCTGAGGAACGTCCGACGACTCGACTCACCCGCCACGTCAGACGGTACCCACCACTATGGTTACAAAATAAGTACCTCTACACTAGTTATGCAAATAATATGTGCAAATATGGAATGTTTGGTATTAATCTGGGGTGTTTCCTCCCCCTAAAGAACATGCCCCCCGCAAAAAAAAATTTGTTTCAGAAAAGAATAAGCGAAATAATTTTTTACCTAGCGGCCTTTTTGGCCTGAGCCGGTCCACCTGCGCCCTACCTCCAGCCAAAACCTATCTGTTTGAAGAGTTACCGGTGAAAAAGGGCAGGTTTGAGGAAGGAATGGATCGAAATAAAGGCTTTTTTGGGATGCGGGGGCAGACGCCAGTCCAGGCACTGGCAGAGAGGTCCAAGAACTGGCAGTTTTACAAAAAGAAATCGCAACTCCCTTAATAATAGGAGTTTCCACTAGTGTGACCTATAGATAGCTCAAGCTGGCGATCATCATGGCGATATTTATTTTCAAATCTGCACAATGGGAACAAAGTTATTGATAATTTTAGCAATTTTAGCTATGTTTTGAGGGTATTGATGAAAGAATGATACAGACCTGTTCACGGACCACCAATCTCGGACCACCAATGGGGCCGTGCAGCATGCGGTGTCATGATTTGTTCAAATCTAACATTTTCCTTCAATTTCTCTGTACCATGCGACAAACAAAGACAAGTTGTGACAATAATCCATGTGTACTGCTACAATAAAGCAAGTTTCCATTCAAATAACAACACATTTGGGCAAAAAAAAAAACACATCGGCAACAACAACATTTTCACTGGTACTGCGGTGCTGCAGCGGTCCTGCAGCGGTACCAGCGAAGTGGCTTCTGGCTGTGTTCTTAAACACCTGAAAGCCTGGCAGTCTATTACTCGCCGAATATGCGACAAAATGAATGAAATACTGCAGCATTGTCATAGATATAATGTTTTATTGTCACAACTCATCAGTTTTTATCGCAGGAAACTGGGAAATTGAATTACTCGCCCATATGAGATGGCTACCATGCTGTCCATACAGAAGGGTTTATGAATACCCCCAGGTGATGGATCACGCCACTCCATCAGCCAATTAAAGAAAGGGACACGGGGTGAATGCGTCCGCCTAACTGCCTCAGCGGCGTAGCAGCCAATCAAAGACGGGGACCACAGGGGAGGGAGGGAGCATTCCGGTTGGGCAACGTGCATCTAGGGCAGACCTGACAGCCACCAGAGCAAGGGGGGTATGAGCTCCCATTCTAATTCAATGTAAGTTCTCTCCACCGGCCAAAAACGACCAGTCAGGCCCCTACTTTAACAGTACAGACGGATGACACAGGTGAGAGGGGAGGGAGAGACCAGTCAGATTCTATACTCGATTTCTGATGATCTGGATTCCAGGTAAACGGCGCTTTCCAGTATGGATGTAATTAAACTGCTGTCTCGAGACAGCAGTTTAAAAACATGTTACCAAAATTGACCTAAAAGTGGTCTGACCCCGCACATGGATAATCAGCAAAAACCAGTAGTGCATCGCAAGATAATCAATGTTCACATCGTGAATCTTATTCAGAGGACCCTAAGGAATAAAAAAAAAACGTTTCGCTGAGTGTTGGGGGGGGGGGGTGCATGGTGGGCTATCTCAGCCCACGGCCTACATGTATTACAGTACTATATTCCACTCACCCATCCACCTTGTTGGACGATCCATTGAGCTGTGTGCTCCCTAGTTATCTTGGTGAAGGCATCTATGACGTGTTTGACGTACTCTGGATGTTCCTGACGTACACAGTCACATGCCAGTGCTGCAGTGATGGCTAGTCCTGCTACCACCTTCCCCCAGGTGACGTTACCCTTGTACAGGTACTTCGCTACTGCACATAGCGTCCTATGGGCGTCTGCCTCCGACTGCAGCGTCACCTAGAAGTAAACGTCGGGGTTGATAACAATACTAAGCATTGGTAACAATCATACATGTATCTCAGGAATGATGTACATGGGTAAATACATGTACACAATTCCCTTGTACTCTGAACGTAATTATTATATTGACTTTTATCTCCACCTACTGCATCAATATCTTTCTGTCCAATATGACGTCGTGTACGGTAGTTTTAGAACCAAGTTCACAGATGAGAAGAGAATTTGGTATGGCAAATGGGGAATCTACTGCGAGTGGCTGGTACATTTACACAGTCTTCAATATCGTAATGCTCAATTTATTTTAGAGTTAGATTGATAAATGAGCTCAAAGTGACAAATGTGAAGAAAACAATAGAAGGTGAATGAAACAATATAGCTTAATATATTATGATAATAAGACATAGGTACTTCTAGTTGAAGGGTGACACTGTCGTACAGGTCAGGATACATAGACTCTAGCTGAGCTCCAGCTGCCTGTAGTTCCTGACTGACGGCTGTGGTGGAGGAGGGGGATGGGCCGTCCCCACCCATCCCCCGCCCACACCCCCCGCCGCCCATTGAGGTAGCAATGAGCAGCTCCACCCGGGGAGGGAGCAGCTCAGCCTGCCGCAGCCTCTGTAGGACGTACTCCCGGCACAGCTGGGTGCCCTGCTCCACCACCTCATCCTCAGTCGGCAGCGTGATCAGGTGTAGACCTTGAGGACAAGAAGATACAAGCTTCCTCTTTAATCGTTAATATTTGGGAAAAATGCTAGACTATATGGGATGTTGGGACTTTTCTAATAATTAACCAGTGTGAAATAAAAGTCAGTTCATAAAGGATTTTATTTCTGTATAGGTCGAATACCACATGGCGATGTAGGGCTCAACATTTAATATCTCTGCTATATTGGCCTTTGCGTTCGAGGAGGATTCCTGGGCCCCTAAAATGGCAAGGATACCGTAGTGGCCTGTAAAAGCCCTGGGTTTTTGAATGAGCGTCGGTATTGAACAAACGCCGGGGACACAGTAGCATTGAAATTGAAATGTTAAACCAAGCCTTGAATAAGCGCCAGTCTTGAAAAAGGGCATTGGTAGCGCTTGTTTAAGACTTGAATTAAAGTGCATTTAAAATTTGTATACCCCTGTACCCCCGGCGCTTATTGGAGACCGGGGAGATTCAAGGACCCGGCGCTTAAACAGACCAATACGGTAGCTGCCTATTAGGTTTTAATTCACTGTAGGTTTCGGTATAAATTGGACAATTCTTGCCATCTAGGAGCTCAGGCAAAGAACTCAAAGAGCAACTTCGCAGAGATATATGAGCCCTAAATCGCCATGTTGGATCCGACCTTATAAGAGTGTCTGACGTTGAAGAAGAGAAGGTAATCGTCTTAAGCTTTCGCATTATTTTCGTTCTATTTCCAATTATTCACTCTCGCTCTGGCGAATAAAAAGTTTGTATTATTTCAGGATTGTGAAGGAGTATTACAAAGATCTTGTCTAAACAAATTTGTCATGAGCCATTTCGGGGAACATCAAAAGACCAGTGAATCTGCCAGTCCTACCTTTACAATTCTCTTGTTTAGTTTACATAAGATCAGTGAAAGAGAGATTTGGTTATCCGACGGAATAAAGACCTCGTCACTGTCACATCGCGGAAAACTTTGGTCACTTGGAGGAAGCCAAGCTAAAGGCATGTACTATGTAAAATCAATCCAATCCAGTTTTCCTCATGAAAACTACCAACATGTCCCCTGCCCTTCTTGAACAATCACATAACTACTTAATTAGATATATAGTGGCATATACTGCCTATGGCATGGATCACAGTGGGTGGAAAATTGGAAATATATGTTGAACGTTACTGTGGGGTGCGACCACTTGGCATGACCTCAATATCAATCCCTCGGACACCTCTTCACAATATCATCAGAAAAGATATCGTCAAATGGTAATTATAGGTGAATGCCATTTCCAAAGGAAACTGAAGATATCTTTGAATATTTGAAGATATCTTGAGAGTTGTCATCTCTAACCTATCTTTTCATGTAAACCATTGCAAATTAATGTATGACAAATGATGACAGCTTCAACATCCACAAAGGTATCTTGTGTGTTATCTTCATCTGTGCCTTTCATTAGTGAAGATACCCTACCGTCCGTGCAAAGGACCACATGATCTGTATATTCATTAACCAAAGCCTTAGGAACTGAATGTTAATTCGACATTAGTAAGGCCTTGGGAATGTGTGCTTCAGGGAGTGTCACTAGCCTTTAGGCTTTAGATTATTTGTCAGTCTACAGCAGGCAAAGAGTACACACACACCATTGTTGCACCAACAAAACATCATGGCCTTACATTAAAGACGCACCTAGACACTCGGACGTTCTATAGAGTCGGCATTATGTTATAATTCACAAATGTAGACAATCATTACATTTCTGTAAGCTGTACACAAGAGCGAGAGAGCTATGACCAGGTATGTGACTTGTTGACTGAAACACACTCAACTGCTGGGACGACAGAAGGGTATACTCACGGGGGGGGGGGCTAGAAGCTGTAAACCAGAAATGGATACCTTACCTCTTCTCAGAAGAGCCGACTTTTTGAACAGGCGCTTGGTCCAAACTTTGGGGTTTAGTACCGACAACATGTCTGTGTTGTATAATGTGTGTAGGTCTAAGTAGTAGTATTGTAGATCTGTGGTGTGACCAGTGTATACGTTATGGTGTAGGCAGGTTATATGTGTGCCCATACAGTCTCCTGGGGTGCCACTATATATGTCAACTTTACCGCTGTCCCACTTCCATCAATGCCAGTACTGCACAGCCGTGTTTGGCTGAATGTGAAGTAGGGCACGTTCGTGTAACACCATTTTATAGTATATAGTGGGCAACAAGTATTCATCCAGTCCACTGGGAATCCATGGACCCTTTATTCCCATTGATGTCCATATAAAAAAGGAATGCCTAGTATGTGAGTCCTTTTCATTACATAAATGTATCCTGTTTCCCCCCCCCTCGATTTTTCCTTTCCGTTTTCTTAATAAATATATATATATATATATATATATATATATATATATATATATATATATATATATATATATATATATACAGAACGGAGTTTTTGAATGGCCCGGGACTCCCTTTGAAATGCCATGCATGTATATTATTTCCTCATATAACATCGTTATAGTTGGTGTAAAGGTCTCCATATGTTAAACATCATATGGATGTAACAAGATGTAGCCTTAGACCAATAGTGAACTTGGCACCTTTGGTCGACTTTGGCCATATATTTCCTACACAAATGTCGGCTGAAAAGGCCCAGTGGACTATTAATAGAACACCCGGCTAAAATCAGAAAAAAAGTACCCTAAAGGCATACTTCGCGAACGTTCTCAGCATCTTATGTAGAAGGGAGGGGGCGTGTGTGGTTGGGTGGCGGTTAGGTGCACTTCAATAGTCCCTATAGTCCTTTACCTCCCACTGCCAATACACAATAACATGTCAACAACATATCATTTGGAATCCATTCATTCAATATGCAAACCTAATGCTCAACTTGTCTATATATTACTTGGTTTAACCTGGAATTCCTTCCTGTTCCTTTCGAAATCAAAACAAACATTGCTCCATGTATTGTTTGGTTGTGAGCCCTCAGATATTGACAGAGACATGTACGTGGGTGTCCGATACACTGCCTTCCCCTTATGTCATCATTTGGAAAGCAAGCAGACATGTATCTAATTCAAAAATGTCAACTTACAATGAATCTAGACTAAAGACAATACACGACCAGAGTGTTCTCTTTCATGAAACCACACCTGTTCTACAGAATTACCCGATCCATGGCATATTTTTGTTTATGTCATGGCAGATACGACCATTACTATAGAACAGTACTGGACATGCCGTATTCAATGGGGGGATGGAATACAATGTGGCCGTATTCAATGGGTGTCCGCCATCTTGGATTCTGAACAGATCTGAGCTGTGTTTCTCTATTTTAAAGCAAATTAACACAGTAGGGCCATGACATAAATGCAAATATCAACTCCCATGGAATATTTTTGCATCGCATTCCCCTTGGTGAGTCTGCCCGCATTCAACTCGGCCTATAAGGCCTCGTTGAATACGGCAGACTCACTTCGGGGAATACGATGCAAAAATATTCCATGGTCGTTGACATTTGCTTATGAGTGTTTTCGACTTATTTATGTAACACATCTTCAGAATATCTTGAACCGGTTAGTACCCCATCATGCAACAGCAATGTGACAACAGAATGGTATATGCCTGGATAAACAGTTGGTTTCAGCCTTGGCCACCAGGTGCTAATAGTACATCCGCTACTGTGAGTGGCAGGTAGCCCGGGCAGTTTTCACAGCTTTCCTCAGTAGCCCATAGGGTTATAGGTGTTGTATAAGAGGAAGGGGGAGGGGGTGACTTATCATTTAATGTATTGAATTAAGTGTCAACCCCACTTACATGTATGTTATTAGCACTATCACTGCTGACTATTGGCTTGAACTATTTGGATTGCCTAAGACTAGAGGCCTGGGTTGGAATCTTGGTGGTCAATGAAATAGCTTGGAAAGCTTTTATTCACTGGCCCAGTAATGTCTTATCCAGAATCTTTTACTTTTATGCCCCTCAGGCCCCTCAAATCTCTCTGAGAATCAATAACCAGAGCGGGTATCAGTCCGTGCGCTCTCCGTAGATTTTATCGATTTCTAGCATTGACATGGACATATGGTGCTTTCACATAGAAAAAATGGTCACAGGGCCAAGAAATTTGACATGCTGATAGCCAAGGGGCACCACGTGAGGTGCTGAGTGTTATTCTCTCTCTAGGTGCTATAATTCACAGAAATATCTGGCTAAAATATATGAAAAACCCTCGGAAATATAATGATATAAAGGAATAAATTCAACAAAATGCATCTTAACTCCATGTGTAATGGCTTAGATGGCCCCATTTACACATTATTCAAGCTCCCCCATATAAGGACAACAAAATTTACCAGATATGGTGAATACAAGGACATTTTATTAAGTGTCAGTAAACATTCATTGGCTGCATAGCTCGGGGAGAGAAAAATGATGTTTTCCCCGGATGCATGAAAAGTACTCCCATAGAGCACTGAGGACGATAGAAATAGATGGAAACAGCTGAGAATGTAAAATTCAGGTCATTCTGACCCTGAAAACCATGATTTTGGTTACCTGGCACCCCCAAGAGAGAAGTATCAGGCTTGCGGATTGACACCAGAATATTTCTCATAAACCTCTCCAAGGCCGAAACTCCACTACTACGATTTTCAGTGATTTCTCACTAATTTTATTGATTCCCTTGCCCTTTCTCACCATAACATTGTCAAACTGACTTACCCTAAGCAAAATAAACACATTTTAGCGAGATTTGACAAACTTGGTAGAAGGCCCTATATAGCCCGTAGAGGCTGCAGAACACTAATTATTTTTCCACTGTTGGCCTATATAGCTTTTGGGCGAAAATAAAATACTTGTGCAAGTATCTGGGCTTAGCCACTATTATTTTCTTGTAGATATACATTTTTCCCAATAATTTAGGGCCATGGCATGTGGTAAAATGTGATTAACTTTTTTGCTATAGGCTTAGAGTTAGGCTTATTAGGCTTATTGCTTAGAGTGCGGACATACCCAGATTTGGGGGTTTTGCAGTGAATGATTTCAATACATTCTCTAATTAAAAAGAGTGCACCCCCCTCAACTTACCATCAAATATCAGCCTAAATAACACTCAAATCAATTAATATACACCCTAAGGATTAATTTGATACCTGGTTTGCCTACCCACTGTCAGATTTTAGACCAATAATCATTGTACAACACCCTTCAGTGCGGAGCTACAAAGTGTCTCCTGCTGCCACCTCCCGTCAATTGGTGTTCTGCAACCAATAGTGCATTGTTCTACATGCTTTACTGACTCTATACAGAGCAATCTGCCCGATTCAAGGTGCCGGAAGTACCATAAGCACCTTGTGGCAAACACATGCACTATTTGTACGTCTAGACGTATACATGGTGAGCATAATGTAGGGAAGTGCAGCTTCAGACAAACTGTTGACACACATGTTCAGTTGTAAAGTTTGGCGAAATACAGGTGACACCACCCTTTCTTGAACCTGTAAGTGTTACTATGAGCAAATACATCTACGACAAAGAAACCACTCCATCTGATAATAGAGTCCAAGTCCAGGTAGCTCACACGAGAGGTGCCTTGACATTCGATACGAGACCTTTGTGATAGTGCTCCTCTACCCTCTTACTGGTTCGTTGGAGTGAGTGAGTAATAGATGTTTTACGCCATTTCGACAGTTAAGGTCATATTCATGGCGAGAACTACATTACACAATTTCACAGAGGAATGTGTCAGTGCCCGCACATATGTGCACCACACACATCTGAGGGGATAGGAAAGATGAGATATAGACCCTTTTAAGTGGGCTAGGGAAGCCCACTGGTCCGTTGGTGGCACCTGAAGTTGACAACTCTAGTTTGATTAACTCATATTGCATACACCATGCAACTAATATCTTTTTGTGATCTATTAACAACTGAAGGAAGATCTTGTTATACCCCAAATTCCATGTATGAATATGGAAACACGAGTGCTGTACATGTATATCGATGTCTAAAGGATTCTGCGACACAACACCACACATGAAATGGAATCTCTGGAGGTCATTTCGCAACATCCTACGACTGCACACTGTAACTACGATTTGAAACTGTCTGGATCGTAGTAAATGGCCATATTCATTATATGATCATGACTACGCTGTACGACTAGCAGTTATGTAGTCTTACATTGGGGTTGATCGGAGGGGGGGGGGGGTGATTGGGCAGTTGTAGGGTATCTAAAAATAATGGTAAATAAGAAGTAGGAGGTTATTTTGAAATAACCTCCTGACCACTTATACAGGTATGTAATGTCACTATACATGTACATGTATTAGGGATTCCTACTTAAGCTTGGGGGGGGGGGTTAGGCGTAGCATATTATGAACTAACCTCCCGATACATTAACTGAGAGATGTTTATCATGCTTCCGTTGAAACTTCCCTCACCACCTGATCTCCCATTTTAACCTTTGACCCTCCTTACTCATGCACTATATACATAATGCCCTATGAGGTTAGATCCTGGTTTAGTGTGGGACCTGACACTGGAGTAATCACACTTTGGCTCTATCCGTGTTCTCCTGTCGAAAATCACTCTCCAAGCCGAGGCTCTTACATTATAGTGTTCCGTGTGAGGGGCGGATCCAGGATTTTGAAAAGGGGGAGTCCAACCCTGGGGCCTATTGGTGGGAAGTCGCAAGCGCAGTGCTGCGGAATCGCAAGTGCAGCGCCACAACATATCTAGGGGGGGGGGGGGGGGTTGGGGAGGCTTTTTAAAACATTTTGATGTACCCTCAAGAGTTTGTTTATGCACTGGTGACTATTAAGGGAGTTTTGGGTCATGCTCAAAAGAAATCTTATAACATAATCATCAAACTTAAATTCCAAGCATTATGGTATAGGCAAGCATTGTCAGCATGGGATGCAAATTTATGTCCTGATATCATACATTGTTCTTTGATAGGGTTTGGACAGCTTGTCCTGCAAAGAAATTTTTGAAATATTGGTGTCAAACACTATAGTCTAAAGGTCTAAGGAATTTCTGTATCACTGGGTGTGGATCTAGTAGTTTCATTTGAAAGTGATTCAGAAACTGCCCTCTAGAATACTTTGGAATTCAAAAATAAAGATGTCAAGTCATTGTTTAAAGTATTTTTAAGTGAGGAAAAATGTGTGATGTAAATCTGATAGAAAATTACCTGGGGAACCCCACTTAATATCCCACGCATAAGGCACACCCAATGCCTACACTCTCAGCCCCAATTGTAAATCAGCTATAAAGACCACTGCAGTGGGTATAGTACAAGCTACTGTAGGGTCATTAGTGTAAGATCTTATTATACCCCAAACTATCAAGTTAAACATAAACATTGGAAGCTGATAGTTCTGGCCTTCATCGTGATCTACCTCTTGATAATGACGAATGTCGATTCAGTGCTCAACATTTATAAATTTGTGGTTAAACCTATAGCCAACTTAGTCTTACCCTCCCCCCTCCCGGGGGGCACTTAATTTTTTTTCTGACACGGGTGTGCGGCTGAGCCTCTGACATCCCTTACCCTTGCTTACAGAGATTTTCTTGAAAAGTGACCCTTGCTTAGAGGGATTTTTGTAACAAAGTACCCCTATTTGGAGAAAATTTGATTGGAAATGATGCACGTAAAGATTTTTTCTCAAAAACTGACCATTGGTTAGAGGCATTTTGGAATAAAATGTCCTCTTTTTGGGCAAATTGGTCAAAAAAGTGACGCACGTGATGACTTTTGGCCAAAACAGACCCTTGCTTAGAGGGATTTTGCTCAAAAACTACCCTTGCCAGCCGCACACATGTGAATCTCCAATATATGAAGTGCCCCCCAGCCCCCCCCCCCCCGTACAGTGGATCTAATCAAAGTGACGATTGTATGCTATGTGAATTTGAGCTGCTCACTTTAAAATCTATATACAAATAACGGCCAATACTGGCGAAGCAGTCGCCCTGTCCAATGTAGCCTCTACTTTGAATAGGAATAACTTATTGAATCCTAGAATCAAACACCAAGTACGGGTCAGTTGCTCACTTGCCAGTTTGTTGCGTGTGTGTCTGGTGAGCCACCGTGAGAGGCCGCTGTAGCGCTTCTTGCCTTTCTCTATGTAGTCTGCTGCTGCTGCCCTCTTGTGGTCCGCCTCAGCTAACAGTGCTGTCAGCATGGGCCGCGTCCTCAGACCGCCAATCCCCGGCATCTGGATGAACAAGGACAAAGTACTATTGTTTTAATATAGTATATCACAGAACCCTGGCATCTAGAGGAACAAGCAGAAACTATATAAGCTTTAGTATAGTATATCACAGAATTCTGGCATTTGGAGGCACAAAGAGAAAGTACCAGTTTTAGCATAAACGTAATCATTCTAATAAGCGCACCTGCTCGAATAAGCGCACCCCCACCTTTTTTGGGCCATAAGTGCATCACCATGGTTTTGACACCATGCAAATTAAAAGAGAATAACCACTTTAATTGTACTTTTTATTTCCGTAAACCTCTGTCAAATGCACCTGAGATGGGTTTTATGACGCCATTAAATCTTCACCTTTGATGAAACGAAGAATGGATAGATTAATAAAACCATAGTGTTGTAGATTATAATACAATAGTAGAGAATAGTCCTGTGAGACATGGCGTGGTAACTTGTAATTTGTGTCTAGTTTCAGTTGGTGAGACTGAGAGATAGGGCATACTATCATCTGGACTTTTGGTAGTATATAGCACAAATTCAACCCGAACTACCCACTGCAGCTAAGTACTAATAGCCTGTAGACTATACATTCTGCATGCACCTCACTCAGCTGTCACAGGGACCTTTGTTATTCAATGTTCAATGCCATAGTCAACAGGTGTGTCATTATGAGTGTACACTGTCTCAGATCACCAGGAGCCTGCTATGTCTCACCCCCCCCCCCACACACACACACACATTCAACTGTCAATCACCTTGTAATAGGTCTGTACCTCATCAGGAGCCAGTGGTCAGCAAACTGGCCAGATCACTCCACCTCCCTGTAGAATAATTAAATTAATGTATCATCACTGATAGCAGATACATATTCTGAGAAAGCATTGTTTCAATGTAAACTAAAAAAGTTTACACAGAAAAGAATGTAGCAGTACCACAAGGTGTCCTTACACTTCAGCCTCCTCTAATTTACAAAAATGCACATATGACAACACACACTTTAGCACTGATTTCTCCATAGAGATCTTTAACAGTGAATACATTGTTCAAATACAGAAAATATGATCCAATTGTACCATAACCCACTGAGATGAAACCTGTACTACATATATATATATATATATATATATATATATATATATATATATATATATATATATAATAGTTTCAGAACGAACAATTCTAAAACAAAGGCTACAGAGATGCATTTCTGAATCTTAAAATGCTCTAATGCTAATCTGCCATAGGGCTCCAAATGATGAAATGTCTTATCTGTGAATAAAATCAAAAGTATGAGATATATTCAGAAAATTCCTTCACTGATAAGTAAAGTACACACACTGTTGTTATTACATTAGATTAGTGAGCAGGAATAGACCATAGCAGAGGAGCTACAAACAAAAAAAGATTGCAAGGCCTCCCAATCCCTTACACCATGGCGACTGTGAACCATACACTAGTCAACTCATCTCACGAGTAGTACTCACTAGTCGCCGCGCTAAAAAGAAAAGATGGGTGGGGGTGCCCTTATCAGAATTAATTTTGTATTACGGTTTCGAGCATCTAATAATTCAGTTTCCGCACCAGTGCACTTATTAGATTGACTTTCAGCGGCAATTGTAAATGGGCTATGAATACCGCAGTAGTGCATACAGCAGCATCTTGTACCTACAGCAGCTACTACTGTATTTCAGAATAAGAAGCACTCTACTGTAAAACCCTTGTGGCGGGCTGACAGTGAATTTTATCAAAGAATCCTGGCATTTGGAGACACAAGGAGAAATCTATAGATACACAGAAAGCAACGGTTTACATCCAGTCTGAGCATCGGTGGCACAAGGATAAGCTTGTAACATTATTGGTCTGGACCAAATTATTAAGCATGGTTTTACCGGTATTTAAAAATCAACGACATCTGACATGGCCATTGGTGTCAAGAAAAAAAAATAGTGACGTGACATGGAAAATTTCTTGAATTCAACATGAAACGTGGTAGATTCTTAGAGGTGACATGGGGGTTTAAGTGACAGGAAACAGGAGCATTTCTTAAAATCGACATGTGACATAAGGAGCCACCTCATATTGGCCACTAGTTGGTCTGGAGCTGGTTCTGGCGACACACACTGATAAGAACTGATAAGATGGGACCAGCATGTCCCTGGAAGTGGGTGTTAACCAGGGACAAGGTACCCATCATGGTATGTCTTATCAGTGGGTTTTAGCTCAACCAGCGAAATTCAAGATGGCGGCTCCACTAAGCCTCCATACTGAGCCTATAAGGCCCCAGCGGTTTAATGGTTTACCATCCAGTCACAGCATCAGGAAATACAAGTAGAAATTAACAGTTTTAGCTTAGTTTGCTATACCACCCACACCATAATTGCAACAAAAATGGTGGATATGCAATTCTAAGGCGTTGTGTTATAAATTATGCTTAACGCATAAAACATATGTCCATTAATTTGACATTTGACCATATAGTGAACAAGGGGAAATATTTCTGAAATAAATTCCATTACTCCTTATTTGGACGGATGGGGGTGCGTCACCATTCCATATTTGGGAGAGAGCTACGTCATGATTTTCTATTTTGGAGTAGGGAGGGTCATTACTCCAGAATTTATTTTCGTGATTGTTGTACTAAGCTGACTTGTGGACCCAAATATATACATCTGTATAATACTTGTGTGGGACTCTTCTTTGGTTTAAATGGGTCTAACCGATGAAGCATCTCTATACTATGATTCATATCTAATACACCCCCTTGTTGAGCTTTCATGTAAGATCTAAAACTTGGCCTTGTAATGTTGATAATGATATGTGTATATTGCTGCAGGCTTAAAGACTCTGCTTGGGTGTAGATATTAAATTTCATTAAAGAATCTTCCAGATGAAACTCTGCTTCTTGAACTAGGGTAGTAGATGTTACAGGTTGCTTAGACTAATCCCTGGCGTGGTGAAGCATGAACAACAGAAACGCCCCACCTCCTATTCACGGTTATCTAACGATTTGGCTTGGACAGTGCTTTTTTGGTTATAACCCGGGTGCATTATCAGGCCATAACCCTACTCTAACACCTTTTGGACATCTTCAAGAAGCCTTTGGTTAGAGTCTGGACATGTTAATAAATTGGAGAAGGATATAAAGTCACCCTCGCCATACATTTCCAGTTAAAACCGTTCAGGGTTCTATGGGGAATCGATCCCCAGCCACTGTGGCAGGAGACAAACTCGCTGTCCACTATACCAAGCCGAACAGTACTAGAAGTCAATGTACATGAAGGATTTGAATAAGTTTTTCAACATACCTGATGTTTGCACACCTTGTTAGCATAGAATCCAATGGTGGCAGGTGGACTTATTAACATCTTTAGATATCCTATATGAACATGCCATGCCTAAATTCGCCATATTGTTCATAATAAATAAGAATCCAATGATTTTCCATAGCGATACGTCGCTGCACTTGGCACCCGCCATTGCGGCTTGCTGACCCAATTCTTCAGCCCAAAGTGTGTCAGGTTACATCCGGGCACCTCTCCGCTTCGTCAATAAGACGGAATGGCCGTGTGCCGTTGGATCGCTACGTAAAACCATTGGATTCTCATTTATTTAGAAGAAAATGGAGACAAAATGTAGGTGAACACCAACTAGAGATTGTATATTTGCTGGCATTAGAAGTACAGGAGCTGGCATGCTTGGATTCTACCCAAAAAATGTGTGGAAAGGTGGAGGTATGTCGGGAAGAGTGACAACATGGCCACGGCGGGTTGGCAAAGCAAGCGGATCACATGCACTTTCAAAATGTCTTCTCCTGGCTTTATTATGGGGTTATAAGGTAAGAAATTAATACAAAATGGAGAAATATGTTAGATAAACGCCTTAATCAAGTTATGAGACAGCACTCATGGGTTTAGGGTTCAATATTGAGAATATTGAACCCATAAACCCACTCATGCTGTCTAATAACATTGATTAAACGCTAAATATCTTTTTCAGAAAACGCTAACACCTTTCATCGACCTACCTCCTCTCCTTTGACGTATGACTTCTGAACCATCAAATCACCCCACCTCCTTTCAGTTTGAAGAACATTGACACTATCCACTATTTCATGTAAAAGAAAAATACCCCTTTTCAGAGTGCTGCTGTTTTTCTTCTTTTTTGAAAAGAATTGGCTCTTTTTCTTCATCTATATGGGCAAATGCGGAAACCCCACTAAAATCTATCTAATTTCCATCGTGGGCCACCATTTTCGATTAGTTTATTAAATGGATGCTGCCGGTAACGTGAGATGAGTATAGTGTCCCGGCAAAGAACACAATAATCTCAATAGACTCTGCATGTTGATATAATATATGGTAGCAGCAGGAACCAAAGCCCTCAGAAAAATAAAATGATTGCACAGTATATACCCCTTAGTCTTTTTAAAACCAGATACAGGTAGACTTTATGATAGAAAAGACCCCCCCCCCGAATACCAAAGAAACGTTTCAAACCACATAGCAAACATTGACAGGTACAAAACAGCTCCACTGACTCACCTTAATGTTATGGACCACTGACTCGTGTGTTTGATTTAGGAATCAAACACTAGAATATGTGTCCCTGCATTCTAAGTGCTAACCAGTTGTCTGTAGATGTCCATTGCTGCAGTGTACCAAGCCTTAGACTGTCATAGCATGACACAGCCCATCACTCAGTAACCACTAGATGCCCCTGTATAATGAGTGGCCTAGAAGAGTGGTGTTTTCCAGTATGATGTGGTGTCTATCACATGATAACTGTCACCACCAGTGTCACTAACCGCTTCTTTTAATGCACCACTCTACAAACTGGGTCACATGGTTCAACCGTGCATCACGTGGTCCTGGATCCTACATCGGAGACCCTCTGGGATCAAATACACAATGGGACTCCAAGTGTCTCGTCACCACGTCATTATACTAAATGGATCTATTTGTGTTCATATTGGTGTCCAGGACCGAACTATATGGGACAGAGCCATTGCTAGTACCAAACAAATTAGCTAGGTGGCTCATGTAGTCGGGGGCTAGATCAGCAGTTGGCCTCTTTGTACAGTTTACTTTGGTTGGCCCTTCCTAATAGTCTATATGAAGATATATTCTAAAAATCTGTACCTTTGGATAGCAAATACTTTAAACTTCAACAATATAAGCTTTATATAGATTTAGTACTTCAAATACAAGAGAAATTTAACTTTAAAAGTTTTCTTAGAGGGCACATTTAATCCAGGCTGAGTAAAACCAAGCCATTGTCTCCCTATCAGGGTAATCCCCTCCATTCACACCTAAAACAATGGACAGGTACTTAAGATGATGAAGGCAGAGGCAGGGGCAGCTTATCAGTCTTATCAATCTCCCTTGATTTCTGTGGGTGGAGGGGTAGATAAGAGATTACCCACAGTCCTCTGCCAGATCCAAGATGGCTGTCGGGGGGCAGTCACATAACTGATTTCAAGATGGCCACCTCCATACAGGAATGGCTCTGCAGCTTAATTCAAAACATCCTGAGATCGCAACCCCAGTGATCTTAGTGTAGGCACATATCATAAGACCTGGCCAGTCTACCCTATCTAATGCAGTGGTTACAGGCCTGTCAAAAATAGCAAGTCCTGGGATCACTTCACTATTCCTTTTCCAGCACTAAGATCACTGCAATCTTAGCGAAAGAATTGCATAGTGGTTTCACCTGAGTACAAGAGCACTTACAGGGAACACTCCTGATCAAAAGAGTGAATAGCCTGCTGCATACATAAAGAGGGGAGGGAGGACGTTTGCTGAGTGTCCTTGAGGGCTCTTAGGGCTACTCATGCGTTAAGTGCACTGTAAGGTAATTCTTCCCTTCTCTCTCTTTGTCCTGGGGGGAGGGCACAATGCTTCTAATAGGCAAGCATAACTCATACATTCATGGGAACAACTCTTGAATACTGTATGGTTGTCAACTGCACCCTGTGCTCTTTTGTTAGCCCATATGGGGACGGGGAACGATGGTATAAGCACTCTTGTGAAGAAGAGTGACTCCACAGCTATTCCTTTATTTTGGGACTCTTACCCCTGTGCCTAGTCAGTTCTTCTTGGAATAGTGTAGGAGGGCTGAGGCTAAGATCGATGCGATCTTAGTGCTGGCTAGGATATGTGAACCCAGTAAACTCTTAAGATCACTTAATAGGATAAGGCTGATTTATTCCTAAGATCGCTGGGGTCGTGATCCCAGGATGTTTCGAATTAACCTCCTGTTCCCTATAGGGCTGACCCGACATACATTATTAACCAATCAGATAATTCCCAGTATTCACTGCAGACTTTTTTGGGTACATTATGTAACACCTGGTACTCATCATGCGGGCTGTTATCAGTGCTCGGGTCCCAGATAAAGCAATGGCGGATCCACTGGACCTCAATACTAAGCCCTATAGCTCACAGCCTATTCGATGACACTGCATTAAAGACAGATTAGGCAGATAGAGAGGACCATGGGGGTCTACATGGGGGTCCCCATGTCACATGTCTATTCTACGAAAACGCTATGTCACTAAATTTATGTTTCCCCAGGTCCTTATTTATAAGCTCCATGTCACATGTCAATTAAAGATAAGGTCATATCTCATGTCATTAACTTTCTACTTCTCCATGTCCTTGTCAATAGCTCCATGTCACATGTCAATTAAAGATAAGGCCATGTCTCATGTCATTAACCTTCTACTTCTCCATGTCCTTGTCAATAAGCTCAATGTCACTTGTCAATTTTAAGAAATGGTCATGTCACCCTGTTGATGTTAAGGGTCTAGACCCATGTCCATAGAAGAAGGGACGACATATAGTGACAAAGATTTAAGAGAACAGAGCCTTCAGGTATGACTCAATGAATAAAGCACTAAGCTTTCGCTGACACAGCTAAAACATAATAATTGGGACATATCATGTACACCTGGTGAACATGATATAGTTATAATCATTATGTAGCAGTGTGTATAGCATTGGACCGTGGACTATTAGGTCCAGGATATATGCCTACTCAGGAGTTCAGTCCAGACCAGGGTCCTCCTCCTCCAGGACCTACTGACACAGTGCAGAGTACAGTGGTACATCTGCAGCCATTGACCTACTACCTAGAATGTGTAAGTAGATCAAGTAAGTTTGAGATATGGGACCAATAAAGGAGTGGTTCTCAGTACTGCCAGTATTGCCATGCAGCAGTGCACAGAACAATATTGCTAGCGCTATGATATTACAATACGTAGATTTTCCTCTGAATCAGATGTGTACAAGCAAGAGAGCAAAACGTGGAAGCCGTTATTATGAGAACCAATAACTATGATAAAAACAAATCCTAAAAATGAGCCTCAGGGAGGATGTGAAAAGTAAAACTTACCTAAAAGACCATCATCAGAAAAGCTGACATGGTAAAACCAATAAGGTCACCATGAGCGTTATCCCTCTACCGATATACAATTTGTAATGAAATCTACAAATATGTTTGTTAGGTAGATATCTAGTTAGTGTAAGTGAGCTCGCGGTGTATGCCTGGCTATCACTAGAGTCAGATGAAGTAGTATGTATAGAAGTGCAAGCTGGACTAGCAGTACTAACGACCTGATCCATTTGCTCTATTATATGAGTAGCACATGGAGAGTTGTGTACTGTACAGGCGTTGTCTGAAGTGTGAAGTTTAGTGTTGATATCTGACATGGGCCTAAAGATGGGCATTAGGCCTAAGCTTGGACAAGGTAGTTTTATCACAATTATCAGCAGGGATAGAGGTGGGTAAGTCTGCGGGCAAGTTCATGTCAACGGTATCATAGACGGTTCGTAGAAACTATCATACTAAGTTGATCGCCCATAAAAGGTCTTGCAATGAGAGTTTCCTGGAACAAAAAACAAGGGTGACTAGATTTTCCGCTGCCCCAGTTCTAAAATATAATAAAATAAACTGTACAGTTCACCAAATATCACCTGACGTCAAGTGTGCAAAAGTTTGGAATAATTTACCTGTTACCTTAAGAAATGTACGTAACCGGGAGGAATTCAAGCTCATTTGTAAGAAGGAGCTTGACTCCCTCATCCGAGAAATATAATTGTAAATTTTGTCTCATGTTAAACTCGCTCTGTGAGACTCTCCAACCTGGTATTGATAGTGTTTTGTTATACAAATTCATGACTAGGTGTAGTTACGGCGCCAGTCAAGGGGAGGGGGGTTGGAAAATTAAAAGGATTTAAAGTAGAAACGATGCTGCTGTTCAAAGAAACTTATATTAGTCACTATGCTTTATAATTTTATGAGTGTCAGAATATCCTTTATATGATACGGTCAAGACAACATTCCTAGAATGACGACCGGTCATTAACTTGTTAGCCAAATAGGGAGTTTTATGTCTAGTAATTCTAGGCCCATGTATCAGTATAAATGGTGGAATGAAACAATCTAATCCCTTATAATATCTAGGTAATTAAATGTTGGTCTTCATTGAGGTTAATTGAGTCGACATGTTAAAACTGTTACATATATTTGATAATTGATCATTGATGTACTGATTTCAATTTATGGCTGAATAAAGTTTAAATTGTTTTAAAAAAAATCATAGGGAGAGCCGGGGTAATCCGGCTCAGGCCTGAAAGGAGGGCTCTTTGTCTCCTTGTTGTTTGCAGTGGCATGCTGTTGGGCTGTATGGTTGTGTTGGATGTGTATATTAGGGGGTGTTACTTGTGTTGGGGTTAGCTAGACTCAAGTGTCTCTCTGTAGACCAGCCCACTCTTAATCCACAGACGAGTACTGCTCTGGATGTGTTTACTGGGTTTTATTGTCCATTCACACATAGATATGATAGGTTACAATCCTCAATAGTCCATGGCAATGTCAGCAGCAGAACAGTGTGACTGGCAAGGTGTGTGCATGTAGATGTGGCTGTGTGGTGAGATAGTGGCTCCAGGCCCTAGAACTAAATCCTATCTGAGCTGCTCTACTCGTAGTCCATGGTTCGACACCAGGCCCTAGCCTAGCGTCCGCTCTTCATGCCGGCTCCCGCACTTCTGCGCGGCTCATCCTGCTCGTCTCTACCTGGGTTTCTCTCTGCTCGGTTATTGGCTGAATCCCTCATCATGTGTCCACCGCATGCACACCCCTCCTTTTCCTCCTGACCAGATCTCGTCGACTCCCCTCCGTCTGCAACATTCCACAGCCTACCATAAACTCTAGCTACCATAAACCCTACACATAGCACTCTCCCATATAGCATACAATAAACACAGACATAACTGTACCCTGTTATACCCGTCCATTATAATTATTGGCTATTGATGACAAGACAGGTGCGGGCGCTCCCCCTCTGTGACTCGAGCCACCGCAAATATGGGTCTTGTCATGCTACCCTGATATTCTCTATAATGCAGTTTCACATCAGTGTCTTCACATACATCTTATCCACATACATACTATACAATTATATCATCCTCAGATAAGACAGAGCACAATGACATGTGATACAAAAGTATGCAATCATAACATTGATTACTTCATAGTTTTCTTACCTAGATACATGCTTATTTAGTTTCAACAATACATTTCACACTGCTCCCAGTAACATTATGAAGCGCACAACACACTAATATAAATGTTCTTGCTATTATTACTTTCATACATGTGAAAAGATCTGTGAAAAGGGACTCCCACTTCAGGAGTAATAAGGTCCCTCTTCCCAGCAAAGGACACACATGTTTCTTCGATCATTCTTCTAATATTTCTCCTTTTTGGTCCAAAACTATAGCCAATTAGCATGCTTGGCTTAACATTTAAATCAACTCATTAAAGTCACTACAATAGCCCTTCTTGGCTGTAAAAATACCCTGGTTCTCCAGTTAACAAACCCGGCTCTTCAGAAATAACCCTTTTTACATTCATTTAGGCATAAGAATAATAAATTCCAAATAATATCATTGCTTGAATGAAATACTACATGCAGCATATTCTATTTGCCCTAACAACTACATGTGCTGTCCTCCTTTCTCTCATTCCAGGTGACTCATTTGTTCACCCTGCACTTAGTCCTACCTTACCAAAACATAGCAGTGTCCATTCACCAATCACTTGAATGTTCAGTGCCTATTGTCTTATTGCAGAGTTTATCAGACAGTCACTTGTGTGGTCTTCCTTCATAGTCTCTTTTTGCACATCTTTTGCTGTTACCATATATTACATGTTACACAGAGTTTAACACTAATTGCCAACCAACGTACTCCTGTCAGCAGCTTAGTGCTATGCCCAAACCGATTCTCATTACAGGTAGTCCCCAAGATTGTACATACAATTCTAATATGACTCATTAAAAGATAAACATTCAATATGTATGTTTTTCTACATATCTTTTTAGATCTCAGTCCTGGGCCCCCCTAACCTTCCACCCCATTTAAAACTCCCAAATGGACTTGGGATAAGATCAATACACACTGGGTGGGTGGAGGATAGAGAAGTCCTTTCATAGACCCCAGAGTCTCTTTTTATGGGCGTTTCTAATATAATATGGCATCGCTCATCTCTCTCAGTCATTGTTAATAAACATATCACTGGTCATAGACCACTCTTAAGTCAATATAAAAGTCAACATCCTAGGAATGTGTAATTACTACCACTCCTAATTAACTTAAATGATGTATACATGCTCTGTTACCATCCTAGGAATAGGTGCGACTGTTCCTCAGCAACTTTGCATCAAAAACCTATACTGATGTATGCCTTGTTAACATCCTAGGAACAGCTAATACTGTGTCTGTCCCTCATTAACTTAGCATTGAAAACTTATATTGGTGTGTGCCTTATTAACATCCTAGGTACAGCTAACACTGTGTCTGTCCCTCATTAACTTAGCATTGAAAACTTATATTGGTGTGTGCCTCGTTAACATCCTAGGTACAGCTGGTGGTTTGGCTGTCCCTCATTAACCTAGCAGTTGACATCCTAGGAACAACTATTACACCTAGCCCGGTACCATGGCTGGCTGTCCCTCATCAACTTGAACCAATGTTTGCCTATAACAGTTACTTCTAATATGTCCCCAGTGCTTGGGCTGATTCACTTATATAATTCCAGTGTCTTCACCATCAACACCCCGGTGGGTACATTATGAATCAGGAACTCAGTCCTACTATGAAATACCCCAGTGGGTGCATTACAGCTCACCATCCTTGCCTTCATTGCTAATAATTCAAGTGTCTGTACTACAAATACTTCTGTGGGTACACTATGATCCTGAGAATACACACACTATTGAGTTCCATCCAATAGATTTGGGTTACCAAGTAGAATACACAGTACTGAAAGCGGTAGATAGTGGATGGATGGGTGTCCAGCATCAGTGGCTAGCTGTGCTGACCCACTCAATACCAGTAACAGCAGACTTTGGTCCTGGCTGCTCTGAGAGCTCCTCCCGGAGATCATGTGACTACCATACATCAAACCTGTCTTCCTGTTCTCACACTGCCATCTTCTCTCACTAGCTTTCTCCCTCTTCTATTCAATGTTCATTTAATGCACACTATTGTTATGAATCCTCTTCTCAGCAATAGATTATGAAACTTACAGTGAAATACAGACTTTTCACAGAAAGACAAAGATATCTGACCAGCCCCCTACTTCCCTACTCAATCCAGGAAGAGGTAGCAGTAGCCCTACACCTTATATCATTCCTGTGGCTGTCTCTCTCCTCCATTTATTAGATGCATCAGATAGAAGCTGACACTTAGCACACTATGAGAGCCTCCTCTCGTCATGGTCTGCTCCTAGTGCTGCCCCGCACTGCTCACCATAGGGCAGGCACCCCGTGCTCAGCTGTTGGCTGTTACTCCATGTGTGCTCTGAGCCACTCCCATCACTGAGAGTTGCTCCTGGTGCTGCCCCTGCCTGCTCACCACGGGGCGTGCACTCCGTGCACCGCTGTTGGGTCTCACCCAGCACACACAATAGCCCTGCAGCGGTTGATTCTGTACCTATACCTTCATATTGCACCTGCATTATAACCATGTTAATTATCTCTCTTCATATCAGTGTGAGCTGCTCTTATCTTCATGTACATGTGAGCTGCTCCCCTCCTTACCAGTGTCTACTGATGCTAGCTGGCCACTCACAATCCCACAGTTGGGTATGAGCTGCTCCCTGTGTGCATTGATGCTGTGCTGATCATGTCCAATACATGTACAATCGTTCCCAAGAATCTCTCCATTCTGATGACCACTGCACAATGTCATCTGCAATAGATCTGTTACTGATTCTGCTCACAGTCAGGTATTTGATATAGATGATCAACTTGCATTGATATGCATATAAAGCAGATTTCTAAGGATTTCCTGCCTTAATAATACATCACTGCCTTTCTTTTTTTTGCCAATATTGTAACGATACATGCGGACATTTTCCTCTACATTCTATACGGGAATCACTCCTTCTGCACCAAAATTATTAAGCTCATGTCTTTTTAAGTATCAGCATAAAGGTTTTGAATGTCATCAACCCTACAAGGAACTCATTTTGTTATTGAGGCTGGGCTGAGTTCATAAGCAACTTAAGTGTACTTTTCCTTATTGCAGACCATTGTCCTTTACAGAATATATGCACAACATATGTATCTTGTGTATCCTAAAGTTTAAAGGAAAAATATTGATCCGTTCCATGTGAAATGATGGTCGTTTGATCGGCTAAAAACATCGCGAATTGACTCTATTTATACTGCAGAATCAGTCTTTCGTGACCAGTCTCTTGTGACATTTGAATGTATGAAACTTTTTACCCTAGTATGATATATATGTGCTTATATGTTCCCGCAAGACTATAGTTCTATACAGCATAATACTTCCAATATCAGCTTCTCTTCTGCAGAGTAATTCTTCATTTGGTTGTTTCTGTTAGATAGGCCTACCTGTGGGGTATGTAATCTGTCTTACTGCCAAACCCTACACCATTGACAGATTCAGGTTATCTTTATGTAGGCCCGCACTTCATGTGTCCGCACTTTCACCGAGCTGCTCCTCCCGTAAGTGCACCCATTGTGAACACCTGTTTGTGAACCCTGAGTTGCTCCCCTAATAAAAACAATTGGGTGAGCGGCTTCGGACAGTCACTACTGAGCCACTCCTGTGGCCTTCCTGATGTCTACATAGCCTCCCCATCTATTACCAGATATACCAGTAACTGAGTACCAGCCTATTGCATTGATATGATATAATATAGTACTGTAGTGTGCTAATGGTATCATCCATAGCAGTGGTGCAGTGTATATTGTGTGATGTATAGCACTGAGCAGTCACAGTGCACAGTGTCTATTATCTCTATGCATTCCCTAACCTCTAGCTTCTATCAATCCTGCAGTCAATGGCTATGATAGTTCAGGAACTAGCATTTAACGCTGTTTCTTTTTGTTGTTGTTTTTTTTTTTTGTCTGGAGCTCCTTCCTAGGCCCGCTCTGTAGTAGGTGGCCAATGTGGGGGCTGTGCTTCCTGTGAGCAGAGTCTGCCTGTATGACGGGCACCCACACCGAGTGACTCACCAGCACTTCATTCATACATTATCTGTAGCTAAGGCTGCTTACTCAGGCAGTGTACTGGGCTGCCCCTCTCTATCCCTACTGCTATCAGTAGATGTCTGCCTCATACTATCTGCTTATTTCTTTTAACATGAGTCATGATACCTCTACTTGGTTGAACGTTGCTGTGGGGTTGAGCTGCTCCTTGTTGACATTACTGGCCCTTTGTGAGCAGCAGTCAATAAAGTATGTCATCATGCCAACTGTGCACTCCTTCTGCTGTGTACCAAATGCAAATGTGTACCCCAGCTGCTACTTCAATACTACAGATATTGTCTATCAGTCTTCTCACAATCTTCTACCAATATCCACATCTACTTCTTTAAATAATTGTCTTGATGTAACGAAGAAAGGTAAAGCACATGGCACACAATAGCCCTTCCAGTCTAACTCCCTACCTTCATTCAGCAGTCAACTAGAGGGAAATAAATGTGCCTCTCCTGTTCCAATACCTCCTCGTACATTGCGCTTGCCTGATAACATCAAAGTCTTATGGATAGAGGCATCCCTCCTGGTGGTTGTACTATACATGTTTCCTAGAACTGAGCACAAAACCAATTAAGGTCTGTGGGCATCCTCCCTCAGTAGACTTGTTCCTGACCATGTCTTCTATCCATCATAGCATATGCTTTTAAACAAAGTTAATTAGTATTGTGCATAATGATTATGCCTACTCGGTTAGCTAGATGGAGAATGCAGGTTTCTATGGTGACCTAGTAGAGTAATCTATAGTAGAGGCAAGGTACCCCAGTGAGCCCCTGCCGCTGTCAGTGCTGAGCTGCTCATGTTGTGAGTCATCCCGCCTACGTGACCCTGAACAGCTCCTCTCACTAAAAAAAAAAACAACAAGCGAGGAGCTGCTCTCTAGGCACACCCCTATTTCAGTAGACTGCCTGTAGGGTAGAGTAAGGTGGAAGTCCTTGGTCATTACTGCATTCCTCACCTCCTGTTTCCACTAAGTGTATAACCACTTTACTGCTGATCTGCATTCACACTGCTTATCCAGGCAGCATGGTGGGCTGCCCCTCTCTGTCCCCCTCTGCTATTGTGGCTGTCTACCTCTACCCATGATAGGTTGTTTCAGTGGGCACTCACATTAATGGCTCACATGCTATTACTCCCATATACCTTTGTTTGGTTCAATTACATTTTAATCATTAGGCCCATACTGCTGTTTGTGGAAGGTTCACATACATATATCAGGCCTACCTGTCAGTGTCCCAACTGTCTGCTGTCTCCCCTGCTAGGGTATACATAAATCATATTGTATGGATATTGTAGAGGAATCACTGGTTATCAAATGGTCCATCTCTAGTATTACTGTGAGTAACCACCTTGCATGGTGGTTGCTCCACCAGTACCTGCCGAGTCACTCATCTAGGCACAGCATGCCAGCTGTTACACACAAAAAAAAAACACACACATACCACACATACACCCTGTATGTCACTTGAGCAGCTCCTCCGGCTGCGGGCCGATATCCCTTTTTATCAGTCTTGCGGTTTGAGTGAGGGAGGGTGGTGTGCTCTGGCCCCCGGACCCCTAGGTGTACCAGGTGCAGGGGGTGGGCTGAGCCATTCATCACCTCTCTCCCCAGCCTATGCACTACAGATTTAGAATCCCAGCTACACGTGCCTTCTGGAATTCTGTATGATTTAATCTGTCCATCTGTTTATACAGTTGCTTCAATGCCTTGATTGGATCCCTGTTTTTCTGCTTCTGATACTGCATCCATATAGCACATTTCTCTGTAGCATGTGTTGTAGCTTTGTGT
The DNA here is from genome assembly GCA_949317995.1 of Acholoe squamosa. NCBI lineage: Eukaryota > Metazoa > Annelida > Polychaeta > Phyllodocida > Polynoidae > Acholoe > Acholoe squamosa. Next base: position 48,564,664 of record OX439047.1, read on the forward strand.
ATGTGGCAATATATGCTGGGTTGATTACTAGTGGTCTGCTCTGAGGCATAGTGTCCATTCTCCAATGCCTTCTGTCCTTTCTTTCCAATGGCTTCTATTTTCTCCCTACACTTCACAATATATGTCTCAACCATTGATTTGAACTGTTCCTGCATACAACTCTGCATATCCTTCACTCCAGCTTGTGGTACATCTTCACTCTCTTCATAAGGCTTGTCCAATATTCTCTCCTTCTCAATTATCTCCAGCATAGATGTGAGTTTCACTGCTTCTTCCAGGGTTGTCAGCTGATCCTTCTTAACATGCTCATCAATAGGTGGAAGCAATCCATTAATGAAGACTGCTAACTTGATGTCTTCAGGTGCAATGCCATTGTCATATTGCTTGATTTTGAGTGCAAAATCTAATACAGATTCTCCCTTCTCTTGCTTCAGATTGTTCAGATCTTTGTATTTTTTCCATGATGGTCTACTGTCTCCAAATACTGCCTTGATTATTTCCTTTACTTTGTCTACTGTGTTTTTATCACCCTCAGGCACTGTCCTGAGCCATGTATCTGCTCTTTCTTTGAGTCCCAACTTGATAAGTCCCAGATATTCCTGCTCCTTCCAATGGCAGATACCTCTCATTGTCTCCATGACAGAGAAATAGCCATCAGCATCCTCTCCTTCTAGTCCTGCAAATGCTGGTAACGTTAGAAATGGCATTGCCATGATTCTTTCCATTTAGCTTAGTACAGACTAGTTAAGGTTTGGATGTCTGTCTGTGTCTGTCTGCTGCTTTTGAGAGTACATCGAAGTGAGTGCTGCACATCATATGCTACCAGTCACTAGTCACTCACCGTCTGCATGGCTGCCACTGAGACGGGTTGCGGTGGGTTGTATGGTGGGCATCCCCTCCTGTATCTGCTGTCTGTCTCCATGAGCAGTAGAGCTATGAGCTACCGGGTCGGTAATCCACTAATCAGTGAGCTTAATTAGCAATCACACCACTGTTCTCCACCATCTGGGCTGTATGGTTGTGTTGGATGTGTATATTAGGGGGTGTTACTTGTGTTGGGGTTAGCTAGACTCAAGTGTCTCTCTGTAGACCAGCCCACTCTTAATCCACAGACGAGTACTGCTCTGGATGTGTTTACTGGGTTTTATTGTCCATTCACACATAGATATGATAGGTTACAATCCTCAATAGTCCATGGCAATGTCAGCAGCAGAACAGTGTGACTGGCAAGGTGTGTGCATGTAGATGTGGCTGTGTGGTGAGATAGTGGCTCCAGGCCCTAGAACTAAATCCTATCTGAGCTGCTCTACTCGTAGTCCATGGTTCGACACCAGGCCCTAGCCTAGCGTCCGCTCTTCATGCCGGCTCCCGCACTTCTGCGCGGCTCATCCTGCTCGTCTCTACCTGGGTTTCTCTCTGCTCGGTTATTGGCTGAATCCCTCATCATGTGTCCACCGCATGCACACCCCTCCTTTTCCTCCTGACCAGATCTCGTCGACTCCCCTCCGTCTGCAACATTCCACAGCCTACCATAAACTCTAGCTACCATAAACCCTACACATAGCACTCTCCCATATAGCATACAATAAACACAGACATAACTGTACCCTGTTATACCCGTCCATTATAATTATTGGCTATTGATGACAAGACACTGTGAAGCCATGGAAATGAAGCTTCTGAATATTGTGCCTGCACCAGGTGCAATGGTGGCCGTACTGTCTACCACCTTCTGTATGGCTGTCAGGCTTAGTGCAGCCATCCTTAGTGTTGTAAGCCTGACAGGGTACATCAGTGTGACCAGCTGAGCTGTGAGAGACTTTGTAGGCTGGTTGTGAAGCAGCAGTGGTCTGTATAGGCTGTTTATCAGGTTTAGTCTGATTCTGAGAAGCGGCCTGATTTCTAGACTCTATTTCAGACCTAGTCTTATTTTTCTTGAGTGAGACTTCAGCTATGTCGGAGGTGGGGTAGAGTTTGACGACCTCTGACCTCAATGAACTGATAGATGCACTGTCCTGCCAACTAAATAGTTAATCAGCAATGGAAGACAGGACTTCTTCTGACCAATCACATATCTGCTCCCACTGATAATCTTTGCCAGCTGTTATTATGTCTATGATATGCTCAGCAATACGGGGCTTATCTTGGGGCAGGGTACGGTAGTCTTTCATAAGCCGCGACAGGCCAAGCAAATATTCTAAAGGGTCTAGGACATTTAGACCTATTTTGATATGTGTAGGGCCACGGAAAATGAAGTTGTGGGCATGAGTAGGCTTACCCTTAATGGATGACAGCTGATGTGGTGTGAAGGTAAGGATATTTGCTACCTTCTCAGTGACAGAAGCGGGAACTTTGTCTTGGAAACTGAGTGGTAGAGCGTAGGATTTCTCACCCGCAAAGGTAGCGGCCTGTATGGCCGCAGCAAACTCGGCGATGACCGGTCCCGCAGCAGGCTGTGACATCACTGCAGCAGCTGCGGCAGCACGAGTATTCCTAGACGGAGTCTGTCTGTAGTACAGACTCTGTTGAAGTGATGTCCACTACCAGGATCTGACTGACCTGTGGCTGTACTGTAATGTAGGCTGTGTAGCAACAGGTTTAAGGCCGTTTATAGCAGCAAGGATTTCATTGTTTTGAGACCAGATGGCGAGGACATCGTCCTCGAGGCTTGTTACAAGGTAGCCTAAATTGTGTACGCAGAAGTCTTTTTAGCCTTACCACCTACTTTCTTTTTAGGTGGATCAGCAGTAGATGGTGTAGTATTAGTACGCTTCATCCTGGAAGTTGGATGGTCACTTTAGACGGTGATAGTGATGGATTAAATATGTACAGTTTATAAGGCGTATTGTTATGAATGCTGGGTGAGAAAAGGTGAAGTGTGTCACCCGTTGCAACCGGGGGTTGAGAGTTGCTCAGTGATTAGCAGAAGGTGGAGCTACTGGGCTGAGTCCTTGAGAGTCTGGTAAGTACTTGGAACCACCATTAGGTGAAGTATGAATTTGCCTGTCATTCTCATTACCCGCAATTTATCAGTTACTGATAATTATAACCTGTGAGTCTGACACAGCAGTATTAATAAAAGTGATGACATACCATCAATACAATGCCACTTTGCTGCATGTGAATCACACAAAAACATTATTGTCAATAAAAAAAGCTATATGATAAGAACACGCTGGCAGGGTAACTTAGCCTATTGGCAGATAGCATGTGTCTTTTAGTACAACAGCTATTCACAAGAACTTCCATGTTGAAGGATGCCAGAAATATATTGGTGATATACCCGAGATATACCACCACATATATTATTCCATTGGGAAATACATAGGTGCATATAATATGGGTACATAGTCAATTCATGTAGTTCTAAGAGGAGGTTAGAGTATTGGCGGAGTATTGGTAAAATTGTGTGTGCTTACCTTTCTAAAGTATGACAGGATATTCAATACTTTGTATGTACAGGGAGAAAAACGTGGTGGATATCTACTCAGCTGCTCCCCAGTCTGATCACATCACTCATTGAATCCCATGTATTTCACCTGTATGCATGTGTGCCTGTGGTCACCGATATCTGTACTGATAAGATATACCAGTACGTGACACTGATTGCAGCTCATGGAAGTGCCTGGGGGTAATAAACCATGTCAATACACCCAGAGGCATACCTCAGTCATATGTCTCTGAGATAACATGCCGTGCACTGGGGATGACCTTAAAGTGAGTTGATGATTCAGACAATTCTCTCACGACTTTTAATTACCGTGCGACCTGGCCTAGAATGTGATTCAACCCATTTGGTACACAGATATTCCATTCTCTCTTTAAAAATAGACAGAAAAAAAATCAAAACAACAAGAACAACATCAATTTGAATAAAGTGGCGACAGTATTTGTGTATGCATTTCTTGGGTTTCTTAAACCAGTGCATATTGTTGTATGTACTTTCTTGAAATATCAGACGCTAACCATTGGACGACCACTGTATGTAGAGATATAATCCATCAGAAATTGATTTTATACTCATTTTCAATAATGTCTCAGTCAACTTTCCCGTCTGGTATCGTGAGAGAGAATGATATCATGCCCAGCACATATATAAACAAATTAAGCAGGGTTAAGCCAAGTTAAGGTGTACAAAATATGTATGTATAAGATGCAGAATATCCTTACCTCGTCACTGTAACAGAGACACAGCCTGATACACTCGTTCCTCTCTGCAAGCACCCCACACAGCACCACACCAGTGTCATTACATGGGATCAGTCCTCCCGGCTAGTCCAGGTATTACAGCCCTGGAGTAGGTAGGGCCTGGGGTGACTGCGTGTGGGGTATGGGTAGGCCTACTGGATGAGAGTGCCAGGCTTGGCACCATAGCAGGGGTTTGTCTATGGTGTTATGTAAGCCTGGGCTGGAGGACAAACACTAATACAGGTACCTCAGGTATGTAGGAATATACACAGGTAATACATGGGTCTATACAACACTGTAACCAGGCCTGTATACACACAGGCTCACTTAACACTTTAAATGCAGCATACTGTTTTCATGTACCTTACCCTTTTGTACATAAAACACTGGTAGGTGCTACATTTATGCCTCCTGACAAACTTGGGGTTGGGAACTCTCCTCATAGTCAACATGATGCACCAACTCAGTCTCCAACCGGTGCTGCGCTGTCTTCTGTCACTGCAAAGATATATATATATATATATATATATATATATATATATATATATATATATATATATATATATATATATATATGGGTATTTAACAATATTTGGCCAAAGGAGTGAGTGACTTTAGCGACTAAAGAGATTTCATGGATGAGGAAAATTAAAAGTCAAGTGTACTTATTGGCTGCCTCTGTAACGGTTTCAGCATTGTAATTGGAGTCATTGGAGTCGTGCGATCAGAGTATAGATGAAGGTATTTCATATACACCAGGGATCATGTTGATCACGTGTACTGTTCTATAGTAGCTTGGATTCCTCGATTTTACTCCCTTCAGATATTTTCTAGCTTTATGTGTTTTTGAAAGCACGTGAATACAACGAGGAATGGAGAATTGGTTACATGCATGCTTAATCAGTGTTAATCAGAGATATGAAGATACATGTATCTTCATATCTCTGGCCTAATTAGCATGCTTTCGTCTCAAAGTATTGACAATGGTCGCAAAATGTGCATGTGTAGTTACTATTTACAGTGCATGTCGTTGGCCCTTCCCAGAATGCAAATTATTTTTAAATTGGATAGATATAAATACATATGTATATTTAGAAGGTGCACAATATGTCCTTAAAAGTTTCCTTTGTGATGGAGATTTTATTGAACGGGTTGATATATGGACAACCTTCTCAAAGAATCAAACATAAATGCGAGATTTCCTCCCAACGCTGCAACGATCTCTACAATTCAGGTACATGTATAAAAGTCACTGGTCAACCGGTATGGCCTATTGCCCAAAGCTCCACTAGGCGGCACGGGGCGGCAACGTCACAGGCGCCACAGGTTTTCCTTGCAGTGGGGTATCCTTTCTGCTTGCCAGTACAGGTAGGCAGCGTTTCGCGTCAATGTCGCGGCGATGTTGACGCGAAATTGCCGCGACATTGACGCGAAACGCTGTGTTCCTGCATTGACAGGCAGAAAGGATACCCCAAACATGTGACGCTGCCGCCCCATGCCACTAATGCCAAGGCTCCACTAGGCGTCACGGAGCGGCAGCGTCACGGGCGGCACAGATTTTTCTTGCATTGGAGTATCCTTTCTGCCTGTAACTGCAGGAACGCAGCGTTTCGCGTAAATGTCGCGGCATTTTCGCGGCGACATTGACGCGAAACGCTGCGTTCCTGCAGTGACAGGCAGAAAAGATACTTTAAAGCATGAAAAACCTGTGACGCTGCCGCTCCGTGACGCTTAGTGGAGCTTGGGCTTTAGTGGTGCCCTGGCATATCCTTTCTGCCTGTCAGTGCAGAAATGCAGCGTTTCGCGTGAATGTTGTGCATAAATTATTGAATTGCAAAGGAGCTCTGGTAGTGTAGCCGTGAAACTCTAGGGGGCGACGTAGTAGCGCTTGCTCTTCAGGTGGCTGATGTACACGTGTCCTTAGGGTCCGCTTCATATATTGTCCCCTTTAGGAAGAGGGCATTCAGTAGGCTATATGCTATTGAACAACTTCATCTTTCCAAACCATGTGTTCTCCAATTTATTATCATACATACCGCAAGGGTACTACCAACTTTCTATTTCATAGTCATCTTTTGCAATGCCTCAGTTAAAATGTATGTAAAATTGTAGTTAAGACACTGGGGTTGATCATGATGCCAAGGTCTATGATGTGATAAATTGGTCCATAAGTGCAGATATACACCAAGTTGGTCACTGTATTTAATATACGGCAGTCTGCTTTCACTATGCTGGTTACAATGACTAGACGAGGTGTACACAAAATGTATACCTCACTCATAACACACTTGACAACCACTCAAACAATACACAACCTAGGGAATGGAGAGGGTGTGTATGTGCTCAGTGAATCGCATCCATAATAGAAAGTAGTGGGATGCAATAACAACCAATGCGAATATTCCTTTAATTAACTGCAATACGGCATGTATTTCCTTTGGCTTGGCAGCCAAGTGTGGTATGAATCCACCCAGCAAATTGTCGTGATTCCTCGTCAACCTGTGTGAAGTGGCTCACACATGTCGCTAGATGGAACACGACGTCGCTATAGCACAAGATCACCAGGAATAGCAGTGGTGGTGATCACATGGCCTCACCTCAGATGGCGAGAATGGTGATCACTCAGACTCACCAGGGATGGCGACGCAGGTGATCACTCACCTCGCTAGATGAAACACGCACCTCCTCATAGTGCATGTTCACCAGGGATGGCGAGGATCGTGATCACTCATCCTCACCAGGGATGGCGACATGAGTGATCACTCATCCTCACCAGGGATGGCAACATGAGTGATCACTCACTTCGCTAGATGAGATGCACACCACGTCATAACCCACGTTCACCACAGATGGCAAGGATCTTGATCACTCACACTCACGGGGGATGGTCACTCAGGTGATCATTCATCTCGCTAGATGAAACGCACACCATGCCATAATGCACGTTCACCACGGTTGGCGAGGATCGTGATGACTCACTTTCACCAGGGATGGCAAGGCGGTTGATCACTCACCTCACTAGATGAAATGCGCACCACGTCATAGCGCAGGTTCACCATGGATGGCGAGAGTGGTGATCACTCAGACTCACCAGTGATGGCGATGCTGGTGATCACTCATCTTGTTAGATGAAAAGCTCATGATCATCAACATTGGTAATCATGCAGCCTCACATCTGCCAGATCAATATATGTTTTGCCAGAGAAGGTATTGCCATATGTATCTTCCCTCTAACCACAGACAAGGTGTTCATGTAGATACTTCCTTATGTATTTTTCCTGTAACCAGAGAAAAGGTGTTTATGGATAGTTGCTTTTATTTTAGAGACACCTCTATCTAAATTCAATTGATATTTTCTCTATATAATCTTGTTTGATTCAAGCCTGAAGTATTACATGGAAATCAGTGTGCAACAAAGCACATTTGATAAGTATGGGACTCATACTTCATGCCCACACTTCCTAGATAGGCTACATGTTGAACAGTGGTGCTGTCTCAACAACTTTGGCAATGGTGGTGATAAGTTGCCATTCTGAGTGAGAGTGAGTGACAGATGATGCAATCCTCAGAGAGCATTGACTTGGAGTGACACAAATTCACGCATTGAGTGAGACAAAGGCTGGCAATGGTGGTGATAAGTTGCCATTCTGAGTGAGAGTGAGTGAAAGATGATGCAATCCTCAGAGAGCATTGACATGGAGTGACACAAGTTCACGCATTGAGTGAGACCAATGTTGGCAATGGTAGTGATAAGTCACCATTTTGTGTGAGAGTTGATGCCAGTGGCACGGGAGTGGTACATAATCACACAGTGAGTGAGATCCATGTTGGCGATGCTTGTGATAAGCCGCCATTCTGAGTGAGAGTTGACAGGCAGTGGCACATATTGACAGAGTGAGTGAGATCCATGTTGGCGATGGTGGTGATAAGCTGCCATTCTGATTGAGAGCTGACCGGGAGTGGTACATAATCACACAGTGAGTCAGATCCATGTTGGCAATGCTTGTGATGAGCCACCTTTCTGAGTGAGAGTTGACAGGCAGTGGCACATACTCACGCAGTGAGTTAGATCCATGTTGGCGATGGTGGTGATAAGTCACCATGCTTTGTGAGGGATGACAAGGGATGGCACATACTCACGCAGTGAGTGAGATCATGTTGGTGACTGTTGTGATAAATTGCCATGCTATGTGAGATTGACACACAGTGGCGAAAGATGACACAGTGAGTTATCACTCAAAAAGGAGTCACCATTGATGACCAATCATGGCGACAGATAACGACAATTTGCTGGGCATTAACACCACTACAAATTGCACGACACCAGTGTATGTGCTTTTCGGTAACCCATGCGTAGAGTTGAACATAGACGTCGTAGCCAATCAGACTAACATATCCATCAGTTTTATAACACATTTTTGATTGAATCACCCATCATCATCATCATCATCATCATCATCATCATCATCATCATCATCATCATCATCATCATCATCATCATCATCCACCCATTTGCCCTGTCACTTTGAAAATAATTCTTTGTTATTGTATACATGGATCTGCTCTATATAACATACTATGTATAATCGTCACACTTGTTGATAAGGAGATGGATAACAAATATGTCTTTCTTGTACATTTTGTACATGTAGCTCTGTTAAACCCTTATCTATATTCAAACACCTTTAACCACCTATAATATTGTCCCTCACATTGAACCTACAAACACCTTTAACCACATATAATATTGCCTCTCACATTGAGCCTACAAACACATTTAACCAGCTATAATATTGTCCCTCACATTAAACCCACACTGAAAATAAAGACTAGTAGAAAAGTGACCAGTGCAGATGAGTTTAGGTGATCATTTATGATAGATGACCAAAGGTCATCATTTTGATCTCCTTATTTCTGCCACCAGGGGCCCCTACTATCCAATTATCTTATAATTATATGATTAATACCCAAGGACATGTATTGATTTAAATCTATACTGTAGTATTGATAATTGAATAAATGGATAGCATTGAACATGTGAACATGAACGATTTATTTTACAAAACAATTCTTTTGTTAAAAGACCATGAAAGTGAGACAGATACATGAAGAGCTTAGACACCTTTTCTGTTTCAAAAGTTTCAATCAGAAATATGAGAACAACCACCGATCAGTAAAATGCAAACCTATACCACATGGGGTCAATTCTAAAAGGGTGGATATACTCCAATGACATTCCTGCATGGATAGGGGGGGATTCAAGAATTAATCTTAAATTCTATTGTTTAAGCCAACTAGCAGTAAAATAAAAGGAAAAATAATCAAAATGATCACCCATGTCATCATTTTAATGAATCTGTGTTTTGCTAAATAATGTGAAAAAACAACTAATCAATTTGATGACTTAAAGTGATCACATATGATCACCCAAAGATGACAAGAGTGCTCCCCCCAGTCCTCGTCATTTTGATCACCCTAAAGTGATAACTACTAATCACTTTTTTCAAATATATATTTTCTGTGTACAAACACCTTTAACCACACATTTTATTGTCCCTCACATTGAGCCTACAAACACCTTTAACCACATATAATATTGTCCCTCACCTTGAGCCTACAAACACCTTTAACCACATATAATATTGTCCCTCTCCTTGAGCCTACAAACACCTTTAACCACATATAATATTGTCCCTCACATTGAGCCTACAAACACCTTTAACCACATATAATAGTGTCCCTTACATTGAGCCTACAAACACCTTTAACCACATATAATATTGTCCCTCACATTGAGCCTACAAACACCTTTAACCACATATAATATTGTCCCTCACATTGAGCCTACAAACACCTTTAACCACATATAATATTGTCCCTTACATTGAGCCTACAAACACCTTTAACCACATATAATACTGTCCCTCACATTGAGCCTAAAAACACCTTTAACCCTTTCGTGCCCAGAATTATTTTCAGAAAGCTGATTTATTCAACAAACTTGACATAATGGAGGCCATTACCTATATGATGTCCAGATTACAGCACTGATTCAAATGGTAACAAAGAGGACAGTAAAATAGCTTTCACAAAATGTAATATGAAGCATAGGTTAGATTATTATATATGAGGATGTACAAAGGAATGATGATGGCACAAACAGTTTAAATGGGCTGATTTGGATGAAGGTGCCCAGAATATCATGTTTTTCTTTCTCTTTTTTTTTCTTTTTGGTGGGTAAATGGCTATTTTCAATTCAGAAAATGTTATTTTAACATTTCAAACACAGCCATATTGATGGAAATTGAAAATATTATGTACCATAATTGGGAAAATTGAGAAAATTGCATAAGAATAATTATTTCATCGATATTTTTGGGATCATTATCAATATTTTCTTGAATATAATGAATTTTCTGTATTTTCCTTATTTTCTAATGGCCAGAGAGCGCACTTTTTATGTATTTAAGCCTATTTTCAACTCATTATTTTCTGCAATAGGGCCTATAAATAATTACATACCGAATGTTCCCTGGCAAATGTGGTATTGCTGGAAAGCCCTTGACATTAGGAGTCTTCTGGTGTTAGAATTATCTTAATCTGGTAAATATTAAACTCGTGGTTCTCTGTTGAACAGATATATTATACATGCTAAAGAGCGCATGTTTGCTATTCTGGGCACGTAAGGGTTAACCACATATAATATTGCCCCTCACATTGAGCCTAAAAACACCACTATGACCATCCATGCCTCCTGTTCCACCAGACTGGCACGGTCCCGTGTGTCTGCAGTGCTGAGCAGCTCAGTGGTAATCATGTCTCAGGCAGATGCTTCATACGTCCTGCTCGTGGACCTGCTCCCATGTCCTGGCGTAGGAGGAGCGGTCCAGCTGTGTGACTGTAGCCGCCTGTAAAGGCTGTACTCAATGAGCAGCTCCCCGAGCAGTTCATGGTTTTGCTCTATACCTACATACAGCCCACTGAGAAACACGACGTGGAGGGATAGCGTTATAGGGCCCTGGTGGTGGTGATATCCAGCTGCTCATGGCTCTGGTGGGTTACAAGAGCTGCTCAGTGAGTGAGTGAGAGACTCTGGTTGTAACAGCGTCCCAGTACTGAGCTGCTCATTAAGCAGTACAATTTGAGCTGCTCCGTATACAGTACAAGTTGGCTGAATGGAGCGTGAGGCGGAGATTGTCTTGGATGATGCAGAACGGTGCCCTGCCTGCTACTAGTGCCGCCTGCTGGTGGTGGTGCATGGCTGGGAGCACAACTACTGCAGCCACCACCACCGCCACTTCTCCCTACCACCACTATCTAGTCCCCAACATCACATTTTAAATGAGGATTAGGAGATGGAGCCTGCTCTCCACACCCATCCTTGTACCCATCGTCCACTGACTCACAGCTCTGTTGGGCATATGTAGGATTGTGCAGAAGGAAAAGTGGGCAATCCGGCACAATGTGATTTCGCGGATAATTGGTTATTTCCCCTCTTCTTTTCTTTCTTTTTTGTTGTGAATAGGTATTTCATTTTTTCACCGTGTTTGGTTTATTTAAAGAAAAAGTAGTTGAGTGGCCGTACAGTCAGACTATATAAAGGCAGTATGACTTGCAGTGCGGCGCGCCACGTCGACCTGACGACGTTGCTGCAGCGCTTCTGTTATCTCTCCCCTATCCAACCTTCAAACACACACCTTTGGTCATGGAGGAGGCAACAGCCGTCTACATAATGTACCGTGTGTATGGTATACATAAAAGAATCTAACCGACCTTCTCACGACAACTGGCTGATAGGTTGGGATGGCTGGTCGTACGGCGTGGTCCACACCTCCACCCCCCCCCCTCTCTCTCTCTCTCTCTCTCTCTCTCTCTCTCTCTCTCTCTCTCTCTCTCTCTCTCTGCGCCTCCTGAAAACTGACCTGATCATTAATCAAATGGGCTAATTCCTGGAGCATGCGCAGCAGTCTACCCTGTTGCAAATTTGCAAACATGGCGGCCGTAGCGTGGCCATGGTGACCGAGTGGATGGAGGCAGTGTAGTGTGGTGAGGGACGACCATTGGGCGTGGCCATGTACTAGTTACCATGTGGACTGAAGGCCCCTTCCCTCCAACCAGCCGCACCACACATATATTCTGTACCACATCCTCCTCTATTAAAGCAGACAGGGGTTGCTGACAGTGTCTAACATTGCTTCTACTACTTCCACCACTACAACTATCACTGGTGCCGAGCCGCTCACTGCGCCAGCGCACCGCCTAGTCTCGCCTGCCCACGTCTCCGCGCGAGGAAACACGAGAGAAACTAGGGTCGGGCCTGGCACAGGAGGCAGTGCGTATATGGGCGCGTGTGTAGACCAATGTCTATGTGAGGGAGGGAGTGGTGAGCGCATGAGGCATTAGAGCTAGCAGCAGCAGTAACAGCAGCAGGAGGAGCAGGAGACAACCGTGGAGGAGGCCAACACTGAGGTGGTTGGAGTCTGGAGGAGCTAGAGAAGGGGCAGCCAGCAGGACATTACCCCTGGAGGCAGGCCATCGTCCTTCCCAGACTCTGGAGGACAAAGCGGTGGAAACCCTGGAGGAGACAAAGGACTAGGACTATGCTGCCTACGTGTCTTAAACCAGCAGTGAAAGGAGCACAGGGACCCTAGCAGGAGGAAGCATGGTGGACTCTTCAATTCATGGTCCAGTCGTCCCGAGCCCGTGCTTCTACTGCCCGCCTAGTCTCTACCGTCACCGCAGTTTGAGCAGCAGCAGCAGCAGCCGCAGCAACAGCAGCAGCCCTACAGCAGTCTACGCTGTTGATGACATCGGGTCGCCTGCCGACCCTGTTGTCGCCCCCTCTGGTGCAGAAGACGCTGTCAATGCTGCTACAGCGGCTGCCGACCTCGGCGCCACCACCTCCACAGCCGCAGCCCACCACTCTACCAACGACGACGACGTGCAGGGTGAGGGCCCTGCCGTCCGCGTCCACCAGACCGGCACCGGTGGTGGACCGTGCCACTTCCGCCAGTAAACTGTGGGCATAGATGTAGTCGTCCCAGTCATCAAGCCACCTCTCGCCTGCCACTACCATGTGGCTTACTGCGGGGAAATCAGGAGAATCCGCAGTAGGCCTTCTAGCACCAGTTCTAACAGCAGAAGCAGCAGCAGGAGCAGCAGCAGCGGCCGAGGCAGCAGAGCCCTGCCCAGGAGTGGCGCTGTGGCGGTGCCAGTCTTCCGACGTCGGCCGTTTGCTGCTGGGTGGCGCGAGGCGCCATCGTCGGGCCCTGCGGCGGTCGTAGCCCGGATAGTGCGGCCCGCCCGCCCGCCGACCCCCCACTCCCCCACCCCACCCCAGCCTGGTAGAAACCCCCAAAATCGCCAACACACACACACACACTTTTAGTTCTTTTCGCGCCGCAGTAACGTTGTCAATGAATCAAAAATATGACATTTGCGTGTTCGGGTGATGGAGAGCCGTTGTATTGGAAGCCCCTTCTTCTCTCAACAAGACGGAGTCCTCGACTGAGGAGTGTGCAGCGTGCGGTGGTACTCCTCTTCCTTCTTGTCAGTCATTGTGCGTGTGGAACATCGTTCCTAGCGGGCCCCGAGCGAAGCATGGTCACAGGTGGCAGCAGCAGTACAAAAAGCAACAACAACAACAATAAAGATATTCACAGCAACAACGAAAACAACAACAAACTACATAACTACATTCATAATACTAATGGTGATGGTGATAACCAACAACAGCAACAACAACAACACCAACGACATTCACACCTACCATACCAACAACATTCACAACAACAAATACAACAACATTCACAATTGCAACAACAGTTGCAACACTCTCTACAAACACAATCACACTATTACTATCACCAATATAAACAACCCCAATCACAAACATACCCACAACAACAACATCAACCATCACAACAAACATCGCCACAACAATCACAAGAACAACAAAAGCAACAATCATCATCACCATCACAACAACAACAGCCACCACAGTCACAACGACAAAAACGACAAGACGAGTATTCTGATGTCCGAAGCCCCCTGTGGCTTCAGGATTCAATAGAAACGTGCACAAACAGCACGATACAGCAGCCCCCCTCGCCCGGGCCCCCCGCCCCCTCAGAGGAGGCTCCGTCCCAGTGCCTTCAAATCGACCACGACTTCAGTAAGGACATCTGCAAAGTAAAAACAACGGAACGTAACAGAGAGATGAGGAAGGCTAGGCTGGCGTTCTGCGACAGCTTTCTAGTGTATAACATGGTGAATGGCTTGTGTAGAAATCCCAGTTCACTCTCGCCGCACAAGTGTGAGCGATGCTTTGAGAAGTTAGAGCGTTTGGACGCAGAAGTGAGGGATAATTACGCCGTGTTTGAGGATATCCTATCACGATACGATTGTGAGACGAGTTTCTCTACACACTGGAACTGCACGCATTGCAAGGTGAGTCACTCTCCTTCTACTGCTGTTTGGTCCATTAGCTGAGTGCCTTTGACACCGGTGTCACTCAAGGCCTTTTTGTTGACTTCCCGTTTCAGCCCCAGTGGGACTTGACAGCTGGAAACGAGAGACATGTCTTCAAGCATTCGGGTCAAGGTCATACCAGAAAGCTGTCTGTAGTCTCTAGGCATTACAGTTGTTTTCGTCAGACTATTTTCATCCTCTATTACAGGCGATTAGACTAGATTCAAGGCCGAATGCAGCTGATTTGGACTTTTTTTCCGTTCACAAGTGATTGTCTTGTGCTAATTTGATACAGATCCGAATATGATATTGTAAGGAGATGACTTCTGTGGCTATTAGATCAATCACATAAGGGGAACTAAGTGATTATTGATCCATGAATGCTTCCAATTAATAGGTCCAAAAGATACACAACCCTAGATACATTATACAATTCTCTTAAGAACTCGTTTTCTTCCAGTATCGAAGACCGTTGGTACCATTGTATCTCTACCAGGCAAGCCAGCTATACTGAAAACACATACAAAGAGATATTTACATAATTATACCAGTGTAAAGCAACGTGATGGCTGTTCTGTTTGTTACTGCCAAATTTTTACTTTTAAATTTTGAAAGAGATTCTTATTCTTACTGAAAACATAATTTCCGAAACCTTCATGAGTAGTAGCTATGTCCCATCTTTCTAGATACTATAATTTACAGTTGAACCAGTTATTTTAAGGATAGGTGATGTTCTGCATACTAATCACGCGCAAATGGCTAATCAGGATACCAATAGAAACTAAGAAAGGCAATTAACGCTGTGTTCTTTAACAGACAAAGGAAATATTGATATCGCCTCAATTGTCAAGGGCAATAGTACACCCATTCCTGTAGTAGCACATCATTTACATGTTTGGTCAGTACAACTATCTCTATTTGATATAAGGATAGTTATGTCATTAGATAAGCTCCGTCTGAAGGGAGGCCTCGCTTGTCCAATAGCTGGAATCAATTCCTTTCCTCCTGAGTCCACTGGGTTTTTAAAAGCCCCAGAGAACCAATGTGATGCTGTGTGATGAATGCATTCTGACTCTGTTCACAAAATGAATGAGCACAGCACAGCCCCTAATTTATCTTCCATGTGGATGTAGCCGAGTTTCTCATGAGGGCAACACCCATGCCCATGGCAACACGCAAAACAACAAGATGACATTGTACATTCAACACATTGGTTATATCTTGCCCGGGTATCTTGTCCACACCTCCTGGCTATAGGTTCTCCCACGGCTATGGCGGGTGTGGTATTAACCACTGCGTCACCGAATTCTCAACAATTATGCATTAAGTCCCAAGTCCACAAGGGTTACATGACAATTTGGCCATACTAATCCTTAACAAGTTTAGGGGAATAGAGTCCATTCCGCGCCAGCAGCTCAGTGTACGCTGACTTAAGTGGTCATGCCGATTTATGTTATCATTGTAAGCGTAGATAAGGCTGTAGTCTATATAGGATTAATCCTCTTCAGCTCGGCGTAATTTACACACCCAGTAGGTTTGTCAATACACACTACCTGTTAGTGGTAGTATCGATTACTGTCTGCAAGAAAACCATAATCATAATTGGGTCATCAAATGTTACAGGTAGACGTCTATATAAGTAACTGTTAGACATTTAGTAAAATAATACACCAATTTTCAATATAAGGTCTGGATAGGAAGAACAAAAGATTAAGGAAGATGAAATGGAACCCTTACTTAAGACAGGCCTTTTACATTGTTAAAATTTCCTTTTCCCCCATTTAAAGTGAAGTTCCTACATAGTCGCCTGTGGCGAACAAATGATAAGTTTGAGAAAATCAATAATCATCAAACTAGTAATTCGTCCTCCATGTAAGATTATTTAGGAATATAAGATATGTGACCCATCTGGAGAAAAGTTGCATCCGTGGGGGATTTTTAGTTCTGCTTTTGGCCACCAGGGGGCAGTGTATGAGTAAAACAGTGAAACATATACCAGAAAATTGTCTTAGGTCAATTTTTGATGGGGAATCCAGTGGTATGATCAGAATCATTCCATCTCTGCTAAAAATGTTCCATTTACAGAATGCAAAAGAAACATCCGTTGCCATGGAAACATAGAAAAATGGTATATATGGCAATTTCTGGTTGCCATGGAAATACCTCCATTATTCTAAATGGGAGTTTTTGTCAAAGATGTGTTGAATATTTGCATAAGGAACCAAGAACCGAAAATAGACCTAAGAAATTCTGTCTAGAACCAATTTTATGATAAAACATCTCATTTCTTTGTTTATTTTTTCTACAAAACTGTATTTTTTTGCATTATAAGTATTAACGCTAGGATAGAATGCATTTAGAGCTTATTTGCATTTTCCATTTACACAGAAAACCTAAAAGTGCAAAAAGTAATCAATACTGATCACTTTAGGGTGCTCAAAATGATGCAGACTGGGGAGAGTACCCTTTCATCATTTGGGTAATCATAAGTGATTACTAAATTCAATCATATTGATTAAAAAAAAAATTCACATATATTTGGACAAAACATGGGGTCATACAAGAGATGAGAATAGGTAATCATTTTGATGAAATTTCATACTTTGATTCTATGATATCACTGACAATATGATTTTATGATTTGAGAATGATATTGACCCCCCCCCCCTTCATCAGTAGGGCCTTAATTGGAGTTGCTGCTCTCCTTGGATATATGCCCATTCAGGTAGAGGTAGGCTATGTTTTTCACCAATGGATGTCGATCCTCATACTTATTAATATCATTTCTGATACCAAAGAGGTGTCCAAGCTCCTATGTACCTATTATGCTTCTAATCTGATTTCACAGCATACCTCCTAATCAAATTCAGATTTTACATCACATTCTTAATTGTATAAGTGTGTGATAAAGTGTTCATGATTATTATCAGTACAGCCATAAACCAATACATGCCCTGAAGTCTATATGACTTTATGACATTATTGTATAGTAGGTCCCCCTGTTGGCAGAAATAGGGTGATCACAATGATTACCTTTGTTCATCATTAGGGAAAGATTACCTAAACTCATCTATAATGATTACCTTTTCATTGGCTTAGGTTTTCAGTGTACACACAACAACCTAGGTCTGACAAGCAATTATGTACAGAGGAACTACCTGGAATATTTTAGCTCAAGATATCTCATTTTAAAGCCTGTGACTAAAACTTTAGAAAGCATTTTCCCCCTGAATGCAGGTGTTCCCCATCTTGTCACATATTTCATGGCTGTGTATTATGCAGTATTCTGAGCAAACAACAAAATACTTTTAAAACCATGATGATGAGGGCACTAGTAATGCAACAATTTATCCAAGGAACCCTGTGTGAAAGCCTATTGTTTTATTTAATAATTATGTTGGTTACGTGACCTAAATAGTCCTGTTATCATTCAATTAAGTACCTCAGAGTGTGGCAATGAAGAGAGTGAAGTCAATATTGGAGATCCGCTGCATCATAGTAGTAGTAATATAAGGGAACATGCCTAAGGTTATAACACTGCCGTCTTTGATTCTCCCAAGTAATCAGCCCATTGTACATCATTACATAATACATAATTCCATTACTTAATAAGGCATGTCTCAGTCCAATATCGGCCCTTGCCTATTGAATACAGTCAATAAATGTGACATTGTTCCTGTGCCTTTAGCTTCAGGTCATTGTCAGCTAGTAAGTGGTAACTATTAATGTATTGATCACGTTAGCTTGGTCCTAGATCTCCGGGACTGGGAATGGCCAAATTCAAGGCAGTAAGACTCAAAATGGCATGTCTATAATAGTAGGTTTACAATACACCTCAAGACATTGGATTCAAATAGTACTTCTACCCAGAAAAGACTGAGATAGAAGACAAAATATATACATTGGACTTGCGGCAGTCCCTAGGCCCTGCTGCAGCCCCCTAATTCTCCTGAAGGTAATTTACCTGTTACTATTTACATTATAATAGATTAACCTAAAGGCATCCACATACCTTGAGACGTCCATCCCACAAAATGACGATTCAAATGGCTTTGACACTCAAATCAACATTGCTAAATTGTTGATGAGCATTGAATGTACCAGTTGGCAATGCTGATCCAGTAGCAAAACCCAAAGAAATGGCTATTTTGTTGGGTGCAGGTCTCATGGCATGTGGACGTCTTTAGTTTAACTTACCCTATTTTATCTTTCGTAAATCAAAATGAGCAAGTCTAAATATAATCAATGCAAGACTTCATAAATGTGCACTGTATATTATTTTACTCTTCAGTAAGCCATCAACCATTTGGTTAGAAGTGTGTGAAAAGGGCAGGGATGGGAATATACACTCACTCATTACCTGTGAGGATGAATTGGTTCCAGTACCACACTCGGCGTATTGGGGGTACACTTGAGAGTTTCCATATGATCCATAACCCCGCCCTACCACTGACCCTTGAGCACCTCCACCAGCTGCTCGTCAGCTGCTCTCACGCCTACACCTCACCCAACCGCCACCAACGTGCTCTAACTCATAGATTATCTATATCTAAAATGTCAAACGTACACCTCACGTTCAGGTCATAGAATTAATTTTTCAACGTCATCCACTGCTAGTTCTGACACATTTGGACACGTTTATCATGCCAATACGAAGAAACAAGAAATTACGTAGGCTATAATTTAAGACAGCTTCTCGATAAAGTTCATTACCACATTTGCGCTTGAATCGTGTGTAGTGCAATGAGCGTGCATAACTAATGTGGTAAAACAGGCCACACGAATCCCCTCAAGATTTACTAGATGCTACCATTCGGTTGATGCACGTTGATTGAACAAATGTGCAATTTACTTGGATGCTAAAGAGCTCAAAACACATTTCTATTAATACCTTTTGTATAGCTGTAGTCAGAACATCAATACACCCTTCCTTGTGAAACATCTGACTTTCACCACGATGTCTCTATTTAGAGGAGTGAAAGAAATGTCAACACTAAGTTGCATTGAATGAGTCATTAGCAGCCATTAGAGCTGTTACTGGTGCCCAGATCCTGCTCACAGTTTACCTTATACTGTGAGTCACAGAGAGCAGCTCACGGAGCAGCTCATTGCAGGCAGTAGATACATGAGGCCGAGTTACTCCGGAGTCAGGCCAGCTGCCACAGGCACCAACATAAACCATCTACTCCCGACCTCAAGAGTTAATTCGGTGCAGGAAGCTAAACGTAAACAGGCGTGATGGTCTCTGGAGAGATCCATGTTGAATAATACTACGCCCAGATTGCAGTTGGTGCCTGTTTTCTACTTATGGCGCATTATGGGTGTAGTGTATGGTGTATATTATAAAACGTGACTGTGAAGTACTCTATTAGTGTGTATGTTTTAGCTTATGAACCATTTGTAGCTTATGACCCATTTATAGCATGCTTTGAGGGAGGCATACCCTTTTGAAGCCTAACAACATTAATGCCACTTCTATAGCATAAAATCCCCAGGGATGCCGTTAGGCTTCAAAAGGGTACCCTTTGTAGCCTTACGCTACTTTTGTAGCATAAAGACCATTGCAACAGTGACACTACTGAAGGAAAATACTACTACATCAGGATGGTTTCTTTTGGTGGCACTGTACTGTGTACACCACTGCTCATCTAAATGAAATGCTCCCCACAGATGTATTATTGACAGTAGCATTGGCTGAGGTATCCTACATGATAAAGGGAAAATGTGCAGTTAGGTATTGTAATTAAGGACATGTTTGTGACAGCCTTTAAGGTAGGGTTCCAGGGTAATTCAGTTGAACACATTTTCAGTGCACTAATTGTCACAGGTATGATGGAATTACATTGGTGATGTTCACCAATATGACTGTAGTTGATTTCTTATTTAAATGTGTTCCATTTTATAAGGCGTTGCTAGGCATGGAGTGAAAATGGAACAAAAACGTTGAAATAGCTACTATTTCTTTGAATTGCATTATGGGTTGGAAATATATCATAATTATTAGTTCTAATGATTGGAGAATTATCACGAAGTCATTTCCTGGAGACCTTTTTTTGTCGATATTCCAATTATTAAGGTCAGGAGAGCTCTGCAAAGTTGCTTAGTTACTTAAAAAAATGTTGAATTCCCGAGGAAAATGGGTGTAAATCACATTTTTATACTAACTAGGCAATTTTGAAGAGCTCTCCTGAACTTTATAATTGGAATATCAACAAAAAAAAAAATGTCTCCTGAAAATGACTTCATGATAATTCTCCAATCACCAGATCTGAAAATTATGCTGAATTTCCATCTTATAATGCCATTTAAAGAAAAAGAAGCTAAAAAGTACATTTTCCCCATTTTCATTCCATACCTAGCAACCCCATATAAAATGGAACTTATTTGAATGTGACATCAACTGCGGTCATATTGGTGTATATTACATGTAATTCCATCATACCTGTGGCAAACAATGCACTAAAATGTATTCAGCTGAATTACCCTGGAACCAATTGTGAACATCAGAGTACAGCAAATAAGCCTGCATCCTGCTCTTATTCTAGCAGATTCTAATGACTACCATAATTTAAAAGGGATGGTCTCATCCCATATAACACACACGTGGTACGTTATGGGTGCTGTGCGTGGTGTAAGATGATTGTATGTGTGACGGATATCCCACCCATGGTGCGTTATGGGTGCAGTGTTAGGTGTAGGTTATGAAACATTAACTTGTTGTCTGTATCACAAATCTTTGGGAGGGGTCATTCGAAAAGGAATCGTTGTGAAAAATCGCAAAATATTGACAAAGCCTTACCATCTACAGTGTGTATTAAATGTATGTCGCATCAGATTGCAGTAGACTGCAAAAACGTATAATTTTTTTCTAATTTTTAAAGCCAACATGACTATTAAAACAGGAATATTGCTCATGCTAAGCTCATGCCGGTCAAGCCACCAGCACTACAAAATCAGTGAGCTGCCCAATCTGCGCCTATACTACTTCACCACTCTGGGTGACGTGTCATATGCGTCAATGAGATGGTCTTTTTTTGAAGTCGTTTATTGGGCAAAAACAAGGTACATAGTAAAATGTAGATTGTTTAACCTAGCACCTACGCTTTGTAGTGCTTACGCTAGGACCCTCAAATTATCATAGCTTGAAGAACATAATACATATTTTATATAACTATAATAGCAGTCACATATCATTCTTTATGTTTTTTCCAACTTAACCTACTAGGGTTAGTAGAGATGGTACACTACCCTAAGTAACAATACTGATGTCGATAAATAATTATATGCCTTTTGGCTGTGATGATAATGAGATGAGATGAGAGTATTAATAAGAAGAGTATCATAGGTATATTATAGATACTTAATTAGTCATATAAAACAGTTTGGATAAGCTTTTCTAACACTTTCTTTGAATCTATACATAGTGTCAATGATTGTAAATTCTGGTTTTAACTGATTCCATCTTATAATAGCTCTATAGAGAGCACTACGTAGAACAATTGGTTTCAAACTGTGTGGAATGGTTAGTCTTTTACCTTGGTGGTATCGTGTAGCTATATTTCTTCTATCAACAAAAATCATGTTCTGAGCTAGCATAAAACCATAAGACAGTAGGTGTAGGTCTCTTCTAACATATAGGTCTGTACAATTGCTTCTTTCTAGTATTTGTTTGGTTGTCATGACGGGGTTTTCCTCTAGTTTAACCCTATATACCATTCTTAATGCTCTGTTCTGTAACATTTGTAATTCTCTGTTTTCCCCTCTATATTCCCTATCCCAAATATAATCGCAGTAGTCAAAAATGGGTAAAATCATGGATTTAAAGACAGTCAATGAGGCATCTTCATCAAGTAAAGCTCTCATTCTTCCCATTTGGAAAATCCTTTGTCGTATAGTGCGCATAGTGCTTTCTCTATGTTTTACAAATTTCATCTCTGTATCCATTCTTAAACCTAAATAAACGAATTCATCCACCTTTTCTAGATTCATATTGTTCATGATAAACCTGGTATTATCGTTTATATTAGTGTTAAAAGACATCCATTTGGTTTTTTGTACATTGATAGTGAGAGAATTACTTATACACCATGAAACTATCTTCTGGATAACTTGGTTCATTTTATATGGAGAGTTTACAGATACCACTGCATCATCAGCATATAACGTAATATTACATTCAACTGTCTTTGGTAAAGAGTTAATATATATGGAAAACAGTACAGGACCCAAAACTGATCCTTGAGGAACCCCATACATGATGGGTTTCAAGGTTGAGACGCTATCATTTGCTAATGTACATTGTGAGCGATTTGATAAATAATTTTTGAAAAATTTACATGTCTTATAATTAAGACCAAGAGCCTGTAATTTTCTTAATAATTTAGGGTGTGAAACTGTGTCAAAGGCTTTTTTGAAATCAATATATAGACAATAAGTTGGTTTATTAATTATATAGTTGTTAATAATTGTTGCAAGATGCTCAGTAATAGCCGTCTGCGTTGAATGTCCTTTTCTATAGCCATGTTGAGTTGGGCATAGTAAATTATGATTTTCAATATAATATTGTAGTCTTTTACAAACGATTTTTTCAAGTAGTTTACCTGTTATAGGCAGTAAGCTAATGGGTCTAAGATCTTCAACCTTCATAGAGTTGGCTTTTTTTGGAAGAGGGATAACAGTAGCAATTTTCCAATCATCAGGGAAGGTGGCTGTAGCTAGACATCTATTATATAATGCTCTGAAAATATCAGGGATAGCAAACATAGAATCCTTAATAATGAAAGATTTGCAATGTGTAATAGCTGATGGTTTCTTTATATCAATTGCTTTAACTAGCTTGATAAAGTCTATATAGGACAGCTCAAACAGAAGATCAGTATTTTCTATCCTAGTTCCGTATGGAGGAATTACATTTTCATTATCATTTCTGTCACCCCGCGGGAGTGCATTTGCTAATTTTTCTCCAATACCAGTAAAAAAGCTATTTATATATTCAGCACAATTTTCAGGGGGGATTACAAGGTTCGTTGTATTATTTCTAAGTTTAA
The DNA here is from genome assembly GCA_949317995.1 of Acholoe squamosa. NCBI lineage: Eukaryota > Metazoa > Annelida > Polychaeta > Phyllodocida > Polynoidae > Acholoe > Acholoe squamosa. The sequence continues at coordinate 48,588,369 of OX439047.1, forward strand.
TTAGGGAAGTACAAGTTCTGTTAGGTAATACTTTCTTAATTGCTTCCCAGTATTTTGCTGGGTCATCTTTCCTGTGGTCTAATAAATTTGCCATTTCTTTTTTCTTGTTATTGAAAATTTCTATTTGGACCCTATGTTTGTAAAAATTGGCTATTCTCCAGTCATCTTCCTTCATTGTGTTCTTCGCTGTCCTGTATAAACTATCTCTAACTTTCATTAAATCCAATATATCTTCCGTTAGCCACAATGGGGTGTGCTCTGGTATAGTAATCCTTCTGATAGGACACATAACATCTAAATAGTCCTTTATCACCTTTAAAATACTTCTCCATATATCATTCGGGTTTTCTAATAATAGTATTTCATCCCAGTTATAATTGGCTAGAATGTTTTTTAAGGATAAGAAATCATAATTTCTGTATGATCTAGCCTTGACCCTTTTCTTTTTAATTTTATGTCTTTCACATTTAATTACTAAATATATAGGCGTGTGGTCAGAAATGTGATAATCTAGTGTACCATAAGCAGAAGCATTATGAACATTAGTGTAAATGTGGTCTAACAGTGTACCTGATTTTGGACGAGTAACAACATTAATTAGTTGGAACAGATTATTTCCAGTACAGAAATCATCCACAGAAGATTCGTTTACATCTTTCTTGTTGAAAAGATTCACATTAAAATCACCTATAATAACCAGTTTTCTATTCTTTGTAACAGTATCAATTAATTCGCTAAGTTTGGTATATATTGCTTTAGGATTATTACTATCTGGTGGTCTATAACATAGATGGTCGATGGACGTGATAAGCAGCCTGTAGGCAGGGGGCAGATATTAAGGTGAGGCAGCTCCATGGCAGCCTGCAGGGGTTTGTTGCATCATAAGCTATCGGCCACCAATCCCCTATAATCCCACACACCAGCTGTTGAGGGATTAAGACCCAGTGTTCCTGGCAGCATTGGCCTCTGGAAAGGTCTGCTCTGGTGTCTGAACCTAGCAAACCACACTAATCACATTTCGGCAATCACTGAGTCATTTTTAACACTTCAGGTGCTGCACAGGGCTACAGGTGTAATCCATTCACTAAGGCATGTAAGGCCACCTAAATCTGATAACTTGGGATTTTTCACCCTCAACTTTGGTCGGGTAGAGGGGGAAAAAGAAAATAAAAAGCTAAAATTTCGCACATCTCACTATCAAAACACCCACCGCCGGGAGCAAAAAAGGAAAAAAAGGTGTTTATGAGAGACTACTTACATTTTCTTCAAGATCCAATATTCTCAAAAAATCCCGTCGGGCAGAGGCAAAAAAGAAATCCAAGTAATTAGAATAAAACGGCCTAATGATACATTTGACATATTTGAAATCGAACTATATGATTTTGGGAAATATGTAGTATACCTTTCACAAGTGCATTCTGTTGTCACCAACATTCACGATTCTGCTATCAGTAACCGGATAGCAATTATTTGCAACTTCAACTTTCTGATATAATTATGTTTGGCAAAAGTTACCACCAAGAAGCCTTAACAAGATCAGAGGGAAATGGAACAGAGGCTTAAATATGTGACAGAAAAGCACTATATTCTGTATCAGGCATATTTGTGTGATACAGTGATATTCCCTAGTATTACCAAAGTTAGAGCAGCTCGCCACTTCCCACTGTGCGAGCTGCTCTACTGCTATCTGACTGCAGCCACCTTCCCTAGCTAGAGCTAACACCCAGATAGACAGACAGATTGGCAGGCTGGCCTCCAGGGCAGACACTGCTCCTGCCTGCAGGCTCCGCTGCTGTAAGTTAGCCACGAGCAGCTCACTGAGCGTTGGCCTGAGCTGCTCTCCGCGTCACGGCCGTTAGCCGCCTGATAAGCGACCTGGCAGGCAGGCTGTTGACACACTGGTCGTTGGGGCCGCGCGCCTGGCCTGTCGGTCCCCCCTTTGATTGGCATCATTCAGGAAATCAGATGCATTTGTTTGCATCACCATTGACACACTTCCCAACCGGCCAACGGGCACGTTCATTATGGCCGCGGTGCTGGTGCTGACCTCCTGCCGTTATAGCATGGCTGACACTATCTTAATGCCTATATCCTGCTGTTACTGCTGCCACATGCTGCTTATATCCTGCTGCTGCCACATAATGCCTATATCCTGCTGTTACTGCTGCCACATGCTGCTTATATCCTGCTGTTGCCACATAATGCCTATATCCTGCTGTTACTGCTGCCACATGCTGCTTATATCCTGCTGTTGCCACATAATGCCTTTATCCTGCTGTTACTGCTGCCACATGCTGCTTATATCCTGCTGTTGCCACATAATGCCTATATCCTGCTGTTACTGCTGCCACATGCTGCTTATATCCTGCTGTTGCCACATAATGCCTATATCCTGCTGTTACTGCTGCCACATGCTGCTTATATCCTGCTGTTGCCACATAATGCCTATATCCTGCTGTTACTGCTGCCACATGCTGCTTATATCCTGCTGCTGCCACATAATGCCTATATCCTGCTGTTACTGCTGCCACATGCTGCTTATATCCTGCTGCTGCCACATAATGCCTATATCCTACTGTTACTGCTGCCACATGCTGCTTATATCCTGCTGCTGCCACATAATGCCTATATCCTGCTGTTACTGCTGCCACATGCTGCTTATATCCTGCTGCTGCCACATAATGCCTATATCCTGCTGTTACTGCTGCCACATGCTGCTTATATCCTGCTGCTGCCACATAATGCCTATATCCTGCTGTTACTGCTGCCACATGCTGCTTATATCCTGCTGCTGCCACATAATGCCTATATCCTGCTGTTACTGCTGTCACATGCTGCTTATATCCTGCTGCTGCCACATAATGCCTATATCCTGCTTTTACTGCTTCCACATATTTAAACCACAGTGGGCACGGAGAAAAATGGATTTCACACCTCTTATTATATTGCATACAGACTGAGGTTTAAGCTGGTCATTGTACTTGGACAGTCTTGAAGGGGGTGTTATATATCGCTTACAAGACTTGTTCTTGTACAATAACCCCTACATCATTCTGTTACTACTGCCACATAATGCCTATATCCTGCTTCATTATAATGCCTATATCCTGTTGTTACTGCTGCCACATAATGCATACATATCTTGCTGTTACTGCTGACACATAATGCATACATATCTTGCTGTTACTGCTGACACATAATGCCTATATCCTACTGTTACTGCTGCCACATAATGCCTATATCCTACTGTTACTGCTGCCACATAATGCCTATATCCTGCTGTTACTGCTGTTACACACTGCCTATATCCTTCTGTTACTACTGTCACATAATGCATATATCCTGCTGTTACTGCTGCCACATATTCCTATATCATGCTTTTACTGCTGCCACATACTGCCTATATCCTGCTATTACTCCTGCCACATAATGCCCACATTATGCTGTTACTGCTGCCAAATAATGCCTATAATTATGCTGTTACTGCTGCCACATAATGCCCATATCCTGTTGTTATTGCTGTCATATGGTGCCTATGTCCTGTTGTTACCGCTGTAACATAATGCCTATATCCTGCCTAAATTTCCAGTTACTGCCCCACATAATGCCTATATCCTGCTGTTACTGCCCCTACATAATGCCCATATCCTTCTGTTACTGTTGCCACATATTCCTGATATCCTGCTGTTACTGCTGCCATATAATGCCTATATCCTGGTGTTGCTGTTGCCACGTAATGCCTATATATGCTGCTGTTACTGCTGCCACATGCATGGTGCCTATATCCTGTCACAGCTGTAAAGAAGACAGACATTTATTCTCCTTGAATTCGTAGAATTGATATCACATCCGTGCACGTCGCGTGAACTGACATCAGGGGCACTTGTAGAGTGTTAAAAAGGGAGGACCATTTACACAGCATAGATCAAAATATCTACATTTAATGATTCAGTCATATTAAATTCCTATTGCTGGAAAAGAAAGTTAAGTGATTCAAGCATTGATTTTCTTTTAGGCCTGGTCGATTTGATTGGCATATTAGCTGATTAGCCGAATATAGCAGGTCTTTGAGAATGGGTCGTTTGCTTGCAAATTATATATACATATATATTCAGGAATGTTCCTGTAAACATCATATGGACCTCCCTATTTGAAGCACACCTCATGGTATATTGAACAAATTGAAAGTAGGGTGAGCCTTCGATCAACTAAATGTTGTTTGACAGATTCAACTATGTTTGGCCAATACTGTTCTATACAAAGCCACCACAGGAGGGTGTTGCTCCTATAGTAAAAGGAAGAGCTGGCTAAAAATGCCCTTGTTTCCAGTCCTTTCATTTCATGTAGCTATAACTTGTCTCTTTTGTTGCTCTGGAGGGTGTTGCTCCTATAGTAAAAGGAAGAGCTGGCTAAAAATGCCCTTGTTTCCAGTCCTTTCTTTACATGTAGCTATAACTTGTCCCTTTTGTTGCTCACAAGCGGACATTCAAGTACGGTGCTCAAAAAGTGGATTTGAGTAGGTCAGTATAATATACTATAGTGTGTGTGACATGAGTGGGTACCTGATAGTGCAGCTCTCTCTGTTTTAAACAAGGCAGGTGACTTTTTAGACTAATGTGGTGAGTGCAAGTTGAATGGTGAAGCAGAGCGTGACTTCTTTTGAAAAGAGGGTACCTACTGACAGCTCTTTTTACCATAGGAGCAACAGGCTCCAGGTGTCCCTCAGACATCACATAATACCACACTGCAATGGTATTCATAGTAGGGACACCTGTCACACGAGCCTGAGCTAGATGTATGTAGTACATATAGATGTAACCCATAATTGCCCAGATATTGATTAGTTTTGTTATTGGTCACTTCGTCTTATATGTCACAAAACTTCACGTATGTGGACCATCAGCTAATCTAAATAGGATACAGCCGACAGGTGCAAATATCATATGATCTATATAGATCTAGGCTATGACACAGGGATGGTGAACATTGTAAAGCTATCTTTGAAAAATTATTATGGCATTACATAGGCCGGTACAGGATGCGGGCCATGTGTGTTTCCAATACGTATACAGCGGTACGATGTACCTGCTGATATCTTGTAACACGTACGTGGCCTAGACCTCTCTATATATGATGTAACCAAAGTGCTTACAGTTAGCATTAATAGAATAAAAACGGTGTATCGCCATTATCAAAATAACGAATAATACCATGTGAATAGTATTTAGTAGAAAGGTGTACCTAATGGTTTGAATCTACATGTCAACGTTTGATATAGTCCAACCAACCTTCAAAATTTACCTATAGATACTTGTTCAATAGCTTGCCTTTCTAATATAGCCTAGATCTCCTACCAGACGCACGGAGGAACTGAAGGATTCCAACGTCCTCTTTACGAGGCTGTGAGATAGGCCTGGTCTTGTACTGCCTTAGGCTGTAGTGTGCAGATAAGATAGTAGGAATCACTTCAGGGTCAGGGGGTGTCAGAGGGTGGTCTCACCTACAAGACCTACGGTTTGATTAGATGCGTCCTCTGAACCCTCTACCCCTCCCCTTGATGCTCTCAGGCACGTCTAAAACACCCATAACTCAGCTCCATCTACTCCTAGAGCCTAACAACTCATGTACTACAAAATAGTCCTCACCCACCACAGTGCAGCAGCACACACTACTGTTATAAATACTGGTGCCCACAATGCATGTACGTATACATAAAATATACAAGATAAGACGAAGGTAATAGATGAAGACTTCAGATCTTAAAATTTGTTCACATTAAGCATACCATTTTTAGATGAATACTGCACCCGGCAGCGGAAACATGCCTGGGGTTCATTAGGCCGAACAGGATGATATAGGTTTCATATGAAATAACACAATGGGCCCATAATAGGTCTAATCACATGTAAATTGTGTCTGCATGACACTGTGATGAGGTTATGCATAATATATATGTTTGAATATAATGTAGTTGTTGTCATTGCTTCTACTGATCTTTGTTTCTTTACTCCCAAATTTCCCCGGCCTCTATCCATGGTTGACCATTGCAGCAGCAGCGGACTGCAAGCAATTGAAGTAATTCTTTATCCCAGTCCAGACAGTGTATTTAGCACCAAAAGCCTCATGTCAAAGTGAGCTGCTCCTAAAACTTTGGTTACTACCTAAGTCGATCACAGATACTTTACCTTTAGGTACAACCTTTCTATGCCCCAGGTGATGCGCTTGTTATGGCGGGAGGGTTAGTTGTCCATGGACATGTCGGGATCCTCGGGCGGGCGAGGAACGAGCCTCCTATTGACGTTGCACGTCCAGCCGGGAGGGCTACGTCAATAAGTGACGGAGGGCCCAACAGGGGGCGGCATGAGCCACCCCCCCCCCCCTTTTTGAACGTGCAGTAAGCGCGTCTGCAATGACAAGTCTAAGTTATAGGGGTTTGCTAGTGGTGAGAGAAACTTGTTGACGGCGAGGGGAGGGGTGATGAGGCGACGGATTCATTCAGTACGTTAGTTCCATGTAGCAATTAACTCATGTATTCAGTCAGATTTTAATGTCTTGTTAGAAGGAGAGGCATTTATACTTTAGATTTATATTATCAGTTTATCTGTATGTATGAAGAGGCTGGAGTGTATAATATGGGCACGATGCATGTTAGTCCCCGGCAAGCTTGGTATTCATGTAGCCTTTGACACTTTGATCTTACAATGATGTGTAACTGTTTTTCACTTTGTCTTTCGATCAGCTCCGATTATAAAATCATACAACAACGATGTCTCGATGGTAAATCGATATATCACAAATTACCATCTACTTGGTGTTGCTATAACGTCATTGAAAAGGGGTACGATAGCTTTCGCAAAATCAAGAACAGCCTCCAAAGGATGCTTGCAATTTAAAGATGTAATTAAATCCGGAATTAACCCTGTTTCCATTGCTCAAAACTTTATTTATGTTAGACTAAGGGCGTAGAGCGATGGACTATCGTTGTTAGCGAATATCAGCATTAGAAGATGACAGGATGGCAGAGGGTACAACTACACTAAATGCAGTATTACAGAGGTTGATGGCAGATGTCAGGGTAGCAGTAGATATGCCTTAAACACACTAAATGCACTATTACATAGGTTGATGGCAGATGTCAGGGTGGCAGTAGGTATGCATTAACACACTAAATGCAGTATTACATAGGTTGATGGCAGATGTCAGGGTAGCAGTAGGTATGCATTAACACACTAAATGCACTATTACAGAGGTTGATGGCAGATGTCAGATTAGCAGTAGATATGCCTTAAACACACTAAATGCAGTATTACAGAGGTTGATGGCAGATGTCAGGGTGGCAGAGGTACACCTTACACACACTGAATGCGGTATCACGGGGATAGATGGAAGATAGCAGGGTGGCAAATCAGAGGCCTCCTCCACCTCCTGTGGGTGGTAATGATCCAAGTCAACTCCCTTCCTCCACGTGCTGGCACCCACGCCCTTAGACACACCTGGAGGGTGTTGCTCCTATAGTAAATGAAAGAGCTGGCTAAAATGCCCTTGTTTCCAGTCCTTTCCTTTCATGTAGCTATAACTTGTCCCTTTTGTTGCTCACAAGTGGACATTCAAGTACGATGCTCAAAAAGTGGATTTGAGTAGGTACCTACTTGGGAGAAGTCAGACAGTATGATATACTATAGTGTGTGTGTGACATGAGTAGGTACCTGATAGTGCAGCTCTCTCTGTTTTAAACAAGGCAGGTGACTTTTTAGACTAATGTGGTGAGTGCAAGTTGAATGGTGAAGCAGAGCGTGACTTCTTTTGAAAAGAGGGTACCTACTGACAGCTCTTTTTACCATAGGAGCAACACGCTCCTGTAAGGCCTTGCTATTGACTTGCACAGACTCCCTCCTTGTTACTGTGCCCACATTATCTGCATAACCTTCCCATACTCCTACTCATAAGTGGCATCTAATAGGTCTGTTGTGCCATACTATATGTGCATGGAAGTCTTATTATACATAAGCTAAGGTCCTCGTCAATTGGATAACACTGGGGAACCACCAAAGAACAACTGGGATAAAACCAACTGATCTTGGTCAATTCAAGGGTGCTGAATTCATAAATCATAATGGAATTCCTGAGTTTCTTCTTATTTCTGAGATATTTGCATGGCATGCGATAAAAGAGCCAATACAGGTGAAAAATTTGGCAGGAAGCTTATCTTTTCCATCATTAAATTCATATATTCTGGATAATATATGTCTTCAACATTAAGAAAATGTGGTATGTAGTCACTATGAACCAATTCATTGCCGATAAAATAATGATTTTCAACTTAAGATTCTATGTTATCAGATAGATGTATGATAAGAACATGGCACACTTCATCATTTACAACAAATATTTTCTTGTTGGGTTTCTGTTGCATTGGCATGCTAGATAATCATCATATCAATAATGTGTGACCCTAGCTAGAATAAAAAAAAGGGCTTTGGCCTGCATATAATTCAGAAGTATTACATACATATAGACCTATATTGACACAGTACTTGAATAACATAGGTATCTTTTAATACAGAAAATCGCTATTTCATAGGCAATGAACAGGTTCTTAATGACTATATGACCAATAGCCATGAATCGTCATCAACTAGGTTGTCTTTGCCTCCCTTTTAATAGATTATTCAAAATAATAGATGTAGTTGTGTTCTTCATGTATTCTGGTCATCAAGCCTTAGGGCTTGAGGGGGAACCATGTTTTTTTTCCTATCTGTGAAGCATAATAAGAAATCTACAGGTGTCAGAACAGCCAAAAAGGGTCATTTTTAGGGTAAAAAAGAGGAACTATTTTTTTCTCCTTGATAAGAAATAAATAAACAAAGGGCCCAATCCTTATTCATTACACCTGGTAAATTCCTCCTAGGGTAGAAACTTTTTTAGTAACAGTTCCATGGATAACCTTTTGGGTGAATGTGTGCGTAAAATCTTTTGTGTAATTGATGAGTGGTCACATCTACGACCTTTTTCAGGTTCCTTTACACTAGGAAAGACACAGTATATGGACTAATAAAATTTACCATGCAGAGACCTTACAGGTACCTATGTAGCACAAACAAAAAAATCAACCTACCTCTAGAACTGTATGGCCCAGAGGCTACAATCTGATTTTGGGGTAGTTTAAACATGGTCACGTCTACAACCATACATGCAACCATGCTGCTAGGTGTTTCATATTAAACTATCCTTACTATGTGTCCCTTATACCTCTATATGAAAGCAATAAGCCTTGTAAGTTTGGTTGTTATATTCCGCATACTACCAGAGATATTATAAGAAAAGTATATGTGTGGTCACATCTACGACCGTGGTCACATCTACCACCATGGACATGTCTTCAGTTTTCTTGCAAGGTACTTGATACTTAGCTTTCATTATTACATGTTAATTATACCTTGTTATGAAAGGAACAATGAGGGCTAATGAGATCATTCTATCTCATTGCAACTCTGAGCTATGGTATTGAATACAAATGCGTGGTCACATCTATGACCGTGGTCATGTCTACGACCATATAATGCAGTCATACTGCAAGGTACTTGATATTTAAGTATAACCAGTATATGTTAGCTGTTCCTTGATATGAAAGGAACATTACATATTAGTTAGGATATTCTGCCTGACTGCAACTCTGTTCTATGGCATTAAATATAAAGTGTGTGGTCAAATCTACATCCATGTAATAAAGCATTGTACTGTAGTCATCCTAATAAATATATTTAACCTTCCCTCACACATGGGAACCATAGCCCAATATATGTGCCTTATGCACACAAAAGGATTTAACCATACTGCAAAATTTATTTTGGAACCGTCTGACTAGCTACCCATGGATATTATACCACATTTTCCTTATGTTGAAGACATGCTTCATCCATAATGTATGTATCTAACGATGGAAAAAATAAGTGTCCATTCAATTTTTTCACTAGTATTGGCTCTTTTATTGCATTTTATGCATCTTTAACATCAAATAACTCAGAAACGAGAAGAAACCCAGCAATTTCATTGTGATTTCTGAATTCTGCATCCTTGAATTGACCAAGATCAGTTGGTTTTATCCCAGTTACTCTCCGAAAATGCAAAAATGTTCCACAATGTTATTTGAGGGTATTAGTAGCTATTGGTAGCCTGTATCCCATGATCGCCCAGCTCGGACTGATGCTGTATTGTGTCAGCATAGCACATACATTAAATTCATTAGAAATCTCACCATATAGTAATCTCTATATAATTATGGCCTCCACTTATCAACCACCCATATTTCACCTTTCTGTGCAATTAGGACCCCATTAAAACAAATATATGTAGACCATACTACTAATAATCCAGAATACATAAAGAGTATACAAGGGATAACCATTAGGCAGGATGTCCATTATACAGGATAACCATTATGTATGATGACCATCATGCAGTGCTATCCCGTAGTGAGGCCCACAGACCAGTTCATTCCAGTATGAACCAGACCCAGCAAGCCCATGGGACAGGATATCCATATCCCCATTTGTAGAACCAGTAGCAGCCCTGACGGTCATCCAGCCCAGACGTATCATAGCCATGCAGCATCATGTGCTGTACTCAATAGACTAACTAATATACAGGCATGCCAAGCCTGGAACCATAGACTTCCTATGGTTATACTGGAGTGCACGATGGAGATTATCATCATGGGATGGAAGGACTTATTTATTATATTATAAATTGAGTATGGAATCTCCCACAATGGAAATGTGTATCATCTTATTAGCAAAGCGAGAAGTATTGTTCATGATAAAACATCGATTGTTAAGCCTAAGCAATAAAGATATATAAATTGTATCTACGGGTTCTCTTCATCAATGCCATCGAGAATCATCATATCAAAAAGGATGCCTCGACCTGACAATGTACACCTGACAGCATCAGTCCTGTCTGACAGCAGTTGTATGTAACCTGACAGCACCAGACCTGTCTGACAGCAGTTGTATATACACTGACAGCATCAATCCTGTATGACAGCAGTTGTATATACACCTGACAGCACCTGTATAATAGTGGCTGCATCTACATGAAACTGGAAATATCATGCAGTCCTGTCTGACAACAGTTACATATATGCCTGGCAGCACGTCAAGCCAGTCTGACAGCCATCGTGCTTATAGTTTCTAGCAACCAGTAAAACAATGGCCTTTCGTAATATAAAATGAAGGTCCTTAGATATAGGTAGGGACTGCAACGTCCTGACAGCTGGTTAAACTCCCGTGGGACTTTCACTAAGCCAACAAATGAGCTCCACAAAAGGTATGTTGTGCTAGTGACTAATGGACTCTGTGCTTCAACTGGTTGTTACATACTTATTCATCACTAAAGCATTATGTATAAAACAACTTACGAACAACTTGGCATCAATTTATTGACGGCTGATAATCAAACCAACCTCACCTGCTCTCAATCAAACTATCAGCTGTATAAGTCAATTTCAGTTCAGATTACAGATATCAATAGAAATTAATCATTCATTAATTGGTATTTCTCTAAGTGTCAGTAGTAGGACTTTATCCTAAGACGTACATTGCTGTTAAGAACCAACCATGAGGCAAAGTTATCAAACCATTACATTAGAAAATATACATTGGTTATAGCTTCAATGGAATTGTTGAGATAATAACAAGGGTTAGTTTTATGGCTCTGGAGCTTAATTCAAAAGGCTCTGCCATCGCTACCTATGAGATGTTAGTGATTCCCCTCCCATATTCTATACTGCTATGGTAAGGTAGGTCTGCCTACCTTTCTGATAGCCAGCTACTTTTTAGTGAGCGATGTTAGCCTCAGCCCTCCTTTCACTATTCCAAGCAGCTAACAACTGTGCAGAGTGGTAACAAGTCCACAGAGAAGAAATAGCAGTGAGAGGTAAAAAAAATAGCAGAGGAAAAACTCATTCTCTCAAGAGTGGCTACACTGGGGTTCTGCTAATTATATATACCCTGTCGTGTGCACTTGACCTGAAATGTCTTCAACTGTGTCCCCCATGTGTTTATTTAGAAGGGTTCTTCTCAAGGAGGGCTGAAAGGAGACCAAGAGGTGCGTGACAGCTTTTGGTCAGTCACATTGGGCCTAGGAACTGGGCAAGGTAAATGGATATAGAGAAGCCATTTCAAAAGGGGGGAAAGCTTCCTATATATGATGTATAGTCTAGAAAGAAAGAGAATATTTTGAGAACACCATATGACATGTAACCCAGCTCTTCCAAATGTTAATTAAGTTTAAGTCTATTCCCACCTATATGTACAGGAGAGAAATAAATCTACCAGGAGTTACCATGAAATTATAGCTTGTGTTTTAGAAGTACAGAGCCCCTCCTACACCAACTAACAGAGAGAAGGGAAGCATGCTGTTACTATGCCCTCAACGCATGAGTAGACTCAAGAGCCCTCAAGCAGTCTGAGAAAATGCATTCAAGTTTTTGGGCCACATTACCTTAAAAAAGTAGCCCAATTAGTTCTGACAATTAGATATCCTGGATCCAAAAGAGAAATGATCAAAATTGTAACATATTATCGTGATTTGTCATAATCATATATTTTGATCATGGTGATGTTTATGCCTAATACTCGAAAGCCTGAATGTTGGTCTGATTTTTTGTTGTTTGCATTATGCATGAATGGGGCATTATGCATCATTACCACACATGCTTAAAGGGTTAATACTTGTATATCAAAGACAAATGGTGGTGATTGGTAAGCTGTCAGTGTGTACATACACACCGGCTTCCCCTAATGCTGACCTTTGGTATTTGCCTTCATGACCAGCATGTTTCTGGACTATATTTGTCACCAGCACTAACGCCCAAACCAGCCACCTTCAAATGCCACCTTTGTCTTCCTATAATTCAGTGCCAGCATCACCATACAACCCCCCTCCCTCTCCCCAAAATGGTTTTCGTCTACCAACTGTGGGCCTGCAGTTAGATTCAGGATTGTGTCTAGTAACTGCCAGTCTACTGTTAGTCTGTCTAGTAACTAACAGTCTGCTGTTAGATTGTGTCTAGTAACTGCCAGTCTGCTGTTAGATTGTGTCTAGTAACTGCCAGTCTGCTGTTAGTTTTTGTCTAGTAACTGCAAGTCTGCTGTTAGTTTGTGTCTAGTAACTGCCAGTCTGCTGTTACTCTGTCTAGAAACTGCCAGTCTACTGTTAGTTTGTGTCTAGAAACTGACAGTCTGCTGTTAGTCTGTCTAGAAACTGAGAGTCTACTGTTAGTTTGTGTCTAGAAACTGCCAGTATGCTGTAAGTTTGTGTCTAGTAACTGCCAGTCTGCTGTTAGTTTGTGTCTAGAAACTGCCAGTCCACTGTTAGTTTGTGTCTAGTAACTGCCAGTCAGCTGTTAGTTTGTGTCTAGAAACTGCCAGTCTGCTGTTAGTTTGTGTCTAGTAACTGCCAGTCTGCTGTTAGTTTGTGTCTAGCAACTGCCAGTCCACTGTTAGTTTGTGTCTAGCAACTGCCAGTCTGCTGTTAATTTTTGTCTAGTAACTGCCAGTCTGCTGTAAGTTTGTGTCTAGTAACAGCCAGTCTGCTGTTAGTCTGTGTCTAGAAAGTGCCAGCCTGCTGTTAGTCTGTCTACAAACTGCCAGTCTGCTGTTAGTTTGTGTTTACTCCACAAAACACAATCTTAGGACAGGGGATCTACATGTCATAACCTGTTGTCCCATTGAGAAATGCAAATTACGGTAGCCCAATGAAACTGTCAGCTGTATAAATCAATTACAGTTCAGATTACAGATATCAATAGAAATTAATCATTCATTAATTGGTATTTCTCTAAGTGTCAGTAGTAGGACTTTATCCTAAGACGTACATTGCTGTTAAGAACCAACCATGAGGCAAAGCTATCAAACCATTACATTAGAATATATAGGTTGGTTATAGCTTCACTGGAATTGTTGAGATAATAACAAGGGTTAGTTTTATGGCTCTGGAGCTCAATTCAAAAGGCTCTGCCATCGCTACCTATGAGATGTTAGTGATTCCCCTCCCATATTCTATACTGCTATGGTAAGGTAGGTCTGCCTACCTTTCTGATAGCCAGCTACTTTTTAGTGAGCGATGTTAGCCTCAGCCCTCCTTTCACTATTCCAAGCAGCTAACAACTGTGCAGAGTGGTAACAGGTCCACAGAGAAGAAATAGCAGTGGGAGGTTAAAAAAAAATAGGAGAGGTAAAACTCATTCTCTCAAGAGTGGCTACACTGGGGTTCTGCTAATTATATATACCCTGTCGTGTGCAGTTGACCCTGAAATGTCTTCAACTGTGTCCCCCATGTGTTTATTTAGAAGGGTTCTTCTCAAGGAGGGCTGAAAGGAGACCAAGAGGTGCGTGACAGCTTTTGGTCAGTCACATTGGGCCTAGGAACTGGGCAAGGGAAATGGATATAGAGAAGCCATTTCAAAAGGGGGGAAAGCTTCCTATATATGATGTATAGTCTAGAAGGAAAGAGAATAGTTTGAGAACACCATATGACATGTAACCCAGCTATTCCAAATGTTAATTTGCATGTAAGTTTAAGTCTATTCCCACCTATATGTACAGGAGAGAAATAAATCTACCAGAGTTACCATGAAATTATAGCTTGTGTTTTAGAAGTACAGAGCCCCTCCTACACCAACTAACAGAGAGAAGGGAAGCATGATGTTACTATGCCCTCAATGCATGAGTAGACTCAAGAGCCCTCAAGCAGTCTGAGAAAATGCATTCAAGTGCCCTTTTCTCATGAGCAGCCTCAAGAGCCCCAAAGGACTATCCGCAAGTGCATTCACTTTTGTGACGAGGAATGTCCCCCCACCAAGGTGCACTTGCACTCCAGAGAAACCACTATCTTTTCTCAGTATAAAATAAGGGGTGGTGTTAGTACTAAAGTGGAATAGTGAAGGACTACATACTACTTCCTATCAGTTACTGGCCTAACACTACCAGCTATTTTATTGTAGTAACACTAGGTCGTATGAGATGGTAACAGACGTGCCTACGCTAACATCTCATAGGTAGTGATGGCAGAGCCTTTTGGATTAACCTCCTGCACGATCAGACACGCTCCTACATATAGAGCTTTATGAGATTATGTAGAAATGTCCAATGGGAGAGTCAGGTGTCCCACGTTCACCCTTCATTTCACCTGGAGGAGGTTCATGCCTGGCTACAAGGTGCAATCAACAGCCTCCTGCACCAGGCTGCCAGCAGCCTCTTTGGATCAATACAGATATCGGTGCTTGGCACCTTAAAGGCTGCATAGTGCTTTACTTCATCATGCCCCCTTCATCCCCATGGTACATGAATGCAGCACTGGCAAGTTACTCACATTATCCGTTCATCATACCGACCCCATGAGACTATACGTTTACAAAGATCGGCATGATACATCAATGCAGTGCCAGGGAGTTGGCTCAATAGCACAGCATCACTAGTAATGCATCACGGTACCAAAGGAACATGGACCTGGAGGCACATTAACGTGTTAACTGTAGCCACGTCTTATTTTGTAACCATGAAATTGCCTGGACGTGGCAATTACTTCATGATCAATGGGTCATTATGCACTACTGTATATCAATTGTAGATCCAGCATCAGATTGGTGAAGTTGGATAAGAAATGTTGTTGAAAGGGAGGGGAGATGAGTCCATATATGCATTATAATTAATGCACAGTGATTATGTAAAGATTCAGATTTGAGTTTTTGGGCCACATTACCTTAAAAAAGTAGCCCAATTAGTTCTGACAATTAGATATCCTGGATCCAAAAGAGAAATGATCGAAATTGTAACATATTATTGTGATCTGTCATAATCATACATTTTGATCATGGTGATGTTTATGCCTAATACTCGAAAGCCTGAATGTTGGTCTGATTTTTTGTTGTTTGCATTATGCATGAATGGGGCATTATGCATCATTACCACACATGCTTAAAGGGTTAATACTTTTTGTATATCAAAGACAAATGGTGGTGATTGGTAAGCTGTCAGTGTGCACGTACACACCGGCTTCTCCTAATGCTGACCTTTGGTATTTGCCTTCATGACCAGCATGTTTCTGGACTATATTTGTCACCAGCACTAATGCCCAAACCAGCCGCCTTCGAATGCCACCTTCGTCTTCCTACAATTCAGTGCCAGCGTCACCATACAACCCCCCCCTCCCTCTCCCCAAAATGGTTTTCGTCTACCAACTGTGGGCCTGCAGTTAGATTCAGGATTGTGTCTAGTAACTGCCAGTCTACTGTTAGTCTGTCTAGTAACTAACAGTCTGCTGTTAGATTGTGTCTGGTAACTGCCAGTCTGCTGTTAGATTGTGTCTAGTAACTGCCAGTCTGCTGTTAGATTGTGTCTAGTAACTGCCAATCTGCTGTTAGTTTTTGTCTAGTAACTGCAAGTCTGCTGTTAGTTTGTGTCTAGTAACTGCCAGTCAGCTGTTAGTCTGTCTAGAAACTGCCAGTCTACTGTTAGTTTGTGTCTAGAAACTGACAGTCTGCTATTAGTCTGTCTAGAAACTGCCAGTATGCTGTACGTTTGTGTCTAGTAACTGACAGTCTGCTGTTAGTTTGTGTCTAGAAACTGCCAGTCTGCTGTTAGTTAGTGTCTAGTAACTGCCAGTCTGCTGTTAGTTTGTGTCTAGAAACTGCCAGTCCACTGTTAGTTTTTGTCTAGTAACTGCCAGTCTGCAGTTAGTTTGTGTCTAGCAACTGCTAATCTGCTGTAAGTTTGTGTCTAGTAACAGCCAGTCTGCTGTTAGTCTGTGTCTAGAAACTGCCAGCCTGCTGTTAGTCTGTCTACAAACTGCCAGTCTGCTCTTAGTTTGTGTTTTCTCCACAAAACACAATCTTAGGACAGGGGATCTACATGTCATGACCTGTTGTCCCATTGAGAAATGCAAATTATGGTAGCCCAAGAAGATTTGAAATGTTTTTTTTTTTTTTGACTTTCACAACGCATTCCTAACCATTTCTCACTATTTCAAGTTATTAAATTTCTGGTATGTAATTTCTGATCCCTGTCAGACGTGAGCATGGTGGTAAACTGGGGATATATGCACAGCCTTTCTTGAGAGGATCACAGGCTTTTCTTTTACTCAATTATAATAGTGCTATTCACAGGACTGACTGTAAGGCTGCTGAGGCCTGCTGCTGATCATGTGTGTTAACCATACTGTATAATATTCTGTGTCCCCGACTGCTTCACCAGTGCTTTGGTATATAGGATAAATAAATTGGTACTTCAATGATCGGGATCGGGTATGTGGTTTCCCTTGGGCTTGTGTTAAGTTTGAATTTTAGCTCTGTTCTCTTTCCGACCATCATGCACGTATGCGTTTGCCCTCTCTACACCTAGAATGGAATTTTCTCTTCTTGTCGCGAGGATGAACCCTCAGACATATATACGTTGGCGCATCATGCTGACCCGGATGCTGACCTTTCCGGTTCTGTCAGAGCACACACACGAGCTCCCCCCATGAGATTCTTTATCATGCAGGATATCAACAAAAGGCCAACAAAATATCAACAAATTCAAACAGGCCGTCCGCATTACAAGGTTATCTTATTGCCCAATGGGCACCACGGTTGTGATAGCAGCGGCCTGTCTGGCTGTAGACTACAGCCTTCTGTACATTTATACGGCCATGACGGCCAGACCCAGCTGCAGCCTGCACGGCACGGAAGACGATGGGTTACAGCGCCTGGCGGGAGGCGGTCCCTCCTCCAGCCAACACCTCTAGGATTTAATTAGTTTCTAGCGTGTGTCTCCTTTCAGCGCTGGTCAGGTGCCGGGAGAGCCACCGTGATTGTGGCTTGACAGTCCTTTTTCCCAGCAAGGCTCCGTGGCCATAGGCTCCACTGGTGTTTTTCCGCCCTTCTTTCCTCCTCCAGCTCCACTCACACACTTACACACTCTCTCTCTCTCACACTCCGAATCTCTCTGCTCACAGCGGGGGCTAATAATTTGGCGGCCGGCCGGCGCCGGCTGTGGGGAGGTGCCTACTGGCGCTGAATGTCGAGTACAGCGTCGGGCTGAGTTAGTATGGCAAAATGGCGTCCTGCGGCAGGCAGCTGGGAGGCAGCATCAAAGCTGCACTATATAACTCACTGTACCAACATGGACCCACCAGCAGCTCACCCTGCCCGACGCCTGCCAATGAGTAGCTCAGATCTGGGCAATGAATGCCAGTGAGCAGCTCACTGCAACGACTTCCAAGGAGTAGATAAGGGCATTGCCCAAGCTGGTGACGTGATACCTGTCAGTCAGGAGCTACCGGCAATGCATGTCAGTGAGAAACTAATGGCAATACCTGATAGTAAGTAGCTCATAGCAATGCATGTCAGTGAGAAACTAAAGGCAATACCTGATAGTAAGTAGCTCATAGCAATGCATGTCAGTGAGAAACTAAAGGCAATACCTGATAGTAAGTAGCTCATGACAATGCATGTCAGTGAGAAACTAAAGGCAATACCTGATAGTAAGTAGCTCATAGCAATGCATGTCAGTGAGAAACTAAAGGCAATACCTGATAGTAAGTAGCTCATGGCAATGCATGTCAGTGAGAAACTAAAGGCAATATTTTATAGTAAGTAGCTCATGACAACACAGAGAAAATAAAGGGAGTCAAAAGGAGAGTCCAGGCTTGCCTTCAGATTGACTCCCCTTTCTGATGAAAGGGAGTCAACTGACTCTCTTAAGGGAGTCCAGGTTTTGCCTTCAAATTGACTCCCCCTTTACTCCAAAAGAGAGTCCAGGTCACCTTTGACTCCCTTCCCAAAGGGAGTCTGACCAATCATCGACTCCCTTTCGGGATTAATTATTCTAAATATCTAGACCCATAGTCTCTAGATATCAAGTGTAATGCCAGTCATACTTCATCTTGTACACTTGTGCTTTGCATGATGAAAGACATAGCAGGGATACTGAACTTCCCTCAAGGTACATTAGTTGACATGACAAAGCAGTTGACTGATTATGGCTTTAGCTTTCTGAAATTGGTACAGAATGGGTGTCTAAGGCTTTTGAATGTGATTAAATTGCCCATATATCAAGTAGTTTGTATTATCCTACTGTATCTCATTTTGAGGGTATGTATTGATCCTATGATAATTGATTTTTTTTCAATGTAAATTTCATTGTCTTATTTCCGATCAAAACAAAGATAAATGCATCCAGATAAATGCTCTATGGAGATAGTGCCTCCACCTAGTGGAAATCATTCCCCCTGGCTTACCCTGACTCCCTTCGGGAGTCCAGCTCATCCATGACTCCCTGGCAGTGTATGATGTTATAGCATGCACAGCACTGTCAGGGCCACCTGATGGCCATAGATAACTCTAAACCCCCGTAATGTTACATTTTCCCACGTTTGGTCACAGATTTGCCCATATATTGCTATACAAAATCAAAAAAAAAATTAAAAAAAAAAAAAATCCGACCTACCGACCCTAGCTCTGTGAGTCATGTAACTGGAAACACATGAATTCTTTTTTGGGCTTGGGCCATATGTGGTAATGCCTCTCATTGAGTAGCTTCCTCATGGAAATGCCTGATAGTCAGCACATCATTCCAATGTCTGACAAGGGGTTTGCTCATAGAAATGTTTGATAGAGAGTGTACCCCAAAGCTGTTTGGTGTAAGTCAATTGAAGTTCACTGAGATGAGACTCCAAGTGAGAAGGGCAGAGCTGCAATGCCTGTCAGCAGGAGTCCTGCTATAGTCTACAGCTCATGACAATAAGACGCCCCGTCATATAACATTAATGGTAAGCGATTCCCAGAAATGTCAGTGGGACATCAACCCGTGCACGTGAGCAGCTCACAGCATTGCCAACCTCTGCTAGCCTAAAGCGCTGGTTCCACAGACCTAAATTGGTCGGATTAGCACTAATCCGACCGATTTTTTTCTATACTTTTGATATATTATAAATCGTCGGATTAGGGCTATTCCGACCGATTGTATGGCTGTGGAACCAGCACTTAAGTGTAATGAGGCACTCATATGTAGTGTTCACATTGAGTGACTAGGGAGGTTTAGCAAACACGACATACGTCACTCAAACCTGATTTTACGTAGACGTAGCAGTGCTGTAAGTATGCTGCACGTCTGCGTTATAATGCCTACGTAGTGATTGCTAAACCTCCCTAATGTCTGAACAAATTAGCAATGACGTTTGAACCTCTAATTTGTAACACCTGTGTAAGGATTAGTGACCTACATATAATACGACCATTGACCAGTTAACATTACAGTGGACCTTGCTGATGTAGCCCGCCCCCACCTGCAGTCAGTGACACCAGGTGACCCAGCTCCTCCTCTGTAAGGCCCATTTTCCACCACCCGAATTGACCCCTCTATCGGACGATAGACCCTTAGTAGGTGCCGAGGAGGTAGTTTGCTGCTGCTGTCGACCGGTACATGGACCATACCGGGTGGTGGAAAACGGCCCTGACACCCAGTGAGAACTGATACTATCCCTGCCTGATGATCGATCGTCTGAGTGTGTGCTGGCCTTTGGGGAACCTTGATGTCAGGCAGTGTGTGTGAAATGGCTGTCTAACCAGGACAAGGCTATCCTGCCTCTCTATCTTACAGCTGCAGCTTTTGTCTGAGGCTATCTCTACACCTTGTCCAGACCTGGGAGGTGCCTGTTCTGAGAATTATAAAATTAGACATTGCCACACAGCGTAGTTAGACAGTGCTATAGAGTCAAGTGGAATCTGGATTTCAATTTTCGTATTTTCTTTTCGTAACAATGTCTTTATATATATATATATATATATATATATATATATATATATATATATATATATATATATATATATATATATATGTGTGTGTGTGTGTGTGTGTGTGTGTGTGTGTGTGTGTGTTGCAACATATCTAACACATCCAATTGGTTATAACAGGGGCTGATCAATATAATTTACCGGTGTATGTCAGATGGGCAGATGCGTAGATAAGGATTATCACAAAGATTGATTGTCAGTTATTTTACTCATCCATGAGTGGAAATTGGCAATAAATGTTGTCTTTAAGAATATATGGCAAGGAATTATTATAAGGTGAGCGTGCATGTTTGTCGATCCAAGCCAACACTCAAATGTCAGTGAAATTGAGAACATAACTTAGGTATTCGGGATGACAGGTGCTTGGAGTGTTGTAGACGCTATATTTAGCAGTTTTGATCTACTACATGTATCCACTACACAACACAATCAAAATCAATAACGTCAAAGCTTTTCTTGTATGCTAGGTAAGGGTATTGAAGATTGTAGTAAAATGATAACTGATCATCAAATCTTATGGGTTTTTTTTTTAATTTCATATGTATTGCCTATACATTAGCGATTATTATGTGTGCAATTATTGTGGCGAGATCGCGATGAAAATGAAAAGACCTAAAACATGAGCCGTAGAGAAAATGCTAAAAACGGAAATGACGTCAGGGAACCAATGCCCGGATGTGACACCTTCCCATCATTCCCAACGCCGGCTGGCACGTGACCAGTGCCCTGTGACCTGGCCTCTTGGCCCCGTGACCCCTGCAGGCTCACCTTGACTCGCCCGCGGCCATGAGACAGCCGTTCACGGACATGGCGATTTACTACTCACACTCACTACGTACATGTACATAATGGCACTGTAATGATGCCAGGTAGGGGGTAATCGTGTCTAGTTCCTTTTTTCTAATGATTATACTGGTATATGTACCTAGTTCTTGCTTCTTTTCATACACATTTTTCATCGTATAATCGTGGTCACTAAGGGAGTGATCATTTTTAAACAGCAGGGGGGGGGGGGGGTGGTGGGTTTGAGGGAGGGGGTCAGAATCTTTTCGACCCTTTGACCAGGGGGTCAGACATTAATTCCGACCCCTTGACCAGGGGGGTCAAAACAATGTCATCTGAAAAACCCAGCGCATTACTATAGGTAAAAAGGGTGCATTCGCACACGATTTTCGGTCCTTCGGGGGGTCAAAAATATTTGACGCCCCCCCCCCCTCTTGCGCAAACCCACCAGCCCCCCCCCCTGCTGTTGTTCAAAAATGATCACTCCCTAATAATTCTATTTCTGGATACTTCTGTTTATGATTATTGAACTTCGTGACATGCATCAGTTAGGCCGCTGGAGGAATGATATTATATCAGATATATATCATAACAGGCTCAAACAATAATTATTTTGAAAAATAAACTCTCTATAATAATGGCCTCCCTGGATAAGATTCAGCTCTCACCATCTGTTCTGTTTATGCCATAGACATAAACGAGATATCAACTGAAGCTGGGGTGGGACATCTCCATGTTCTTAATTCCTATTATCATGTTGTTGCAGATTATATGGCGAAGAACCCAAAATCCATGTAATTTGCTTTGAATTACTGCTTAGCTAGAGGTTGCATAAACTACAACCAAAGGTAAAGTTATCAGATACATCTCAAGTTTAGAGTGGGTTCTGTGTCTGGCAACTAGTTTTCAGTAGATTACATGTATAGAGAATAGATAATATTTTAATAGGGATTGAAAACATTTGCCCCCCCCCGGTCAAGGGATAAAGTAATTGCCCCCCCCCCTCAAACCCACCAACCCCCTCTGTTTTTCAAAAATGATCCCTTCCTAAAGGGTAGCAATGTTTTCGTCACACGGAACACAGTGGATATAATTACTTATAGTATCGATTTAATTTCTGAAATGCATGTATAGTGATACTTGAGTTGATAGGATAGGTGTCTGACAATACTCATGCATGTATAGTGATACTTGAGTTGATAGGATAGGTGTCTGACAATACTCATGTATGTATAGTGATACTTGAGTTGATAGGATAGGTGTCTGACAATACTCATGCATGTATAGTGATACTTGAGTTGATAGGATAGGTGTCTGACAATACTCATGCATGTATAGTGATACTTGAGTTGATAGGATAGGTGTCTGACAATACTCATGCATGTATAGTGATACTTGAGTTGATAGGATAGGTGTCTGACAATACTCATGAATGTAGTGATACTTGAGTTGATAGGATAGGTGTCTGACAATACTCATGCATGTATAGCGATACTTGAGTTGATAGGATAGGTGTCTGACAATACTCATGAATGTAGTGATACTTGAGTTGATAGGATAGGTGTCTGACAATACTCATGAATGTAGTGATACTTGAGTTGATAGGATAGGTGTCTGACAATACTCATGCATGTATAGTGATACTTGAGTTGATAGGATAGGTGTCTGACAATACTCATGTATGTATAGTGATACTTGAGTTGATAGGATAGGTGTCTACAATACTCATGCATGTAATAGCTGTTTAGTGACGAGTTGTCACTAACACACAAAATAATTACATTCCAGTTAAAATGTACCGGATGCTCTATAACCGATTGATCAGAATCCGCAATGGAGGAAAAAATGTAATTCTCCACCCTAAGTTGGTAGAATGGCCACCCCGTATCACTGTAGAGTATTCATTAACTATCAGAGCCCGGTCGCCGACACTCACATTGGTTACCATAGTAACGGACAATTGGTTGGTGTGCCCCACCCGTGGAGGATTACATGGGAGGGCGGTGGTAGAGTGTGTGCCAGGACCTACTCTGACAATGCCACTACTCATTATATTGATGTAAATTGCACACAATTAGTATCTATATATGCACCTCCAACCAAAGACACCACGATTCATTCTCTAGGATAATGGCTGTGCTTGGCTCTCTGAGGCTCATTAGATTGTGCAGAAATGTAATCTACAGAAGCCAACGTGTGCCACTAGATGTGCACTACCCCCATCAGTGTTTTGTTATGCACATCTTCATAGAGTAGACCTATCTAACATTTACCCTATGCATTTTCTGAAGGGGTGTCTCTGAAAAACTGGCTGTCTGTCAGTCAACTGTGTACTGTAATGTGTGACACCTATACCTCTAAGCCCAGAGAATAAAGGGTTATGCCCAGAACAGGTTAATGACAATGTATCAGTTCTCGCAACAATATAGGCTGTGACACCCTGCTGTTTGATGCCTGCACCACCTCAATTGTAACAGTGTAGATGTGTACCCCCAGTGCATCCTTGGCCAGGGTCAGCCAACTCTCTTTCCATGATCACTGTGGCGACAACTATCACCGTAATTCTAATAACAGCGATCAAAGATGGTGTTCAAATTGTAAACAAAGTAAAGAGGCAACATTTTGCATATATATAGATGATGTTCTAGTAGCTCATATGTGAGCCATCCTACAAAGTGGTACTGAAGTTGCACATTTAGAAGCCTAGATATGGCCTTTTCAAGTGGTTTAGTGTAAAAAATATCAGATTTTTCAAAATTGACATTTTGATAATTTTTAAACATAAAGGTAGATATCTTTTAGAATCCTTGCTTACTAAAAATATATTGAAGCTCCAAATGTCTAAAAGACATAGCTGTAGTTTTCATGGTTATAAAGAATTACACAGGAATTATATAGAATTCATAAATCATTATATGTTTAATATGTCAATTATCCCAATTTATGAATATGCCAATACATGTTGTATGTGCGACTTCTGAACCATTTTGTAAGGATGGGTCACATACGGCTTGTGTGTAGTGGACAATAATAGATAACATATATGTAGTATAATGTAAATATATATATAGTAATAGAGTAAAAGCGATTGAGTTCTCTACTTATCATGTGTAGTTTATATAAACCTCATCCAGTTGTTTGATCTTAAGCATGGATGTGATCCTTCATTCTACCCAAAGTAGATGCTTCAAATAGCCATACATGTTTTACAATTCAATAGAGAAAAAGTGAAGTGGACTCAACTACTGCCATCTTTGATCGCCATCATTCAAATTACGGTGATAGGTGTCATCACAGTGATGATGCAAGGATCAGGATGCATGGATAGAATTTGCCATCACTGGTCACTGAGGACCATGGGCATCCGGATCATATTCAATATCATCACTGAGGAATATATACACTGATCACATCCACTGTATAACCTCACGTATAAGGTGCACCACACCTAATAGAATCCACCAAAGCACTGCTTATATCTGTTATACAGTTGTTAAAATGTATGGGCAACACTTCAAATAATGAGACCTTCACACTCTGAGGGCATCGGCCTTTTCTCATTGTATCATTTACGTTGTTCCCGAGACATCACATCACCACCTGTAGACTTGCTACAATCTTTAAACAAAAACTCTCTGTAGTTTGAAGAATACCTGTCGCAATCTTCAATAATGGAATTGACAGACAGACAGCTGTTTTTCAGAACATCCTGCCATAAAACATGCACCTATGGAAGTTCTATGTTAAGGTATATGCCGTATTGTTAAGCAACGTGCACATGACATTGTTTTCTAATGGCACACGTCAGCTTCTGTAGTAATCAGTGTTCTGGTTAGATATGTCGTTATGTATAAAAAATATTAGGTCCTTTAGAGGTAGATGGGTCAGACTAGCTCTTAAAAAACAGATATTCATGCAAAGTGTGAATTATCAATATTGTTATTGGAATGATATATTGAATGAAATTATATTGAAGGAGGAAGTTATATGCAAAAAAAACTGAACATGCAAAATAAACTGAACATGTATAGGTATAAAGGTAGAATGCTACCGTAGAAAACTTCACATTGAAAGACAATTGAAGGACAATGAATGGGGGAAAGGGAGTATGTGATGAGGGTAATAGCTATATATTATGTAGATGACAGTGAGATGGTACTATAAGGGCATATATAGAGAATAGGGTTCATCATATAAAGTGGGCTGCGTCTGACAACCTAGTTACACAGTATGGCGTATACTTACTGATTCATCGACTTTTCTCTTGCATAACATATACTGTGCATCTTACACAAGTCCCTCCTCTGGACCTAGCCTCCCATACTGCCACATCTGATAAATCTAATCTAAAGTCATTAAATCCATCCATTTCTCTCAAGTATATCTTGTGCATAAAGAAGCTGGAATTTTATATCAGAAAACCTATCTGAGCAATCCAGGCACTCCGTGTCGTAATAGGTTTGACTGCGTTACCATGTCTTTTGGTTGATTAGTTAAATGTAGATGATAGGGTGACGCCCCATTATAGAGTATCGTGACCTCAGTTTGTATACGACAAGCTACACGTAGCGCACAGTGCCATATAGCCTGTAGTGTAAGTAGTATAAGGGCATGGGCCACAGGACCAGGCATCACCTGAACCTGTAGGACACATATACATGTACTGTATTCTAACAGTAACACTATATCCTCTTCTCTATAACAGTTATTACTTATTTTACGTGTATTGCATAACAGTGGGTGTAGATTCACAATATAACTCTAGTTTATTCTAGTAACTACAATTGCACATATTTCTAATCGTCGCATTAAGAGAGTGGTAAATTTTGGACACTGTCTGTAGGCATTGCGCATCTAAGGGAACTTGGTAGATATGGTTTCACTAGGAGATTGGCACTATATCATTAATCTATCTGTAACTGTTGCGGCATAGCTATTGTACCGGTTGGTGCCAGGTGTTACACCCATTGATAATAAAGCCATCACTATAGAGACAGGACGTACACTGGACGCCTCTATATACACATATTATGATGGCATGGTTCAGTTCATGTGCATTGATATATTAGTGTATACAAATGTGACTTTGTGTCAATTAAAGTTCAAATTTACGTATGTCTGATCAGTTGCCCATGTACATTATCTCGAGCACTGTGTGGTCTACCTGGAAATGGATTTATGATATACCTGATGGGTTCACTTAATTCTTGCAACATAGAAACATTCAGACCCTTTTGACAAGAGTACTCAGACTTTTTGGAACTAGATTTAAACAGCGAGTGTGTGGATGCTAGTTTCAATGTGACTACTATGGCAGTAACACAGTATAGAATATGGCCCTAATTTAATACCGCACCTATTTCCAAAGCCACTGACATAGAATCCCCTACAATAGGGGTCTCGGCCTATTGTTCAGTGAGTGATACTTGAATTATTGAGAGTCACTTATAGTGCGTGTTGGGCTTTAGCCTCCCTCACCTGCCACGCAAATTCACCCTGCAGTAGCCCACTGGGCACATCAATGTTGATTCAGCATTGAAACAACGTTTGCAATGTTTGCATATCAACATTGATATAGGGTTGAAATAGAGTTGAAATTGAAAGTTGAAACAACATACTCAAAATCAACTGTGATTCAACATCTAACCATCAGCGCTGATTCAATGTTTGTGTTTCTGTGTTGACTCAACATTGTTTCAACAATGTTGAAACAACATTGACAGTTGTTTTGTTGACATATCAATGTTGAATCAACATTGTATCAACATTGAAATCAATATTGTTGATTCAACATTGACAAATCAATGTTGAATCAACGTTGAGTTGACAACAATATTTCAACATTGATATGTCAACTGTTGACTGGATGTTGAAATGGTGATGGTTGACAACGTTGAAATACAAATATTGAAAAAGTGTTGAAAACAGGTTGATCAACACCATCAACATAACATCAACTGGTTGTCAATGTTGATGCAACATTGTGTGCCCACTGGGAGACTTGCTTTGAATTATCTTCAACACATTCACCACTCCTGCCACCAACCATTGCCTACCACCATCCATTGCCAGCCACCCACAATTGCCAGCCACCCACCACTGTCTGCCACCTACCACTGTCTGCCGCCCATCACTGCATGCTGCCCATCACTGCATGCCACCCATCACTGCCTGCCACCCATCACTGCCTGCCACCAACAACTGCTAGCAAACCACCACTGCCTGCCACCCACCACTCCCTGCCACCCACCACTGCAGGTCACTCACCACTGCCTGCCACACAGTAGTACCTACCGGCTGCCACTGCCAGCCCCTATCAATGCCTGGCACCCGTCACTGCTAACCACCCACCACTACATGGCACATCACCTACCACTACTGCCTGCCACCCACTCTACCTAATACAAGTAGCCACTACTGCCTGCCACAATTGTCTTCTACAAACTCCATCCACCACTACAGATCTGAATAACTACTGCCTGACACCTTCCTGCTAAGAAACGCTGCCTGCCACAAATGATACCCACTACTTCTCTCCCTATAACCTACAACTGTCATCCACCCACGACTGCCTGCCACCAACCCATGGCTGCCATATGCATCCCCTAGCCCCCAATTACCACTCTCTAGCCTAGAGTTGCCCCATGGTACAGATCACATGCGAGCCTCTCCCTATTGCTCTACTAGCACAAAATTACCAATTTGTACTGAATATCGATCAAGCCTGCTGCTCATGCGAATCTGCAATTTAACCCCTTTTCGCACTCCCTCCCTTCTACACCAATCTAATTCAACTTTCCACAAAGCTGCCTCAGTCTCCCACGAGTTCATATCCAATAATTACCTTACGGAGTCATTGCCACGCTATAAAAGTACTCTTTTCCTTTATCATTTCTGATATTTCTCTTACCTCTCTCCTACCACGCTTACCTCTCTTTACCTCACTCTGTCTCCTTCCTCCGTCTTTCCGATTTTATTCCCGCACTTACCTGTCTGTATTTGTACCTGCCGCCTTCTCACCCTTACCACCCCTTCCACACTGTGCATGCTCTCTACCTCCAGCCCCTGTACTTCCTCATCATAAAGTCCCTCCAGGAGCCGACCCCTGAGTCCTGGCCAATCTCTGGCTGACATAAGAGCCTCTCCTGGGCTTACATCACCGGCCGTGCGCCCGGCGGTTGGATAACCCCTGTTACTTATTTACTCCAAGACATGGACGCCTGACCCTGAGCTGCTCCCAGCTGCTCTCTGCATGTCAAGGGGTTTTATATTGTGCTACATACCTATGAGCTGCTCATGTATGGTGCCTATAGAGTCTGTAGTCTGACTAGACAAGCCTCTCACCTCCATATATACAATCTGAGTCCAATATATTACAGCAAATTACAGAGCAGGAATATGCATGAATCTAACTTTGAGAAAATAGTAAATGGCGTTTTGAGTTTACCTTTCATTGATTATTAGAATTAAAGTGGCGGATTTAGACGGGGGCGTCCCCTCCTTTTCCCCTCTACTTAGGAGTTTATTTACCTCTATTTACAGTAGAATTTAGCCAAAATTAGGGGCTAAATAAGGGGCGCGCCCCCTCCTTTTCAAAATCGTGGATCCGACCCTGAGAATGATACATTACTGCTTAATCAATTAAAGAAAGAAAACTCCCCCTGCTTGATCCCTTACCTCAGCTGTAATATGTTATACGTAATTTCCTCAGTTCAGCTATAGAGCTATAACAGAGCATTTTAACTTCACACCATCAAATTCTACTCTGCCACTCCCCAGCCTCCTCTTCTGACGAAATAAAAAGAGACTTGCAATCCTTTCATTAGCATTCCCGAATCCTATCCCAACCTTTGCTTCTACCTCTTGAGTTTAGAACCCCGCCCAATCCATCCCGGTGCCTTCACTTGGCCCCTTGGTTGTATGATATAGGTAGCTCTCCTGCAGGCCTCAACCCATTTACATCCTTCCAATTCCAATTGCCATACCATATCATCCCGGGACCTCTGAGTCCTGACATGGCGTTCCCCTGACAGGTAGCGTTTCATTATTTTTATTCTAATAAACTATCATACTGTATGGACTATGGAGTTTGGGGTGACAATCCAGCAATTGAGTTCATACTTAACAGAGTATTAGATAAGATGTGGTTTTGTATTAAAACTGCAGAGTTGATGTTCTCCATCGTTATTGGTCTGAGCTGAGACATGCAGCAGAGATATATTTGTAAGACATCCCCCAGCCCATAGATGTAAGGGAGAAGGCGATGGGGTTTGGTCTGTGTAAGTTAGGGTAGGAGCTAAGGCGGAGAGATAGTCGACCATGGACGAGGGGAAAAATGGAGGGGGTTATAAAGGGGTCTCCTTGTAGATTTGGATGTGTGATAAACACGGGGACAAACCATGGTGATCTGTATGTGCTGCCCACGTGTCTTTCCACCTCACTGACGCCTGTAACTTAAACCCGGCCTTGCTACATCTACCAGCGCCTTTGGCGCTGGGATAGTGTAAACGGTCCATGTATAAATGTTAGGGAGTGGTAATTTATTTAACAACAGGGGAGGGAGGGGTGGTGGATTTGAAACAGAAAAATGCTAACCCCTTCTTAGGGACTGGTCATTATTTATCAACAGGGGGCGGGTGGTGGGTTTTCACGCGGACACGCGAAATATTTTTACGCCCCCCCCTCGATGACAGTCAAAATTTTTTGCCCCCCCCCATACCGAAGGCATGGAGAATTTTCACGCCCCTCTTTGAGCTATAGTAGGGCATGGGAGTTTTTGCTCAAAAGAGGGTAAATTCTTTTAGCCCTCCCCCCTTTAGAGGGGTCACAATTTTGTTAGCCCCCCCTTGGGAGGGGTCTGAAATTTTTACGCCCCCCCCTCAAACCCACCATCCCCCCTGTTGATAAATAATGACCACTCCCTTAGGGAGTGATAATTTTTTAACAACAGGGGGGAGGGTTATAAAATTCTGCACGTTCATGGTGTATCATGCGCAACCTCCCCAACCCTGAATATCATGCGCACACCCTCCCCCACCCTGCGTATCATGCGCACATGCTCCCCCCACCCTGTGCATCTTGTGCACACCCTCCCCCATCCTGCGTATCATGTGCACACCCTTCTCCACCCTGCGTATCTTGTGCACACCCTCCCCCACCCTGCGTATCTTGCGCACACCCTCCCCCCATCCTGCGTATCATGCACACACCCTCCCCCATCCTGCATATCATGCGCACACCCTCCCCCATCCTGCATATCATGCACAAACCCTCCCCCATCCTGCGTATCTTGCGCACACCCTTCCCCCATCCTGCGTATCATGCACACACCCTCCCCCACCCTGCGTATCTTGCGCACACCCTCCCCCTCCCTGCGTATCTTGCGCACACCCTCCCCAATCCTGCATATCATGTGCACACCCTCCCCCACCCTGCGTATCATGTGCACACCCTCCCCCACCCTGTGCATCTTGCGCACATCCTCCCCCACCCTGCATATCTTGCGCACACCCTCCCCATCCTGCATATCATGTGCACACCCTCCTCCACCCTGCGTATCATGCGCACACCCTCCCCCATCCTGCGTATCATACACACACCCTCCCCCATCCTGCGTATCTTGTGCACACCCTTCCCCCATCCTGCGTATCATGCACACACCCTCCCCCCACCTGTGTATCTTGCGCACACCCTCCCCCAATCCTGCGTATCATGTGCACACCTCCCCCCCATCCTGCATATCTTGTGCACACCCTTCCCCCATCCTGCGTATCATGTGCACACCATCCCCCACCCTGCATATCATGCGCACACCCTCCCCCACCCTGGGTATCTTGTGCACACCCTCCCCCACCCTGCATATAATGTGCACACCCTCCCCAATCCTGTGTATCATGCATAAACCCTCCCCCACCCTCTGCATTGTTCATTGACTTCTAAGTTCTATGAGTGCTATGAACGGCACATGCTTGACTGGACAACACTGGCCACTCATGAACGACACATGCTTTACTGGACAGCACAACGTTTTTCTCACTGATGCGAGAATGCAATATTGATTTAACTTTTGTTATCAATTGTAATTAGTGCATGTTCTACATATATTTGCGAATCAGATAAAAATAAAAGCAGAATAGTGGGGTCAAAATTAAAAAGTTATCTGCAGAATGATTGACAAAAGAGTCACATTGGTCCGTGAAAACGGCAGACACACAGACAGACAGACCTTCCATAGGGACAGTCCACCTCGCACCATTTTATATATGGAGGTAACCATGGAGCAGACACCTCACCCCCCCCCACACACACCTGCCTGCCTGCCTCTCAGCCGCCTCCTCCACGTTTACATTAACCCCTTAAGGGCTGCATGAAGCCTCCAGTTTCCGGTTGCTAAGTTGGCATGATGTACCAGTGCTGCAGTCGACTCACCTGCACTGCACTGGTGTGTATCAACATGGTGCGTCACTGGTCTGTTAATCACCAGGGCTGTACCAGTGCATCACACCCACCAACAGCCATAATGCTTTAATGTGCCACGCAGCCCTTAAAGGGTTGAATAGTGTAAATCTGCAGATCCCTAAGGGGAGTGCCATGTTACCCACAGTCATGTGGAAAATGTGCGTGTGTATCAGAGAGAATTAGCGTCTTTCCAACTTTACACTTGATGTTCCTTTTATAATTTCCACATAGCCAAACATTCCAGGTAGAAGGGCGATGTCCGGGATATTGATCTATTTCTAGAATCACACAATTATGCAATAGATTAGACGAACATTTCATTGAACTAATGCAGCTGATCAATATTTCTATTAGCTTGTAGAACCTATCTATTCTGCTTTCTTATCAATAAACCAGTGATCTTACAAAAGGTGTAGATCCCTGAGTTTGGTACACATTCACACAATGAAGAAAGGGTATGGTTTAACCGGCCAATGTTTATATCCTATACCACATTTGGCATAAATCCAAATCTTGATAATTATGAAATATGAAGTACCGTAATCTCCCTTGTATAAGGCACACCCCGCCTATAAGGCGCACCTAGAGTTTTAGAATATGGTAAAAAAAATCATAACTTCTCTTCTACTGAATGGATTCTTAAAGTTCAAAAAGCTACCGTAATCTTCCGCATATAAGGCGCAGCCCGCGTATAAGGCGCACCTAGAGTTTTGGAAAATTCTCAAAAAAAAAAAATGAAAAATTCATAACTTTGGTTCTACTGAATGAATTTTCAAAAGTCAAAGACCTTTGTGTACCTTGGGCCCCATGGACCCCCCTGGGCCCCCACATATCCGATTATGGCTAAGGGGTTATGTAACATATCAAAAGAAAGGTCTTGGTGTCCCCCTTGTGGATCCAGGTAGAACTAAAACCCCACGTATAAGACGCGCCTTATACCTGGGAAATTACGGTATAATAGATACCAATAGAATAACAACTCCTTCTTGGTGGAACCTAGTTAGTTTTCCTATCTTAATCTCTGCCTTCCAAGTTCCAATGGAAGCACAGTGCTCTTTTAAGATGTATGTCCCCATACTAGACACCCTCCAGCCAGCATGACCACATTGGGCCCCAGATGGGATTTCTCCAGGTCTGTGGGTCTGGCCCAGATGGGTGAATGCTGGTAAATGTCAGGGAAGCCAGTTGGGGCCAACATGGGCAAGCCCAGTTCACTATATGATCCGAAGGTCGATTGATCTAGTCCGAGCAGGGACGGCTACTCTTCCCATCCTCTCATAGCATTGCTGATGTTCCTAAATATCTCTTTCGATCCCATTATACTTGGAATTAAAAGAAATGAAAACACCAAAACATGAAAAATCCTTTTGTTCCATTTTTACAAAGTGTGCAAGGGTCTTGAGCTGAAAACATGGTGTGGTGTGTTGGGACTAGATCCACTGACCTTTGGATCAATAGTCTAGTGCTCAACCTACTGTGCTAACCAGGCAGCTGTGAGAGTCATAGTCAAAATCTTAGAGGGATAGCTGATAGGGAGGCACTGTTACTCATCGCATTTAATAGGGTGAAGTCCTGATGCCTCAATATGTTATATGATGTGATAACAATGGTGCATTCAGCTTCATATCTCAACCATCATCACATGAATCTATTTAACACATGCTTCTTAGGTGTGGGGATGTGTAAGCATGTCGCTTTAGGGCATCTGCATAGATAAATCCTTTACCACATTGTGAACGCATATACCACTTCTTCCCTGTATGGGTCATAGTGTGTCTCCTAGGCTAGCTAGACAGCTCAACTGTTTACCACAGTGTGAACACACATGTAGTTTCTCTCCTGTGTGGGTCATCCTGTGTGTCATAAAGTTATGTCCATCTGTGAACCTTTTTATCACAGTGTGAACTTAGATGGGATTTCTCTTCTGTGTGGGTCCTCATGAGTGTCTTTAGGTTACTAGGGAGATTTTACTATGACTATCACAGCTGCCCGATTAGCTCAGTAGGTTGAGCACTGGACTATTCATCCAAATGTCAGTGGATCTAGTCCCAACATGTCTGCACCTTTTTTTCAGCCTGAGACCCTTGGACACTTTATAAAGAATGGAACAAAATGGTTTTCATTTCTTTTATTTTCAAGTATAATGGGATCAAAAGAGATATTTAGGAACATTGGTAATGCTATGAGAGGATGGGAAGAGTAGCCGTCACTGCTCGAACTAGATCCATATAGTGAAATGGGCTAGCCCACATGGGCCCCAGCTGGCTTCCCTGACATTTACCAGCATTTACCCATCTGGGCCAGGCCCACAGACCTGGAGAAATCCCATCTGGGGCCCATATGGTCGTGCTGGCTGGGAAGGGCTTCATGGCCTCTTAACCTTAGCTGTCATTCGACCTGCTCCAGCAGGAAAATAAAACCATCCCATAATTCCATGTCGGTCTTGATCCACTCTTACTGCGTCATGTGGCACAGGATAATGACAGTTGCAGATGACATTTTCCATCCCTGCGCTGGTTTCCGGACTCTTTCCCCTGCTGCCTATATACCAGCAAGGTACCAGCTCGGCTTGTGTGGCCCATCTATTTCCTCAATGATGCTTGCTGTAGACCCAGATCTATGTACTTAAAGTATCAGAGCTCTTGGACAGAGACACATGTAATTCACCACATATTGACCTAGCATATCAACCTTTTCTTTTCATTGTAATTTACATGGTCGATCCTAGAACATTTGGAATAGGCCTTCAAGCATTATCTGTCCACGATCCCCATGTAGCAAGCCCGCTCGGGGCCAAATTGGTTTTACTCGGGATAAGGTGGTTCAAAGCGGGCAGTATTCAGTGCATGGGTTTTAGGTTTGGCAGATGCTGGGTTTCCAGTCAGGGCCACACAGGGCAGCCCAAATCGGGCAAACCCACTTGAGCCCGTTGGGCTCCCAACGGGTTTTGTCCTCAGCATACGGTCTGGGCCACATTGGGCCGCCCGATTTGGGCACTGGTCAGCTTTAAAATGGGCAACCACATTGGGCCCAGGATGGTTTCAAAATGGGCATCCCAAGATGGGTACTTAGCTGCATAAAGTCTTCCCAGTCTGGGGTGAGAGTGGGTTTGGACAGGGCAGCCTCATCTTCTGAACTGTTCTAAACTCTGGTGATGAGTGTTCCCCCTCCCTCTCTCTTTTTTGTTCGTCCCTCCCCTATCCATTCCCTACCCCTTCCATCTCCTCCTCATTCCACTCAACCTGCCCTGCCCTTTCCCCCTCTTACCCCGCTCTGCCCTGCCCTTCTGTCACCCTGCCCTCCCTGGGCCTCCCTAGCCCACTTAAAAGGGTCTATTTCTCCTCTTTCCTATCCCCTCAGGATGTGTGTGGTGCACATATGCGCAGGCACTGACACATTCCTCTGTGAATTTGTGTAATGAGGATCTCGCCATGAATATGACCTTAGCTGTCGAAATGGCGTTAAACATCTATTACTCACTCACTCTCACTCCCAGCCCTCACCCTGCCTTGCCCTGCCCTGCTCTCACCCTGCCCTGCCCTGCTCTCACCCTGCCCTGCCCTCCTCTCACCCTGCCCTGCCCTGCTCTCACCCTTGCCCTGCCCTGCTCTCACCCTGCCCTGACCTGCTCTCGCCCTGCCATGCCCAGTTCTCACCCTGCCATGCCCTACTCTCATCCTGCACTGCCCTGGCATCTCCTTTGCTCACATGCCCTGCCCTGCCCTGCTCTGACCCTGCCCTGCCCTGCTCTTACCCTGCCCTGCTCTCACCCTGCCCTGTCCTACTCTCATCCTGCACTGCCCTGGCATCTCCTTCGCTCACATGCCCTGCCCTGCCCTGCTATCACCCTGCCCTGCCCTGCTCTTACCCTGCCCTGCTCTCACCCTGCCCTGCCCTCTCACCCTGCCCTGTCCTACTCTCACCCTGCACTGCCCTGGCATCTTCTTTGCTCACATGCCCTGCCCTGCTCTCACCCTGCTCTGCCCTGCCCTCATCTCACCCTGCCTTGCTCTCTTCTTACCCTGCCCTGCCCTCCTCTCACCCTGCCCTGCCCTCCCCCCTCCCTTCCCTCCACCACTGCTGTAGGACACTTTCCCTATACCATTAATACACAGGTAGGTTCATAGTAGGGATCCAGATATTTAATGTAAAAGGCAACACTGACTAGTCCTGGAAAGAACAGCTTCATGTCTTTCTTTGTACTAGTAGGCTTGCAAGGTGTATTTGTGGTGTGGGGGCAAACAGGTCCCACACTTGGCCAGGTATAAGAGGACTATATATAGAGGCAATTAAGAAACCAAAAATATCCCCTGCCCCTGTAGGCCAGTCCATGGCAGACTCACTACAAAGTGGTTTCACAGCACTCCAGGCAGAATTCTACTACCCATACCAAACTTATTTCTTTTAGACATAGGACAACTGGAATAGACTACTAAATCAGATATGAAGTAATAATGTGCAGACTTTCTCATAGTCTGGAAATACTTAGATGTTTCTAGTCAAAAGTGCAAATCAAGGTAATCTGAGTAGTAGTGGAATGGCAACACCATTTCTATTGCATTGAACTTGGAACAAGAGCAGATATGCAGAGGTACAGTCATTATGAACTTGAAGGCTCTCTTCTCTACTCCTATATAGGGAATTAGTGGGGGAAGATTGAGGCCAGAATGTCACTTTAATGAATCAAAGTGCCTTGTGTTAGCTGAATGAGTTTGATTCAAATGAATGGTACTGCTCTGCCTTTCCACTTGGGTAGATATTGCATTTACTGCTTTGGTGATGGGGGGGGGGGGGGTTAGATTAGCTCAAGGATTTGTTGCTTATTGACTTTTAAAAAAAAAAAGAAAAGATTTTGGATAAATTTCTCAAAAAGAATTTTTAACATGTCACCACTAATTTTTCATCAAATCGGGCAGCCCACTTTAGGCCACACCAAAAACCCATGTTAAATTCACTTTGAGCCCAAATCGGTGAGCCCAATTTGAAACAGATCTGTGCCCGAATCGGTTAGCCCAGTGTGGCCCAGACCCTTTGCTGAGGACAAAACCCATCGGGCGCCCACTGTGTTAACCCAGTGTGGCCCACATCAGGAGCCCGCTCTGGCCCAGACTCGGGCCACACCATTTTTGCTACCTGGGGACCTAGTTATTCACATGGATTCAATACCCACCACTATGAAGTCATAGCACCCAGTCATAGGTGCCAGGCAACACACTGTAATGGCTAAATAGTGACCAGTCATAACTCTCTTGTGGTGTGGCGTGCACTCCACAGTTAATAAGGCCACTTCCATACCATATACTTTACATAACGTGGCCCATGCATCTTATAAGTGGACTTGGGTCAGGGCAGTTTGGTCATTGTCCAGCAAATTTGTGTCAGTATGAGTCATAATGAGCCACCATGTGTGAACATTTGTTGAGTTATATTGACAGGGTGTCAGCATGTACCATAAAGTTTCAATATGCATGCATAATGATGCATTGTGACTCATCTCTAAAAGACATAAGTTGGCACATGGACATATGGGAACATGTGCCTATCTATGTCAGTAGTCACACAGAGTTATGCATTACATTACCAATGTACACAATCACTCTATGAGCCTAGGTCTGTCAGTGTCTGCGGTCACACAAAGTGGTCCACAGTGGCTAATTTCACTATTTGTGTGAGGAATCACTCAGTGATCATGCACCAGTTAGTGCTAATAGCATTAAGTGACCCATGGTGACTCATCTTACAATAGGGCTGAGATAGGTATTGGGTTTACATTGGTCACCCTTTTCCAATACTCATCCTGGGTGAATGAAAATCAGTACACCAGTGTCCATTTGGAGAGACTATGTTATAAATCATGTGTCAGCATGTGTGAGGCTGCATTATGATCAAGATACATCAGCATGGGTGGGTAATCAATGTATCCAAATCTTTTCTACACACAATGACTCAGACTGAGACTCAGGTTTTCTGGATTGTCTATATAAAGGGTGCATGTCTGGAGAGAACACAGATTAAGTACCTTTGAGTGGGGGAGTGCACACAGCAGCAGCTATGACTACCCACTATATATATTCACACAGAGGGTTGTCATACCAGGGTCTCTTATTGAGTCACTGCTGTGGTGGCTATTTAGCCAGCAGGCAGTACGATCACCCAGTAATGTAGCCAGCTATTTAGTCACTATGGCCAAAGTCCTAAGATCACATGGTAAGATTTGGCCCATCTCAAGTCATAGGGGCCTGAACCTGCTGTAGAACCTATTGAAACAAGGCCCTGACATACAGGAAGAAATGTACACACATCTCAGTAGCTATATAGGGCCAAGAGGTATTGTAGGTTCCGGTTACATGGTCCAAAAAGTTGAGGTCGGTAGGTCGGAGCTATTTATTTAGAACTATTTATTCAACTTAGACCCAACGTGAGGAACTACACAATGAGGCATACCCCTTTGTTTTGTGTGAATACATGCATGCAGCTCACTAGGCAAGACGGAGATCTATTCCGTGTTATCACTCTACTTCAGCAGATAAAGATGCCATATAGAGAGGTCATGAAGTAATGTTATGGGTGAAAAAATCTGAGTTCTGTGCCAATTGGGTTAGATAGGTACTCAAAAACCAAAGTTGAAAAAACTTTATTTTCACCACAGAAGACATTTATATATATGATGAGCTACACTATTCCAGAAGGGGACACTGTCTAAATGATTATTATAGAAATGACAAGGTAATAAATGAATATCTACTTTTATTTTCTGTGAAAAGACGACTACTATATGTACAAAGGAACGGGGTAGATATAGGGGTATATTTCCCCCACTAGATGGACCTCCCCACCACCTGGGTCAGGTGGTTCTGTGCTGCCACACCAGGTGGCACTGCACTGAGACTGAACAAAGGGACTGAGTCATGGACGCCATGGACATTTGGTCATAAAAGTTTTACCGAGTATGCTGCTACTGCTGCTGTTTCCAAGCCAGAAATTGCTGGTACTCATCCAAAGTGGCTTGGGAATAAGTTGAAGATGCCTGTTGTGCACTAGAGTTCACTTCTATACCTCCCTGAACACTGCTGGGACGGACTGTCATTGCACTCAAGCTAGACCCAGCACCCGCGGTGGTCGAAAGAACCAACCGGGAGCTACCGGGTACCGCGTGGGCACCAAAAGACTATTTGGGTTGGCATTTTGTAAATGAAGATTGTTTAAACCTGTGACAAGTTGATGAGGGCCTGTAGGGGCCTGTGGGAGGCCAGTCTGGCCTGTATTCATCGATCTAGAGGCCGTAGAGCCGTGAACTGGAAGGCCTACGCCGCCATTTTGAATGTTGACATCATTTGGTGCGTTCGGGCCCCTGCCTACAACCTCAGTCACTAACTGTTTATTGTCAGGACCCGCGGCCTCTTCTGCCCTTCTCCGTAGCATGTAAGCTTGTAACTGGGCATCTCCTGCTCAGTTTTGCCCTCCTTCTGTGCTTGTTCCCTCACCCCTGGCAGCAGATCGCCAGATACCAAAGGAAATTTATGAGGAATGTTACTGGAGTTTGGGTAGTCGAATGACATCGTCATTTTGCCTACTTTTTACATTCAATTTTTAACCAATATTCCTTAAATGTCAGTAAACATGATGAAATGTGTATCAATGTGTAGGTATCGATGTCTACAACAATCTACAGATGGTGCCCTTATTTTTGATGAAGTGTGCTTCACGCAGTAATCGATACATTGCATTTATTTATTTTGCAATTGGTGCATGTCTCAGATTTTCACCCAAATGCCTTAATCTGAGCTGTAAAATGGCTTCTTTGGACATAGCCTTTGTCTGTGTGCTGAGTTGTCCACGCAGTACTTGTAGCACCACCTCCTGCCACGCCCTGCCATCAGGCAGTTCCAACATTCTGTGCAGTACTTGTAGCACCACCTCCTGCCACGCCCTGCCATGCGGCAGTTCCAACATTCTGTGCAGTACTTGTAACACCACCTCCTGCCACACCCTGCCATGAGGCAGTTCCAACATTCTGTGTAGTACTTGTAGCACCACCTCCTGCCACGCCCTGCCATGCGGCAGTTCCAACATTCTGTGTAGTACTTGTAGCACCACCTCCTGCCACGCCCTGCCATGAGGCAGTTCCAACATTCTGGAAGGCTGCGCGACTGGTTTCTTTGATTAAGGGGATCCTGACGCTCAAATAAATCCTAGTGGTTGGAATAACACACGGAACGATCGGCAATAATATTTAGAAAGCATTCCTGGTTTGTTATGGAATTGAGGGATGACTAGTTGGGTATCCTGTTTTTGATTGTTCTGATATTTGCACTGACTGCTGCTTTCCTGCTAGTTGGTGTTTAGATTTAAAGCAGCGGTGGTGTCAAAAACAAAAACGCTGGCAAACAGCCTGTGGTGGCTATGCTGGCTACACTGACCAAACGAGGGGTATTTAGATCCTAGATCCGCCTTTTAATGAGAAATATTTTGTTAAGGGATTGGCTGGACAAGCTGTCTACGTATTTATGTTGAGGACACCTTTCATTTTGTACCCATTTTCTGGAGGGGATCTGTAGGCATGAGTCTACAGGGGCCCAACTAC
Source organism: Acholoe squamosa (assembly GCA_949317995.1). Lineage (NCBI taxonomy): Eukaryota > Metazoa > Annelida > Polychaeta > Phyllodocida > Polynoidae > Acholoe > Acholoe squamosa. The sequence goes on from OX439047.1 coordinate 48,629,027, forward strand.
TTTGTCCAATAATATCATCCATATTGTATTAGTTCCACATTACACCATAGTGAGCGACTCATTGACAAATACAACAAATTCAGAAGGAGAGTTTTGCTTTATAGATTCTCAAAATTGACAAAATGGAGTCCAGGTTCCAGCTTGTTCCTTAAGTATGACACCCAAATGGTGAAACCAAAGGATTCAACAATATAATTCTGTGTTGTTGACACTGTATAATGTGTATTTATGCAAACCTATGATTCAAAGGAATACTATAACATACTTGACCATAGATCTACACTGTAAAAGATAACTGTTGAATCTACTAGGGATCCTTGTTATACTGAACCAATGTATTTGTAAAGCAGGATGGCACTGTAGCTTTTACAAGAAGCCCCAGCTGGCAGTGAGGCGGTCAAGGAATCTCTGTGAAAATAACAACATCCCTGTGAAAATAACAACGGACCTCTGCAAATTTGGGATGAGGAATCCTTCGTTATTTTGACGGAATATTTTTTACAGTGTAAAGTTTGGGCTACACACTGGCCCTCTACCTTACCTGGAGTACTCATTATTGGTCCAAGCGTAACAAGACATCCTAGATTCCAACTATCTTAACCCATCCCAGCCTCTGTAGTGGGATATGGCAGGATGGCTGGGTATGTGTGAGAGGTGTAGCAGCCAACTAGCCTGCCAACATCCTCACTCTTGCACCAGGAGTCAACTTGCATCTACGCACGCGTACTTACATCTGCATAGACATATCTACAATATGTACATAGACATATCCTTATTTCAAACAGTCAGCCATAGATTAGCATGAGCATTGTGAAATTTGTATTTCAATCTAAACCCTTGGAGAGCTTAGAATTATCTACATGGCATTGGGTTATGTTCCAAACATTTCCTACATTTTCCACCAGATTGACCTTTCCTCTAACGCTGTTAGCTGGGTTTATACCACGATTTCTGGGTTACACAGTGCTTTTTGGTGGCTGTTCCCATACACATATCTGTCGATATTGCACAGCATTAATGCTGTAGCATGACTTTTGGAAGGCATGCGGTTATCCATGGATAACCCGCACCCCGTGCAGTTATCCATGGATAACCGCCTCTCATGTCCTTCCATGTCATATGTTACATGTTAAAACCAACAGACTATTTCTTTGCCATGGTAGGGGTCAAACCTGCAATCTCAGGTCCCTAGTCCAACTCCCTATGCAGTGCGCCACAGGGACTGACGAGAAATCCTCGGTTCAAACCACGTCTGGATATGATACTAAGCCGTGTGTGCTGTCGCTGTTTGCTGCCGGGCGAGGAGGTGTATTCTACACAAACATAACAGTGAGACACAGCTTTTTCGCCGTGTGCGCTGTCGCTGTCCGCTGCCGGGCGACAAGGTGTATTATACTCAAACATAACAGCGAGATGCAGTGAATGAAGAAGGCGCGGTGCTCTAGTGGTTAGCGCTTTGTGCTCAGCCGTCAGAGGTCCGTAGATGGCGTCCCGGTCTGGGTGAATCTTTTTTTAGCCGTGTGTGCTGTCGCTGTCCGCTGCCGGGTGACGAGGTGTATTCTACACAAACATAATAGCGAGACGCAGCTTTTTCGCCGTGTGCGCTGTCGCTGTCCGCTGCCGGGCGACGAGGTGTATTATACACAAACATAACAGCGAGACGCATTGAAATCTTTAGCCGTGTGCCGCTGCCTGTCCGAGCTGAGACGGGCGCTGTCGCTGTCCGCTGCTGGGCACCGAGGTGTATGTACCTGTGTACACACACAATGGCTGGCATCGAGTCCCGGGGAGGGGGAATAATTTTTGTTTTCAAATTGAATTTATTTGTATTCTATTGATTATTTATTGGTTTCATGGTATAAAATAAAATGGATAACTCATGACTCATGTGTGTTAGTGGAGGATAATGACACGAGGCCGTAGGCCGAGTGTTATTAGCCTTTGCTAACACACACGAGTCATGAGTTATCCATTGGTTACTTGTTCACTTATCTCCTTTATTCTTAATAACAATGCATCGCTGTTGTCAGACATCACGTGAAGACCCAGGTGTATGCAAAAACATCGAAAAGGGTTTAAGAAGCTGAAGGCAGACTTTCAAAATGACGAATTAGTACAAACGGATCTGAATGTTATCATAATGACTGCTGCCTTGTGTACTGAAAATGATGAAATAGTACAAATGGATCTGAATGTTATCATATTATGGTGTGTGAGGTGCACACCATGATTCTGTGTGTCCGCTCTGAATGTTATCATAATGACTGCTGCCTTGTGTATTAGGGTGTGTGAGGTGCAGACCATGTTTCTGTGTGTCCGATCTGAATGTTATCATAATGACTGTTGCCTTGTGTACTTTGGGTGTGTGAGGTGCAGACCATTTTTCTGTGTGTCCGATCGCTGTCTGTGATTAGGCCCCCTGAGACCCTCCCAAAGTGGTGCCTTCTTGTATAAACCAGGCCGCACTAATCGATGACTCCTGCCTGCCTACCTCTCCAGGGATCACCCGTTACCAGACGCTAACCACCTCATAATTCGGTTAGTTCGACCTGCAGTCGCCCTTACCGACCAAAACCGGGAGCACACGAGAGATAACGGAGACTGCCGAACATTTCCGATCTCCCCCTCTGCCAGGTAGCCAAATTGTTTTTATTTTCATGAAGACGCTTATAGTGACGCAGATTTCTGGCAGGGAGACGTGGTGGTGTTTTGGTTGGATAGAGGCATGGAGGTTAATTCAAAAGATCCTGGGATTTCTACCCCTGCGATCTTAGTGTAGGCACATATCATAAGACCTGGCCAGTCTACCCTATCTAATGCAGTGGTTGCAGGCCTGTCAGGAATAGCAAGTCCTGAGATCACTTCACTATTCCTTTTCCAGCGCTAAGATCACTGCAATCTTAGTGAAAGAATTGCATAGTGGTTTAACCCGAGTACAAGAGCACTTACAGGGAACACTCCTGATCAAAAGAGTGAATAGCCTGCTGCATACATATAGAGGAGGGAGGACGTTTGCTGAGTGTCCTTGAGGGCTCTTAGGGCTACTCATGCGTTTAGTGCACTGTAAGGTAATTCCTCCCTTCTCTCTCTTTGTCATGGGGGGCCCAATGCTTCTAATAGGTAAGCATAAATCTTACATTCATGGGAACAACTCTTGAATACTGTACGGTGTAAACTGCACCCTGTGCTCTTTTGTTAGCCCATATGGGGACGGGGAACAATGGTCTAAACACTGTTGTGAAGAAGAGTGACTCCATAGCTATTCCTTTATTTTGGGACTCTTACCCCTGTGCCCAGTCAGTACTTCTTGGAATAGTGTAGGAGGGCTGAGGCTAAGATAGATGCAATCTTAGTGCTGGCTAGGAAAAGTGAACGCAGTCTAATCTTAAGATCGCTCAATAGGATAAGGCAGAATAATTCCTAAGATCGCTGAGGTTGCAATCCCAGGATCTTTTGAATTAACCTCCAGAGACTTACAGTATCCATGTTCTATGAATCCTGTGTTCAAATTTTAGGTTGGTGCTAAGCATTTACCAAATCCGAAATGGCGAATCAAACTGCATTTTGGCTAACTGAAATTAATGAAGATTTACAAATTTCGCAAATTTAGGGGCCAACAGTTCATGGGGCCTCCTACAGAGTGAGGCAATTGCAGCCATGGTATATATCATTGAAAATAATGTCATGTAGGATTTAATGGCATTAGAGTAACTATATTTTTGTCACTTTCAGGTCCCCCCCAGAAACTATATGCTTACATGTCATCGATTCGTCATTTTATGACACACCAGCTGCAGCACCACTAGGTGACACTTTATAAAATAACCTGTAAATAGATATAGGACTGGACTAGCCTGTCTAGGTATCAAACACGATCTTAACTGAAAACCAATTACTGAAAAAAGGTCCTCTGTGCAGAGGACTTAAGGTACTCCATTTGAGGAAGTCCCCAAATTGATAGGTCCTGGGGAGAGTACCGGGTCCTCAAATTGAGGACCTAAAGTACTCATATTGATGACCCAAAGTACTCAAATTTATCACTTTTCATGGGGGTGCAACACAATCAATATGATGGGTCTGGGTAGTCAATTTGATTATTGTAACTTTATTTCTAATTTCCATTTATTATGATATAGTAAGTAGACTAATTTTAGAATAACTCCCCTCTCCCTCCCAATTGTCAGGCCTTTATTAGGGGTATTGTTCTTTTGCAAAGCCTAGTAAATACATGTGAACATCACTTGACAGGCAATCCATCCACTTCTAATCATACCTTTAGGCAAAAAGAAAGTGTTTCCAGTTACATGGCTCAAAGGGCTAGGGTCGGTAGGTCGGATTTTTTTTTTAGTTTGTATACCAATGTATGGTCAGATATGCCAGGTTCTTTTGTTTTACTGTAGAAATACGAAAAGGTTATGAGAAATGTGAAAAAGTATGGAGAAGACATGCCTTATAAAACTGTTAACACAAGACCCACAGAAAAATAGATAGACAATTTTGAAAATGGGAAGAAAATCATCAAAAACAGGTTGAAATTTACGAAAAATTCTTAAAAATTCTCAAAATAAAAGAAAATAAAAACATTTTGGCCCTGTTATGGAAGGGTCGGTCGGGTAACTGGAAACAAACCTTTTCTTTTTAGGCCTGAGACACACAAAAGGTGTTCATGCATGCACACTGTCCATACCTTCCTCAAAATTACTTGAGTGATAAATAGACATACGACAACTCCAATCTAGTTTGGGCGAATATTTTATTGGACCTGGCCAATAAACATACATAACCAGGCCTAAGTCACACAAGAAGAAGAAAAAAAAAATCTCCAATGTGAGACCGGTGGTCCTTCCTGGGGCTAGGCAATATGGCCAACTACAAGGGCCACCACTGAAGGAACCTGTTACATAACATCTGAGTGGAGTGGTGACATCTAGTAATACAATTGGGAACTGCTACTGCCCATTTATCACTACTTATATTTGCGCATATACGTAGCTTATAAATAGACATACGACAACTCCAATCTAGTTTGGGCGAATATTTTATTGGACCTGGCCAATAAACATACATAACCAGGCCAACACACCAAACAGAATGGAGAAGAAAAGAAAACCCAGATATTACATGAATAAGGCGCTAACCATACGCCGATCAAGATGGATACGAGCTTGTTTTGATTTTGTCAAATAATGCAACACGCTCAATGATTTCCAATCACCAATGTTTTTGATGTCCAATAGACTGAATCCTGCATCTGCCAAGGCAGATGTGCCTCCTCTGCATAGCGAGTGTGAAGACAACTTATCAATGCCTGACTTGGCACACAACTTGTGCAACTTGCCTAAGTACCATGAGTAACTGCCACGACACCACTGGCCATTTTTCATGTATGACACTACTTGTGAGTCACTGGGTGGGTTGATCACCATAGATAACAGCAAGGTCAGGTAATAGTGAAGGAAGAAGATTGAGTAATTGATGCATATGAAAGGTATGAACAAGACCCACTCTTTAAATGAAATAGTCTTTGTACGGCGAAGTCTGACAGAGACACCCCAGACTTCCCAGGTCAAGTCTGACAAGCAGACTGGCAGTCCTTGTTCGACAATATTGGACTTACGTAATAAGCCCCTGAAGCACATGATAATAGCGATCCAAAATGCCACATCCTTGGAACATGACATATCCAATGGTTTATAAATACACTTTAAGTCCTGTACTGACGCTGGTTGCGCCTGGTCTTCATGATCACCTAGGGTTCTTTGAATACCTCTCATAGTGATGTAGAGTTCAAATGTATCAGGGTTGACATGTGAATATTCTAGGACCTTATACAATATCCAAAGTCCTCCTAGCTACTGTCTAATGGAGCTGTAGCGCAATCTTCCAGCTAGGTGTGTAACATATAACAACACGACTTCTATACTAGCAGGGAATGGAACAAGCACACCATATAATATGCAAAATTCCATATAAGAGTTCCATTGAGTCAAGACATCCCCTGCAGCAGAAGTCATTTATCAGAAATGAAGGCAATCCTTTTGCACACCTTTTATCCGTACAGCGCGACAAAAAGTCAGGAACAACATTATCTTTAGATTTAACGTGAGTCGCAACAATATGAAAATTATGTACAACTGACCACCAAAATAATTCTCTTATCCACCACATACAGCGAACACTCCGTGATCTGCCCATATTTATCATACGTTGGACTTGGGTATTGTCAGTTCTGACTATAACTTTTGTATCCGACCAATCATTTCCACATCGTTGCGCTGCGGCAACCACTGGCCAGACTTCCAGTAGGTTAATGTCCGCCGACTCATCATATTCACAGGGGGGTTCAACAGTATGATGTAAAGGAAAACTATTGTACAATTGCTTATAGGCAGGTAGCTTCCATGCACCTACTAACCAATCACCATTATAACATGAGCCGAATCCAGTTAGTGATGAGTCAGTGTCTACGACAGGGTGACAATCAAAAGTACTTAGAATTTTGGCAGAACCATTAAATACATAACTGAACCTTTTCCACCAGCGGATGTCATCCCTAAACCAATCAGGTAGTTTAACCACCATGACACTATCAGCCATGTATTTGAGTAGGTTAATGACTCTATGCGAAAATGTCCTGCCTCCCCGCATAACTCTACTAGCGTGTGCCAAATGACCACACAGTCCTTGTAACTCTTTTTTGGTAGCAATAGTTTTATCCAAGAACTTGTCGATCAGTACTAATAAGTTGTCTAACTTATCTGGGGGTAAGCTGATTTCCATTTTCACTGTGTCAATTACCAGACCCAAATACTGGACTTTGGTAGCAGGGGATAAGATTTTTTTCCATGCAATATGGAAACCGAGACGTTGAAGCAGATCTACCATGATTGCCTGACGCCTCACACACTCCTCATAGCTGTCAGCGACAATGACAAAGTCATCAAGGTAACCGAAGACATTGAAAATACCTCTGCGATTTATACACCGGATAACAAACTCGGTTAGTTGTGTAAAGATAAATGGTGTACACCTAAGACCAAACGATAAGGCTTGATCTTCAAAATATCCCAGCGCACCATCCAGACTCCACACAAAACCTTGCTTGGAATGATCATCTGGATGGACAGCCACACTATGATAAGCAGATTGGATGTCCAATACACATAAAAATGAGCCCTCATGTATGACATTAGTAACATCATCTACTTGAGTATAATGAAACAGTTGGCAAGTTGTATACATAAAGTCATTGATACTTTTAAGATTATCATCGAGATCACCACGGCTGCAGGCTGTTATGGGTCTTAAACTGCCATCTGGTTTTAAAATAGCCCTCAATGAATGTATACACTGAGGTCTATCAAGAACCCTTTTGACTTTACCATCAATTAACTCCTTCCTTACAAGATCATCCATTTGGCATTTTACACCTTCTTTGATTATGGAATGGTAATTTTTTCGAAAATAAGAACCGTCATAATCCACATCAACGATTTTGAAGCCGTTACGAACACCGTCTAGGATATAAGCATAATTACAATCAACTTCCTCAAACCCCATGCATTCATCAAAGAAGGCATGTGGGTTGAGTTGGAGACACATGCCATCTAAGACATGAACGGCATCACAATCCAAGGGACAAGGTCTAAACCATTCAACACCATCGACAAATCTGGAAGTGTGGATAGTAGGAGTTAATTTAATATCTCCAGTATCCGGTAATGACTCTGAAGAAATGACACGATTTGAACCACAAGGAATTTCAAATTTGTTGACTTCCCATAATAAACTGTATTCCAGTTCACTGGTATTGTCAGAATCATAGGAATTTATAATTCCACAATCTATGCCAGATTCTTCGGAGTCACTAAACCCTGAGTCAGAATCCACTAAGGCCTGATATCAATTGTTTGATTTTTTAACAGTGCATTTTAGTTTTGTGTGATTACCCCCACAAGAACGACATACATGTGGGTGAGGACAATCTTTGGCATTACAACCATTATCACCATTAAATGCATAACAACAGTGAATTTCATCCAACTTTTTTTTTTTGTTCTTTTTTCTCTTCCTGCTAGATCCCGCACTAGCACCAGCACCAGATACCGAGAACAATACTTAAGTGCTCAGCACTCAGATTCTCAAGACCAACACTGTTTGAGAAGATGTCGTGATCGAAATAACAGAATGTGTGACGTTTCTCCCCGCTCACGCATTGCCAGATCATACTGAATGAGAGCATCCTCATTGTAGAATGCTTTCTTGTCAGTTAGGAACTTAACATGTTTACCATAGTTTTTACATGGGAAGTTTCTAGCCAACATGCTATTCAAGAGACCCATGCTAGCAGAAATAACATCATTCAAGGTGGGTTTTTTTACTTTGTCATGCGACATGTGCTGTTCAATGACATAAGTCACAAACTTACTGCCACTGGCATTGTTAGGTGAGAATATTACTACTGGAGCGCCTTGGGCCTGTTGTTGTAGTTGTTGGTTAGGATACCATGCTGTTGGGTTTTGGACAAACTGGGACTGTTGCCCAGACTAAACACTGGGAGCCTGAAACAGGGGTTGTTGACCCGGTAGAATTCCAGCAGCCTGGTATTGTTGTTGAGGATTAGGAACAACACCAAATTGATACACAGCCTGATGTTGTTGGGATGTTGGCACTGGGACACCATACATATGAGAAGCAGTCGGGGCACCATATACCATAGGTGTAGGTGGGAATTTGAGCCTACCATCTGGTGCCCTAAATTGACCCACACCAGGCCAATTGACAGTCTGACTATCAGGTGTGACAGGTGGAGAATAGGGTGTGCCATCTTTGTAAAACAACTAAGGAACAGTGTTACCCATAGTGGGTTTGGGTGGAACCACACCCTGAGTAGCATTAGGAGTAGTAGAACTGTCACTTGCATGATATTGTAGATCAACACCACCAGAAATGCCTGAAGTATTGCCTTTAGGAGCCATATTACCACTTCTCCATTGTTTCCACAGTAAGAATTCATGATAGTCCTTGTCTAACTCACCCTGGAACTGTGTTTCACCCACTGGATGTTCTGGTTGATTCTCCCGGGGGACCGGGTGATTGTACTGGGAAGGGGGCTTGTTTTGGCGGGTAAGCGACTTGTTAAATTGGGTGTAACGGTCTCCAGGAGGCAATTTTTTACTCAAGTTAGGCAATTCAAACATACCTGAGCTGGAATCAAGGCCAGATTGGCCTGCGGAGGGTCCAATAACACTAGAATTAGGCCTAAAAACATTGCTTCCGGCCGGAAACCGGCTTTCCAGAAGTCCAGGGCGGCCATCTTGGCCTCTGCAGTGAAGGAGTGAGCTGGCTTGTGATTGGCCGGTCACAGCAGAACCATGGATGTTTGGCCCCTGTGACAAAGAGTCTGTGGCATTGTGGCCCAATGATAGACCATTCGATCCATTTTCCATAGGTCCAGTATTGGGTCTAATCGACCCCGCTGGACTAGTGGTACCATCAAGGGCAAAAATAGCCCCTCTCCATGCTCTTTCAATGTCCTTTAATTCACGCAATGATCTATTATTTGCCGCCCTAATGCTTGCCAATTTGAGCTCTAATTCTCTACGCTGGGAAATACCCATAATATCAGCCTTTCTAGTTTTTTCAGCCTCAATTGCGTAGCAAATCATCATTTTCTCCCAAATAATCCGTAGAGTCCTCCTCAGGCTCACCATGTTGGCCGTCCTTCCCCCGAGGTGGCCGGTCGCTCTGCTTAGCCTCCGTGGTACCGGTTGCTCCCTGCTCATCACGGTCAGCTGAATCCGGTAATAATTCCGAATCCTCCGATGAATAACGCTTCCCCGGGTTGGCCACCCCACAGTTCGGGCACTTGGCCGCATTACCGTGGTAAGACGTATCGCAGGTCACACATTTAGTCATGATGATTGATACATTCAGAAAAAAATCTCCAATGTGAGACCGGTGGTCCTTCCTGGGGCTAGGCAATATGCCCGACTACAAGGGCCACCAGTGAAGAAACCTGTTACATAAACATCTGAGTGGAGTGGTGACATCTAGTAATACAATTGGGAACTGCTACTGCCCATTTATCACTACTTATATGCGCGCATATAAGTAGGTTAAATATCCTGATGTATGCCCTATCCAGCATAGCTATTGCAACATTTATGACATGGATAAGTAAATAATTTATCAATGGAATTCCTATAAGATGACATACAGTGTGAAACAAATCACACCATAGCATAGTGGAGTGAGAGTCAAAATGATGACCCCATCCTTAAATTTATGGCATAGGGTCATCATTTTAAAAAAAGGACCCAAAGTCCTCTGCACAGAGGATTTTCTCACAGGCTTAAAAGAAAAGACCACCCCATTTTCACAATGGGCTCTTTTGGTAATCCCTTAAGTGAATAAAAAGATTTGACATAGCCTGTACTCCATGTGTTTCTATCAGGGCAGAGGGCAGGCTTCTCTGATTCTGCCTACGGCGTCACAATTGGTCACATCAGTGGTAAGTTAACTGCACAGTACTGTCTATTTACAAATAAATGTCTCTCTTAAATTTTTTCAGCATTGGTTGCATATGTCTTTTGGTTAACAGCACAAAATAACACCATTGGGTTATCCTACTTGATATAATGCTGCAATACACAACACTTTTGCAATCAAGGACATGCTTTGCAACGCTTTGCAACAGGCCCCATACATAAACTTTACAGCCCCTAATGCAGTTGATTAATTGTGAGGTTATAGGTTGCACCACATAAGCCCTTATCAAAGCAGATGGAGTACAGGCTATGCCATACTCTTTTTATTCACTTTAAACCCTACCAAAAGAGAAATCATGAAAAAGGGGTGGCCTTTTCTTTAAAGTGTATATTTATAGCCTACATGTGGTGTACTGAAATGGGATCTTTTATAAATATGTGCTGGCTGGTATAACTATTGACCAAGGCCAAGCATTTCTCTTAAGTGATTAGTTAAGAAAAATAGCCATTTTAGTTAACAGGATGACACTAAGGTACTCTACTCTTGTATAACCATTCCAGGAATTATTTTTCACTAAGGGATCTTATTACCCAGGACAAGCATGTATTAAGGCCAGCAGGGCCACTGCACTGTAAAATCCATAGTTCACTTGGCCTCTGTCTCAGGTTTGAGTCATGCATTTCCCATATAAATTTCTGAGACAAAGGCCTTGTGGACAATCGATGTAAGTTACAGTTAATTATGTTTTTAAAATGGAAACATGATTTACAAGGAACCACAGGCCCACTGGTGCCAAGTGAACACAGGGCCCACCTTGTGCTAACCAGTATGAATAAATGATTTAAAAAAAAAATAGACAGAGTGGCAGTTTTGTCAGGTGGTGATACGTTCTGGCAGATGGGAGAACTGTGAGATTGTGCCATTGTCAGGACTACAACAGAACTAGTTTGGCCCTCTAGCTTATGTGTGTACAAGGTGTTTATGACCTCCAAAAGGGGCTTTCTTATGTTTTAATTTCTTGCCTCCCTAGAACGGTGAAGTATATATTATGTTATCTTCCTTCATTTTATCGGTTTTTGGTAGGGATTTAATCATGCTGTGCAATTCCGAGCTGATAGCGCTACTGTGCTCAAGCACATCCCCATTAAATGGGCTTGTCACACCAGCCTTCGGCACAGTTAAACACCAGGCAATTGTTGAAGAAAGAAACCCTCGTTGGCAAATTCGCCTAGATGGCATGACAGCTTGTATTTGGCTTTGATTTACGGAGCTCCTTCTTTTATTACATGGACCCCCTTACTGACTGTCTCACGGAGGGACCATAAGGGCATTTCCCAACCATGATAATTAGCATTATTGAGAAATTCCCTCCCGGCTGGGACTTTTCTTACCTGGAGCTGCTGCCAGTCTAGACTGAGACATAAAAAACTACAACTAAGCACACGGCACAAGAAACTTGAAGGGCAAAAAGAACTAACGCAGCTAGGGCGATTCCATAACAGGATGAGGAAAGAGAAAAACATTATCGCGTTCTCACATCCCGTTGTAATGGGTAGACAGGCTGGATGTGTTCATTGGCGGATTTAGAGGGGGGGGGCGCGGGCGCGGGGGCGCCCCCCCCCTTTTTCCCAGTACTTAAGAGTTTAAATAAAAAAAATTACCCTAGAATTTAGCCAAAATCAGGGGCTAAATGAGGGGCGCGCCCCTCCCTCTTTCAAAATCCTGGATCCGACACTGGTGTTGGCCAATTAAAGACAGACAAAGCAATCTTGAACCAAATACATGATCTATACACCATTAGTTGTTCCCTTCATTGCCATTCCTTCACTATGCAGGTTTTGACTCATTGTGTGCCCCAATTCCAATTGATATAAAACATTAACTGATACATACTGAGTATCAATCGTGTCCCCTATCATCTCAGTGCTAGGAGGTTTAACGGACTAAAAGTAATCAGAATTCGATAAAGGGTGAATAATAAATGGCAGTTGGTTGTAAGGCGTGGAATGGAAGATGATTGATACATCAATATTCCATACATCAGCAGATCAACAAGCCTCATGATGAGCTCGTTTACAGCCGCACGGTGCATTAATGTACCATGCTAACTGTGCTTGTTGTGCTTGTTGTGCTGACCGTGCTGACTGTGCTAACTGTGCTGACCGTGCTGACCATGCTGACCATGCTGACTGTGCTGACCATGCTGACTGTGCTGACCATGCTGACCGTGCTGACCGTGCTGACCGTGCTGACTGTGCTGACCGTGCTGACCGTGCTGACCGTGCTGACCATGCTGACCATGCTGACCGTGCTGACTGTGCTGACCGTGCTGACCGTGCTGACCATGCTGACTGTGCTGACCATGCTAACTGTGCTTGTTCTGCTGACCGTGCTGACCGTGTTGCCCATGCTGACTGTGCTAACTGTGTTGTTGTGCTGACTGTGCTGACCGTGCTGACCGTGCTGACCGTGCTGACCATGCTAACTGTGCTTGTGCTGACCATACTGACCGTACCGCATTGATACACGTCTGGTGGGTCGGTTTGCTGCACATGTTACTTTACAGGGCTAATGCTGTGGAGAATCCACAGGCACAATGCCGTCTACCATGTAAATCAAGGGGAATGTTTCTGGCATAAATGGCGGGATATATATTATGGGGGGAAATCGCGAGAAATTACCGAGAAAACAGGAAAAGATTGATAAGGAATGATAAGCTTCACAACGTATTACATTCAAAACAAACTTTAAATTTTCAAGTAAGAGAGACGGCAACTTTGTCAATTTACGGAAATCACCTATTGGCTACTTTTACAGCACTATATAGTGTTGTGGCACTATGGAGCACTGGGGGAGCTATGGGCCAGTGTTGTAGCACTATGTAGCACTGAGGGAAATATTGGCCAGTGTTGTAGCACTATGCAGCACTGGGGGAGCTATGTTCTAGTGTTATAGCACTATGCAACACTGTGGGAGCTATGTTCTAGTGTTATAGCACTATGCAACACTGTGGGAGCTATGTTCTAGTATTGTAGCATTATGTAGCACTATGTAGCACTGGGGGAGCTATGGGCCAGTGTTACAGCACTATGTGCACTGGGGGAGCTATGTTCTAGTGTTGTAGCATTATGTAGCACTATGTAGCACTGGGGGAGCTATGGGCCAGTCTTATAGCACTCTGTAACACTGGAGAAGCTATGTTCTAGTGTTGTAGCACTATGTAGCACTGGGCCTAGTGCTATAGCACCATGTAGCACTGGAGCAGCTATGGTTAAGCGCCATATATCTTGTGGAGGTGACTCTAAATCAGCCCTACTCTAATCACAGGGCTGTAATTACGTTTCTAATCTGGCAGCCATGTTGTGAACAGGCTGCGCCGTCAGTGATGGGATAAAGAGAGGGCCTCACCGTCAAGTCCCTCACCTGGCCCGGGATTATAGCTTTAAGGGCCACATAGTGCATTGATGTATTATGCCTACCTCTTAGGAGGACCTATGTCAACCCAATTACATTATCATGATGCATAAATACTGCCGTGCCTAACACACTCGTCAAAACAAGACTCAGCAGAGCTGCATCCATGCATCATGACAACCCTTAGCCATGATGCCTTATGGGTGTAAATCTGAGATGTGCACCAATTGCAAAATAATTGAATTAATGCATTGTATTGATTACTGCGTGAAGATTGTTGTAGACATCGATACCTACACATTGATACACATTTCGTCATGTTTATTTACATTTAAGGAATATTGGTTAATAATTGAATGTAAAAAGTAGGCAAAATGATGATGTCTTTTCACAGAAAATAAAAGTAGTTATTCAGTAAAGACAAGATATGCACTGAATAACTACTAATATTGGTTTCTCTGAAAGATAAGGTTATTAAATTTTACTAGATTTAGCTGACAATACCCCAGTGTGGATCAACTGATAGATATAAAATTGGAACTTTAATATCTATTTTGAGATATGTCCGTTACCATGGGAGTACAGCTTTATTTAAAGGTCAAAATAATATCTAAATGGTAGACTTTTTATCTCAGAATGTACCTCTATTATTGTACTCTTTGACCCGTGAATATTGTTCTGCTATCTATAGTAGCCTATATGCAATACCAACCCATCCAAAACCATATTGAGGTGTTCAAAAACATGGTAATGGACATATTGCCCTCCTATCTCTCAGCATAGGGATAATCACCTTGTCATTTCTATAATATTCATTTAGACGGTGTCCCCTTCTGGCATAGTGTAGCTCATCATATATATAAATGTCTTCTGTGGTGAAAAGAAAGTTTTTTCAACTTTGATTTTTTAGTACCTATCTAACCCAATTGGCACAGATTTCAGATTTTCACCCTTATACAAAATGCAGCCTCAATGGGTTAGATGATCCAATTAGCCAGGTGCCAAGTCTGCTATGAGGGGAGGTGGGTAGACTCTTCGAGGGAGTTGTACGAGCTTTCTGTGCAGCCCGATGAGTGGGTGGTGTACAGGAGCATTAGGGACCAAATCCAGCCTGCTGATAGCCTATCTTGGCACACTTAGATACGGTTGTCATGGTGACGCTAGTTGGGTGACACTATCTTAGTAGGACAGATGAAGTGGAGGTTAGTTATGTGGGTGAGCCATTGGCCGAGAGAAACAGAGAATAGAGAGCTGTTCCGCAAGGGTTTGAGCGAGGTGTGAGTTAGACCCATTCTATACATCTATTAGGAAATAAGTGTTGTCAAAAGAAAATATACAACCGTCACTAAATAATAATTGCTATCTTAGATAAACTTGTAAGAAATATCGATGTATGGTGCAAATTAAGAATTTTAGGTTTTCTAAATTTCTGACTTCTTTTTTTCGTGAAAGACAAAGTGAATGCTTACCAGTCAGACAGAGGGACATAGGCAGGTGTAACCGTCACCATTAGAAAAGTTCATATCCCAACCAAGGATCGAACCCGGACCCACAGATCTCGAGACCACAGCTCTACAGCTGAGCTATCGGGACGGTGCTTCATCCAAGGTGAGGTATACATGTGGATCATGGCAGGGTAGGAGAGAGTCAGAGTACAGTGGTTCCACCTGTTTTACCAGGTGAACCTACCCGGCTACACTCCTCCCTACCAGCTTCAACCATACTCCCTAGTACTGAGTCACATCCAGGGCCATTAGGGTCCTGTTCCCAGGACCCCCTGGAGGTGCCCCCTGTTTCCAAGGCCCCCAGCACTAGGTTTGAAGCGTTCCCAAACTGATCCACACATTTTAACCGGGTTCCTACAGGAACGCACGGTTGGGATACCAATGTAACCGTCACCATTGGAATAGTCCATATCCCAACCGGGGATCGAACCCGGGACCCATAGAACTCGAGATCGCTGCTCTAGCACTGAGCTATCGGGACAGTGCTTCATCCAAGGTGAGGTATACATGTGGAACATGGCAGGGTAGGAGGGAGTCAGAGTACAGTGGTTCCACCTGTTTTACCAGACGAACCTACCCTGCTACACAGGGAAAGGGACAGCGAAATAGGCGAAGAGTATAGGGAACGATATAGCAGTTTGGCCACATATAACCAGAGATGCTGGGGCATGCAATAGCACCAGGAGGAGGGTCGATGTGGCAATTAGGGGAGCAGGCAAAGGGCACAGGGCAGGCGCCGTACAGGCTCCCATGGCGTGGAGGTTGAGTCAATGGTTGTGGATGCTGCATAAGGGCCAGGTCCCGCGCCCGCTGCCTCCAGGCGGGGAGAGCAACATCAATACGGACAGAGATGATTGAATATTCACACTGCGGCCGTAACCTGACTCCTGCCTGCCTACCCCCACCACAGCCCCTCACTCCCCTTACCACTGCTGTCCTATAGGTGTAGAAGAGGCGGAGAGAAGCAGAGAGGCGGAGAAAAATCAATTACTGCTCATCTAGTGGTGAGGAGCAGATTGCCTGACGCCGCCTTCAGTGCCGTGACGCCCCCGCACCAAGACGTCCTCACTGCCTCAGCTTGCTGTCACCCCGGCCCCACGTCATGACGGCCCTGACACTGTGACATTGTAACACTATTACCTTGACACCAACATTGTCACGCTGGCATTGTGGCCGTGACACTGATACTACTGTGTGGTGACCATGGCATCTTGACACTAGCACTTTGGCAGTTACAGAGACACAACCACAGCCGTCAGCCATCATGAGGTCTACAGATCTATGTGCTGACCTAGTCAGAAATACTGCTCTGACCTTGCTGTCACACACTGACCTAATCACAAACATTGCTCTGACCTTGCTGCCACACAGTGACCTAGTTACAAACATTGCTCTGACCTTGCTGCCACACACTGACCTAATCACAAACATTGCTCTGACCTTGCTGCCACACACTGACCTAGTTACAAACATTGCTCTGACCTTGCTGCCACACACTGACCTAATCACAAACATTGCTCTGACCTTGCTGCCACACACTGACCTAGTTACAAACATTGCTCTGACCTTGCTGCCACACACTGACCTAGTTACAAACATTGCTCTGACCTTGCTGCCACACACTGACCTAATCACAAACATTGCTCTGACCTTGCTGCCACACACTGACCTAATCACAAACATTGCTCTGACCTTGCTGCCACACACTGACCTAGTTACAAACATTGCTCTGACCTTGCTGCCACACACTGACCTAATCACAAACATTGCTCTGACCTTGCTGCCACACACTGACCTAGTTACAAACATTGCTCTCACCCTGCTGCCACACACTGACCTAGTTACAAACATTGCTCTCACATTGCAGCCACACACTGAGTGTAATATATTTGTCCTTTAAACTGTCACACAAGTGGCCAGGTCATGGCACACATGTCTACTGTACATAGATCATCAATACATCTGCAACGATGTGATATGATATCAACCTGTCGACATCCTCTACTTGTGAAAGGGATGGGCCAGGGGTAGGGGACGGGGACGGGGCTGTCGTATTCTATAACGGCAAATTGATATCATTTAATCTCGACGAGGTGTGCCGTATTCGTAGGTGTAGAAACTAAACCTCATTGGGACACAAGGGCACAGGCCGGAGGATCCACCGGTGAATTATTTAATCAGACAAATAGCTACATAAGGCAATTTAGTTGCGACATGCGCATTGCACTGGTGGAAGCAGCATATTGTTAAGTACATGTCGATCAATTGAGGATAAAAAGTTTGTTTTTTTAAATAAGCCATACCAAATACATAGCACATTACACAGTACAGTCGTACAGAGGAACTCTCTTCACTACTAGCCATGAGTTGCCCAACACTTCCTCACCACATCCCAGAAACTGCTCACAGGAGCTGCTCCAGTTCAGTTACCATGGCGGCTGTTGCCATGGAAGCACACATCTGTCGCTAGGTGGGGAGGGGTGAGGCTATGTCTGTTGCTAAGGTCGGTCTGTGGTGGTGTCCTGTAGTGGATCCTTCTACCAAGCTTGTTCGTCAAGTAAGAGCCGCTTATTTATACACGGCGTACGTAGGGAAGGGTGTACACACTAGTGCTGCTCCAAACGTTAAGAGGAACTATAACAGATGGGCTCATCCACCAGGGGTGGGTGGGGACCAAGGTTTAATATGCCTACACCGATTGACAATAACGCATTGATTAGATGTTATGAACAGTGGCGATGACGTACACAGTCCTGTCATAGAAAATGAAAAGATAAACACTCAGCGCTTACTGCTGCAATTTAATGGGCACTCCCTGCTCTAAATTATTGAGCTCTAACAGAAGGACCTCCTATTTGATTACAATGGAAGGGGATTCAGAAGAATAATACATGTGTAGAATCCACCAAAGATGTAGATGGGGGTTCTGGTATGTGTCAAGCGCCCCGAACTCATGTTACAGAAATCATCATCAGAATAGAAATGAGGCACCAAAGACGTCTGCTGTATTGTTTTAATGTGTTTTCATGATGCACTATTGTAGCATTGGTGAGCAACTCAGTATTGCTACAGGAATGCATAATACCCAGGGCACATGGTTTATACATCACCCAAAGGGTTAAAATGATGGACCTGTGCTCGCTGTCAATTCACTGACCACCGCTGCATCGGTGCATCGAAGATGCATGAGCCCAGAGGAATTATGCCATGCCGGTAGTTCTTAAAAAGGCTGGCCAGGCGAAACCTGTCCGGAAATGCTACGCGAGAGATGACTGTTATTGATACATGGGGAGAGTGGATCACAGTGCTGGATTACATGTCTGCTAACCATGCCAATCCACTTCCTGCTTATCTATATCTGGATGGCTGGCTCTCAGTCCATTACCTGACACGTGTTCCCCAGACAGCTGATTTAAAGCTTCCAGGACCACCAAGTGTCTTAATGCATTAGGCTCATTTATTATTAAGATGCACTAATGTGGTCCTGGTGAGTCATCTCTCCATGTATTTTGACACTCTACAGAAGCTACAGGGTTAACCCCTAAAGGATCGGCATGAAGCGTTGCTGCTGCCTTAGCGAGTTATCCTGCCATAGTTGCAATCATACATTATGACAACAATTCACAATAAAGCACTGTGCAGCCCTGAAGGACTAGAGACACCAGTACCCTGTCTTACAGTGAAGGACTAGGGACACCAGTACCCTGTCTTACAGTAAAGGACTAGGGACACCAGTACCCTGTCTTACAGTAAAGGACTAGGGACACCAGTACCCTGTCTTACAGTGAAGGACTAGGGACACCAGTACCATGTCTTACAGTAAAGGACTAGGGACACCAGTACCATGTCTTACAGTAAAGGACTAGGGACACCAGTACCCTGTCTTACAGTAAAGCACTAGGGACACCAGTACCCTGTCTTACAGTAAAGGACTAGGGACACCAGTACCCTGTCTTACAGTAAAGGACTAGGGACACCAGTACCCTGTCTTACAGTAAAGGACTAGGGACACCAGTACCCTGTCTTACAGTAAAGGACTAGGGACACCAGTACCCTGTCTTACAGCCCGGCCAACAACGCTCTGGCACACACTGCTGTCCTGTTGCCAAGGGAACAGTCTGGTTGCCAAGGAAACCATAGATAGCAGCCCAGAAGAGAAAGGCTTTGTTTTCCCCCAATGTAGACCCCACGACCACAGCCCAGCTGGTCAGCCATTCACCTGCCAGTGCCAAATGAGGCCAGGACAGTGGCCAGAGTGCAGTCACTTCTCAAACAGGGTCACAGGTTATGTTTTCCCAGCAGGAACAAGCCATGATCAAAGATCTGTGGTTTTACCCTTTGGAAGTTAAGCCTTGAATAGTCTGGTAAAGGCAATTTATGTCTAGCCATTCCGTCTGCGTTTTGTACTAGCTGGACAGCTCACATTCTCACTGCAAAGAAAAAGATAGTATCAATCTATGGTTGCTTGTTCTTTTATTGCTAATGCTATACTTGATTCTCTTCTTCATTGAACCCCATCATAATGTTGCTAACCCAGATTGGTTGTTTTAGATGAGGTATCTATTTATCGATTGATCTTGATGAAATCAAAAATCTATTGCATAATCATGGAGCATCCTTATAATTGTGAAATATATGACAGTACGATTTCTATAGCAAGAGCTGTACTACAGTGGACAATGTGGTTTCAGATTATCAAATATAGCTTTTTGCAAATTGAAATTTGTTAGAAAATATGTAATATCTAAAATAATGGTGCAGAGGTCACTGCTAAGCACCATATCGCATTTCTGATTATGCATATAATTATGTCCGCTCCACGGATTATATGACTTTACTAATGCGTCTCTCTTTTCTCTTTACAGGTAAGCTCGAACATAAACATTGCAAGACGAAATGGTCCATAACGTATGGTAAAATATTGACTTTATTCTTCATGCATTAGAAATTTGGTTCAAGGAGCTATCATCTGAACACAGCACACATACAGCTCCTATAAAGGTACATGATTGATATACTATGATCCTACCACAGCAAATTGTTGTCAAGTTTTGTCACACTCGTGGCATATTAAGCCATGCTATAAGTAAAACGCTATTAATATTTGGCTCGTCGCCTTTGCTCTATAAATTCCCAACCTCTAATGAGAGTTGGGCAGCTTAAAACTAAAATGGTGTAGCTGAGTGTTCAGCTTCCACTATAAACATAAATTTACTAAAGTGCCTCCGACAGAAAAAAGAAGAGGGTGCGCCAGGTTCTCACCTTTGCTGCGATGTTTTAGATGTGAAAAACATGTTGTGTGTTGAAGGGCATGTTTGGTATGACAGGGGAGAAAAAAGGCAATACCAGCAGCCAACAATAGCATCTGGCTGATGAATCAGGGGGTGGTCTCCTGTATAGTGCCCCTACATATATATATATTGTCAGGCCTGATGTTATATTGTGTGTCGGGTAAACACGAGGTCTCTTCTTTCACCTCGTGCCATTTGCATCAAGGAATGCCTCTCATCTCCCAGCAGCTAACACTGTGTGCCGGTTTGACCTCTCGCTACAATGACGAGCACACCTGACCTTGTCAAACCAAAGATGGCACCAAACGTGTCAACACCATTCATACTACAGTCATTTCAGGATATGGAAGTCAAGCAGCATCAAAATGAACAAATCTGTGAAAACAGCTTGGCATAGTAGCTTGACATATTAACTATTAATCCGAAAAGTGAAGACAGGGCTGCATCATACTTTAGATTATCCACAATCTGAAGTATAATAGTGTCCTTATAGTGTAGATGATATAAATTGCAGTCTATGACAAATTCCCCAGCTGAGAATACCTATGTCAGACTCTGTTTGGTGGCACTACACACCAGTATTGATTTGTTGTATTGGGGTGGAGCTAGCTCTATTTTCATTTCGTCTACCCAAATAGAAACAGCTGGCAACGTCATACAGGTACAAATATCTGAGTCAGATGAGCTAATTTTTCCAACTCAACCCAAGCTTGTGGTTTTATTTACACCAAACTACATATGTAGGTACACATACTCCAGCTAGTTCAAATAGATGCATAACAGTTGAATAGTCATGATTGTAGTTATCGCTGAGTGAAGGAAATAGGAGAATGACTATCAGGTCTCAGATCAGGTCATATATCATTGCATATTATACGTTTCATACCTATTAGTTGCTCTGTTAGAATGGGATAGGGCAGCATACAGCACCTGCAGGAATGATGGTCTTGGCAGTGTTCATAGCTGTATGGCATAGGCTGCAAAATATACATAATGGAAATAGATATTTCAAAATAATAGTAATCAGCATTATTGTAAACTACCTTCCAGATGTGCCAGAGGCGCAAATGAATATCCATTACGTGGTATAAATGAAACAAAGAGCTGTCGGTTTGCTACATCAGTCTCAGCCAGGATGACAGCAAAGCAGGCCAGCGGATCTTGATGTCAGACATGCGCAGTGCGCGCTATGATGTGATTGAGTGGTAGCCATCTTGTAAGCAGCCCGCGTCTGGCAGCAAGATAAGCCAATTACCAGTCGCCTTACATAACGGGTTAGGTACAGAACCACGGCTGAGACAGCTCCATATTGAGCTCTCCTTCAGTTGCCACAGAAAACAGTCTTTTTGGGGAAACTATTTTGATCTTAGTATGAGGCAGAGATCACAAGAGTAGCTTCTATGTAGCGGGTGGTATATGAAAAGGAAGTAAAGGGGTGGTTTAAGCCGATCTGCAGGTATGAGGTGCTTAGGTTTCCAATTTACATGATGAAATTAGGTTATAGTCTACGGGTTGGGTGGGCACAGACTGTACATATACTATTCATGAATATACCTCAAGTAAGTAATATACCTAGGTTTGAAAGGGTTTATCATTATATCAGTTTGTGTTGTTCGACTTGTCGTTCACCAAGTTTGGTATAACAAACCCAAGCCTGTCGGTTGGATTAGAAGTTCATTAGTGGCATGTTGCAATTACTTCCCGGGATCAACCTTGCATATTGCAGATAATTCAGAGTATACTAGCGGTAGATCGGGATATATAAAATCAGAATTAGTGACCAATTAGAAAATTTAATTCATTCAGTCCAGATTTTTTAGGGTGCAATACATAAAAGCTGGTGCCCATCATGCTGGCTGCTATCATTGCTTATTTGTTGGAGTACCAGATCAAGCAATGGTGCCCCCTTCTAAGGAACCTTCAACCTCGGTATACCTTCATAACGCAGAAATTCCGCACCTACATGTATTAGCCTTAGCCAATGGAAATTGGAGAGGATGTTGTTGTAATGGAATCATTCCTATACCTGAGTGGCCTGGACGCTTATCCCATTGAATAGTTTCACTGTTTAAGAGTTATTTAAGTCCGGGGCTTATTCGAGCCCTGCGGTTATTTGAAACTCCGGCGACTTGAAGGAGCCATTATGACAATCAGCACCATCCCTATGTAGGCCATGTTATCTCATCTTCAGTTACATCTTGCTACTTTACATTTCCTTGATGGCAAGTAATGAATTTATTAATTCGCTCTTAAATCTTATATATATATATATATATATATATATATATATATATATATATATATATATATACATATATATATATATATATATATATATATATATATATATATATATATATATATATATAGGCTTGCAAGATGCATATCAGTATGCACTGATGGAAGGGTACCCTCAATCTCTAGGCGGAATCGGCCTGTGAGCTATTTTACTTCTAACGAGCATGCAACAACATCTCAGAATATACAGAAATTTATGGTAGAAAAAATACATGGCGAATCTATTATGAAATGATGGGTTCATGGAGTAAAAAACGCAGGTTGTTAGGTCAATGTGAAGGGACCTCATGCGATAAATATTGGTGGTAAAAGCGGAAGGATAACACCATCAACAAGTTGACACTGTTAGAAACACAACCCTCCTGACCCCCCAAGTATCCTCCACAGATTAGGACAGGGCCAACACTACTCAACCGCTACCTCAAGGTTATATGCACATATAGGAAGTAGAGTAGCTATGGTAAGGAGTGATAGATTCTCTTCCTACCCTCTCTAGCCGCTCAGTAAAGCCACGCCCTCTCACCCCAAAGCAGATTTGGCCTTCATTTGTACAGCCTCCAGCTGGCCCTATAAACAAGACTGTGGTGTGTGCATGCTGTCCCTGGACCTTCTTGGCTAGCTGGAGGATGGCAGGCAGAGGTATTTGCCTCCCTGGTAGATAATCAGTAGAATGGTGGTGGCCTAGAGAGCTACAGACAGCTACGCTCACGCACAGCTCGTGGGGGTGGAGATTGCCTTGGATACTTCAAATTTGTTTATCATGGAATAAGGCTCCTGGAACGATATTCATTGTACTGGCCACGATATGCATTATTTTCCATACACCATTCAATGTAGGCCTATGTATTTTAATCGACCATCCATCATCTTTTTTGCTGTTATTTCTTCTAATCATATATCCTTTTTAGTACCATGACGTCCAATAACATTCTACATAGCTCTAAAATTCACAATGTACCGACCATATTTATTTTCACTTGGAATGTGTACGTACAAATCAGTAATCAGTAAAGGAGGCAGCTTTGTGAAAGGAAGTGCATCCAGGCTATATCTATATGTGCCCCTGATTTCCGTGTTCCCACGTAAATCAGCGTTGGCTTTCCTCCAATTGCACAGCAATGCCTTACCACTGCAGTATACAGATTTGTATGAGTTAGCAGATAGCATGCAGACACGACCGTGAGAATAGTTTGCAGAGAGCCAGCATGTGTTTTAGATTTCTCTGTGATTACTTTCTTAACAAATCTGGAGGTTAATCAAAACAGTGGTATATTAGCACTGTTTTGAATTAACCTACTAGTAGAGTTAGTTGTGGGACTTGTGCAGAAAATACCAGTTTTCATGCGATCGTAAAATCGTGATGGAAATTGGTGAAGAAGATTAAAAAAAAACTTCCTTCAAGAGCCCCTGGAGAAGACATTCTGTAATTAGGGACTGTGCTGTGAGTGAGGCTGCCATCGACCAACCATGACAGAAAATAACGATCACATTTCAAGCAGTGATCAGAAACTGAAGTATTCCCAGAGCAGCATGGTAATCCCATGTTAACCCCTTGTCACAGTATTAGGGGTGGGGAGTGGTTCTTGTGGCTGTAGTTGCTGCTGTCAGGCTGTAATCTGCGGCCACCAGGTCCCACCCCATTGGTTGCTGCCACAAGACGGCTACCACGTGCTGCCTGGTAGATAGGGGCGCCTTGCCCGGGAACCTTATTTCACACCACTTCTTGAAAGTGGCTCTTCTTGGTAGGACAGAATAGTATGGAAAGGTTTTTTTTTTCTTTAAACATTTGGGTTTTTAACGTTGAAACTATCGTGTCAGTGATTGCACCCGATTGGATCAGGGAAATCCTTTTGATTTCTTCTTCATGTATCCAAATCCCACCCTAAATACCACATATCATAAGCATACATATATAGATAGTTTTCAGGTCTGTAGGAAAAGGGGGTGGCAAGGGACTGTCCAACCCAATTACAGAGGACGAGGCCTGGGTATTTCTTGGCTCCTAAAAATTTGGCCAGACCTCATAATAAAATAGAAAAAGATCCCAAAGCTTACTTATCATAAAAAAATCACCTTGAAGAGGGGCAGAGGAAATGAGGAAATTGTCCTTACCCTAGTAGTAAAGGACAGCAACAACTACTTCAACAGCATGAACCAACCTCTAGGAAATGCGCCTCTTGCTCGCTTTATTTAATAGGCACTGTGTGGTTCCAAATCCAGGAGGGTGTTGCTCCTATTGTAAAAGGAAGAGCTGGCTAAAAATGCCCTCGTTTCCAGTCCTTTCTTTTCATGTAGCTATAACCTGTCCCTTTTGTTGCTCACAAGTGGTCATTCAAGTATGGTGCTATAAAAGGGGGACTTGAGTAGGAACCTAGTTGGGAGAAGTCAGTCAGTATAATAAACTATGGAGTGGGTGACATGAGTAGGTACCTGATAGTGCAGCTCTCTCTATCTTAAACAAGGCAGGTTACTTTTTAGACTAATGTGGTGAGTGCAAGTTGAATGGTGAAGCAGAGCATGACTTGTTTTAAAAAGAGGGAACATACTAACAGCTCTATTTACTATAGGAGCAACACCCTCCTAGGGGATATTCCTACATAATGCACATGCCTATGTATAACCAGTACAGCAACCACCTTGCCTGAACTATTTTGACCATAATGGCTGGAAAACATGTAAAGACACCTGGAGCATGTTGCTCTTATGGTAAAAAGAGCTGTCAGTAGGTACCCTCTTTTCAAAAGAAGTCACACTCTGCGTCACTATTCAACTTGCACTCACCACATTAGTCTGAAAAGTCACCTGCATGTTTAAATCAGAGAGAGCTGCACTATCAGATACCTATACTCATGTCACACACTCTATAGTATATTATACTGACTGACTTCTCCCAACTAGGTACCTTCTCAAATCCCCCTTTTTTAGCACCATACTTGAATGTCCACTTGTGAGCAACAAAAGGGACAAGTTATAGCTACATGAAAAGAAAGGACGGGAAACCAGGGCAATTTAGCCAGCTCTTCCTTATACTATAGGAGCAACATCTCCAGTGTGCACATGGCTATGCTTTTTTTTTGGTTAGGGTATGCACCCCAAAAAAGGCATGCTTCTTACGCCTGTGGTTCTTATGCTCTTACCTTGGGGGCCTTACAGATAAGCTTAAGAGAGCACCAACTTGTAAATAGCTCACTTTTGGAGCATTTGTGAGTAGCAGGCAAGCAGGAATCTAGGGTGTTGCACAGACAAAGTTGCTTTAACCCAAGTACACAAACTTGTGTTAACGCAACTATGAGACTAGAGACAGAGTATAGTGAGTGATAATAGGGGTAATTGCCGAAAATGAGCAAAGATGTGAGTACGGTACAAAAAACAGTGGCTCTTATAAATGCTCTTGCCTTGGGGGCCTTACAGATAAGCTTAAGAGAGCACTAACTTGTAAATAGCTCACTTTAAAAAGTCACGCTCTGTTTCACCCTTCGACTTCCACTCTCCACATTAGAGTGAAAAGCTACCTTCCTTGTTTGGTCTGATAAAGTGTCCGATGATTAAGGATAGTTTCTAGAAACACAAATTATTCTTATCTATATTTCAAGATAAGCGACACAACTAGAACACTTAGTTACTAGTATGAAACTTGTGTTAACGCAACTTTTGGAGAATTTATGAGTAGCAGGCAAGCAGGATTCTAGGGTGTTGCACAAAGTTGCTTTAACGCAAGTACACAAACTTGCGTTAACGCAACTATGAGACTAGAGACAGAGTATAGTGAGTGATAACAGGGGTAATTGTCAAAAATGAGCAAAGATTTGAGTACGGTACAAAAAACCAGCATTCATGTAAGTAGTAGTATGAGTTGGTGCTTTTAATCTGGCTATTAGTACCATACTTGCCACTCTTAAGCATACTTGCAAGTACGGAACTTGGGGCATACTTACCAGAAAGACTAGGACACCTACCTGAGCTGTCCTAGAACTCTGAAAGTGGTGAGTATGGTACTTACAGCTTTTTCATACTTGCTGAAACAGGATTACCCTACTTACCACTCGCATCTGTTGGAGTAACAGACCCCAGAACTTGAAGTGTATGATATGGCAGTAGTTGTTATTCATAATCAAGAGACCTCGGAAACTAGTCAACCCATAAGCCATAGACGCTAATACTTAACCGTGCCCCTACAATATCATCGAAATGAGTATTGTCTGTTGCCCCCATTAACGTGGCTGTCGACTACGTAAACATCTATGTGAACAAGTATTAAAGCAGTACAGGACAGATCCTCTCTACTTACCTGGAGGTTAATTCAAAACATCCTGGGATCACAACCCCAGCGATCTTAGGAATTATTCTACCTTATCCTATTAAGCGATCTTAAGCTCAGACTGCGTTCACATTTCCTAGCCAGCACTAAGATCGTAATCGATCTTAGCCTCAGCCCTCCTACACTATTCCAAGAAGTTCTGACTAGGCACAGGGATAAGAGTCCCAAAATAAAGGAATAGCTGTGGAGTCACTCTTCTTCACAAGAGTGCTTATACCATCATTCCCCGTCCCCATATAGGCTAAAAAATATATTAGATTCCATCTGTAAATAAGGTAACTTTAATGCAAATGTTCAACCAGGATAAAATAGAAATATCTTACCTCAATAGAGAGAGACAGATGAAATTCCCCGAAGACAGAGTGTGGCTTGCAGCAAGAGGATACCAAAGGGAGTGGGGTAGGACTTCACTTCAAAACTTGAGAAGGAAGAATTACCTTAGAGTGCCCTTAACGCATGAGTAGGCCTAAGGGCCCTCAAGGACTCTCAGTAAACATCCTCCCTCCCCTGTTTATGTATATGCTGCAGGCTATTCACTCTTTCAATCAGGAGTGTTCCCTGTAAGTGCTCTTGTACTCAGGTAAAACCACTATGCAATTCTTTCACTAAGATTGCAGTGATCCTAGTGCTGGAAAAGGAATAGTGAAGTGAACCCAGGACTTACTATTCCTGACAGGCCTGCAACCACTGCATTAGATAGGGTAGACTGGCCAGGTCTTGTGATATGTGCCTACACTAAGATCACTGGAGTTGCGATCCCAGGATGTTTTGAATTAAGCTCCTGATCGCATTGATAAATATTATTGCAGACATATCATGTAGGTGTCTAAAGGTGCGACCAACAACTATGCAGCATGTCAAGGATTGCAGTGGTTTTAATTAAGTTAACTACCTGTCAAGAGCTGGGAATTGTACCGAAATACCTCACATATAAGGCGCAGCTCATACGCCATGGTGCACCGGATAGTGCCAGTTAAAGCTGGGGGTGGGCCTTACATTCTGGGATAACCTAGACATTAGGTTAATACTTAACAGACCAAAATCAAGTGCTAGGTGCGCCTAATAGGATTCACTAAAAGTTGCGATGCGTTCTATGTGCATGCGATCTGTGCTTAATATACGAGGGATTACGGTGCATCTTGTTATCTTACTGCACAGGTTGGAAGAGAAGTGTTTACACCGTGGATACTTTCAAAACACCTTGTTTTGGATACTTTCAAAACACCTTGTAGTTACAGGTGCATTCAAAATACCCCTCCCAATCTCCCTGTCTATATATTAACTGATCAGCAATTTCAAGGTAGCAATTTGCCTAAGGTACCACTCTAGAAACCATTAACTGTTCTAACCTAAATGCCTGTGTAAGAGTCTTAAGGACTTTGTAGAACCCTGTTGCAGACCAGGGGGTCTTGTAGATGCGGCATGGTTCTTCAACCCTAGCTTTGAGTTGTTTATATTTACCAAGTTATGTCCTGAATCTGGAACTTTCTTTGACCTCAGAGTCTAGATCAGATTAGGGCAGGGCTCTATCTATTGTCAGTAAAAGAGAGATTCCATGTCCGGTACAGTGGTCCTTTCTATACTGGACTAGGTTTTATTTTGTCTTCGTTGTAAGGGAATGTAAGTTTTAAAGATGGGATAGGAGCTTATCTTGGCTGGTATTGAGTTTTCCCCAGATATATGTCTATCATGACCCTATGAGTATGTGTGTCACTCTTTATATATTTCTGACAATTAGAAATGCATTGGAATGATAGAAAACCCCTGTCAGATTAACTGTGGGGACCCAACATTATAACCATGATACACTCCATGCATCGGTGGGTTCATGACTTTAACAACCAGGGGTTGTCAACATCAATAATCACTAGTTCCTGTTGTTTTGCAGGGCACTTCTTAATATTTTACTACGGGAATGTTTACCAATATGGCTGTAAATATGTAAATATTGGTCGTATTGAGTAACCAAGCATACCTACAGATTGTATTGACAATCTGCATTGAATGGTCACCACATAATTAAGCTACCTAGTAGTTACAGGTACATTCACTGGCATAGCAGTGGTAGAGAAAGTGAATTTTGCCCATTGTGGTGTTGGTGCGAGATCAAATTTTCTGTACTAGCCCCTTGGGTCCCCTTTATAGGGCTCCTCCAGCTCAGGTGGCATTACACATGGTTATCCCTATGGGTTATTTATGATAGTGCCTCAGTCACACCAGTATTTGCAAACATGGGAACCTTCATATATGTTCACTATTTTGAGTCTTTTTTTTTGGGGGGGGGGGTTGTAAATCATAGAAAGTTGGTAGTTAATGTGTCCTTAGGGCCTACATATAAATCTACTGTTCATGATGAGAAATTATATCTCAAGGATGGATCTTCTAATTGGGTGAGTTGTTTTGGAAAGCTGCTCAATATAATGCAGACAATGTAACTGAACTAGCTTTTTACATTGATCAGGTTTGGTCCATGTATAGATTTTCAATATATAACATTCCTATTGGGTGTAAGCGGGACTGGAGCTGGTTCCTGGTGACATGCACTGATAAGAGCTGATAGGATGGACCCAGCATGTCCCTGGAAGTGGGTGTTACCCAGGGACAAGGTACCCATCATGATATGTCTCATCAGTGGGGTTTACCTCAACCAGCGAAATTCAAAATGGTGGACACACAGGACGTCCATACTAAGCCCTATATAACATCAATTGTTATGACAAACACCACATATTGATATAACAGTGCAAGCCAATGCACCATGACTCCCCCTCCCACCACTAGCCCCACCCTACGCTGATAAGGACACCCGTGGGACGTGTCCCACTCCCCCTCCCCCTGGCCAGCCTTTTGGTCAGCTATACTATTAAAGTCATATATTTTCGGCGAATGAATCACTAGAATGTAATTGATTTCATGTTAGAAGACTTCAGGTGATAGCCAGGCATGAAAAGAATGATAACAGATTTGGGCCGTCCTATGGTTATCACCCAAGTGTAATTCTCATGGATTGCCTGCTGATCAAATATGTTTCAGGGCCAACTTACTCCCATACACCTCCCAATGTGACTGCAAATTACTTGTAACTAAAGGTGCATAGGTTCCTAATTGTTAAACTAAAGGGGAAACATAAAAATCTTACCTCACTCAGTAGCCCAAGTATCACTTTTCCAACCACCTTGTCTATAAATATTACAAAGTAGATCCATTTCTATCACAGAGATAATATCCCTGTATGTCCCACAGTGCACTATGGCAGATGTAATCCACCATAATATAAACATAATCAAAATAGTTTTAATGAAGCCTAAATGAATTTCTCGGCAAATTGAATACCATAAAAGGATGGTACATCCTATTGGTCTTGCCAAACAAAATAGAAAAGATGGTAGACTTATTGATTTTCATTTTTGTAAAATTGTGCGGGAGGGCGAAATTTCTATCTTTATTTTCTGATTATGTTTTTTTTTTTTATAGTTTATGGATTCATCACATGATATTATAATGGATTCATCACATCAAGAAGACATTTTTCTTTCTAACATAACTAAGTTAGCATCAAGTTTATATTATTTTCTGAATCAGCATCCTTGAAGTTGAAAACCCACATCTTGGTAATAAAATAAAATTCTACTCTTACATTGCTAGAGAGTAGTTTGCATTGAGTTTATATTGCAGTTATGACCTTGATCTTGAACAAATGACCCAGTATTTGACCTCAAATTGATCTGGCACCCTCATTTTTGGAAACAGCACTCTTGAAAACCCCTTTGTAGATGAAAAATATCATGAAATTCCTTCAATTAGTTCCTGAGATATGACTTGAATGTATTAAGGTGATAGCCATTTTGAAAATAGCCCAGAAAAAGGGGTTCCGGAGTCCGAAAAATCAATTTTATCACAAAAATCCCACGGAATTACACAGCATACCCCGAGCATACCACACTATTTACTGAAGGGGATACTTTGGTAAAGGGACACCAGCAGCGCTGGAAAGAGGGCCAAGACATTTTACTTTCATGGCTCCAGCCTGTTTTGGGGAGAGGGGTCGGACTTGGGAACATGGGCGACAAAATCAATATGTTTGTATCAAGCAAATTGGTTGGTCGGGAGAATAATGGCCCACCGTCGGACCCCATACACTGAAGTCCGCCAGGCAGTGTCATGGCCACCAAAATAGACGCCATGCTCTCAGCCAATCAGTGTGAGTCTCGCAGGATGCGAGATTTGGGGCGGGGCGTTGAGAGCGGGTGTTGCGATTGTCAGTAATAGGCGAGGTTGTCGGTGTTTTAACGGACAGGGGCGCTGTTCTCGTCAGGTCTCGCGCTATCTCGTCTACATGCGTCACTGCCCCCTGGTGGAAGGCCTTCTAGTAGTGGGAGTGTGGAAGCGGGGTGAGCTCTTTCAGCACTCCTAGAGGCAGATCTTGTGCGGCAGAAGAATCTTAGAATGTCATCTCCTTGCACTGAGTGCAGTGTCCCACCCCCTCCCCAACACTACCACACACCCTCCCTGTACCGTCTCGCCAGCCTCAGACCTATTGATCTCTGTTCTTTTTACTTCCACTTCCTCAGTATATTTAGTAAGGAGATGGATCGAGGAACTGGATCCCAACATATTGACTTCACTCCAAGGGCAATCTGGCCGTATTTTGTTTATTGCAAGCCCAGGGAAGGCCTATAGTAAATTGTCAGATGGTACAGTAATCTTTGAAACATCACCCAGCAAATTGTCGTGAGTCCTCGTCAACCTGTGTGAAGTGGCTCATACATGTCACTAGTTGGAACACGATGTCGTTATAGCACAAGATCACCAGGAATAGCAATTGCTATGCCATGTGAGTCTAACACACAGTGGCGAAAGATGACGGAACGAGTTATCACTCAAAAAAGAGTCACCATTGATGACCAATCATGGCGACAGATGACGACAATTTGCTGGGCATAGATGCCGGTAACTTATAGCTTATTTATACATTGTGTAGTTTGAGATCTAGCTCATCCGGACATAAAGATTTCTCAGGAGGGCATTTCAAAACCATAGCTATAGATATCATTTTGAAATGCCCTGCTGAGACGATTTATGTTCTATGAAGCAACCCAGCGCGCCATGCAATACCATTGCGGAATGCAGAATCTAAAGAGGAAGCCAATAAGGGATCACGATAATGATTCAGCCATTAAAAGTCCTATGTGAAAATTATGTGAAGGGAATAGCCTGCTGGAACTTGTCATCTGTTTGCACATTCCATAACCCTAGTTGGCATATCCCATAAACCAGGGTGGCGGAAAGCTTTTAGAGCAGCCAGGTAAACCTTGTCCTGCTGGCTGATCAATCAAATATTAATTAAGTATTGGTCGATATTGGCGTTCTCCTATATACATCCCAACCTGACTGAAACCAGACTTTCAGAATTAGACTGTATCTAAAATGGCTGGTCTACTGCTTTCATGAACATATCCCTGTGTCATTCTAGTGGTCATATATGATGTTTTAAGTCGGAGTTGTCTGATTGTGTGGTAATGTACATGTATTGCATTATGCTGGGTGGCATCAGTGACCAATTTACAGCGTTTCTTTAATGCAAATTCTAGCCCAAAATCCTGCAAGACGGATTTCTCCAGGAGTGCATACATTCTCTGATTAATTTACAGCAGCCACGGAAGTACCGTAATACCCCTCGTATAAGGCGCACGCAGACTTTGAGGATCTTCTAAAAAGTTCAAAATGGAATAACTTCTCCTCTAATCAATGGATTTTCGAAAATCGAAAACCTTATACGTCCCCCCAATGTATAGGAAACTTTGGGAAGATCTTACCCTAACATTTTCCTCATTCTATAAGGTGCACCAGGGGTTTATCCTCGTGCATTGGGCCTAAGCGGGACTGGAGCTGGTTTCTGGCGACATGCACTGATAACAGCTGATAAGATGGAACAAGCTTGTCCTTGGAAGTGTGTGTTATCCACACTGCAAAAATGGTGTTTAGATTTTAAACGTTTTAGGTCTAAACACGTTTAAAACCTAAACATATAGGTCAGTTAGGTGTCTCATCGACTACACATTTAGGAAATAAACACTTTTATTCTTACTACATAAACGTTTATGCTAAACATGTTTAGATGTTTAGAGTTGAAACAGTTGAATAATAGGTGTTTAGATTAAAACATCAATATGTTTGGATACTTGGATGTTGAATCCACACCAGGTAGCAGCACTACCTTTGAATGGACTATCTGCACAGAGTTATAATCAATTGTTGTGTCAAATGTCCCCAATCCCATGTTTATCATGGTTTCATTTCATAGAGTGTCATGTGAATAAAAAGGGCAATAGAAAATTGACTAGATTCACCTTACACCACCATCATTAGCATAAAATAATCAATAAGCTCCATGACTGACACCTATTTGATGTTATTCTGGAATAGATAAGGCAATGTTCTTTCTGCCAAGCCGTTTGGAACCACCACTGTGCCCCAGCTGGGCCGGGTTCGGTTCCCGGCCCGGCTGGGGCACAGTGGTGGTTCCAAACGTCGCCGTAAGGTGTCGGTTGAGTTCCTCCCTGCTCTGGCTAGGCTGTGCTGGAAAGTCTCTCGGCAGTCATGGCAGACAAATGACTTAAAACAGGCCTGTCCATCTCTCACTATGCCTATGTAGTGACGGATGTTAAAGAACCATTGCCTCGGTAAATGTGTAGGGGCGTGCCTTCTATCTTCCCATAGATGCGGTCACCATCATCCCCCCTCCCCATTAGACTAGGGTCCGGGCAAGCAACGCCACAAGGGTAATCTCACTTCGGTGTGGATACAACCCGCAGGACCTCTCACCCTTGAGTGTCGGCCGCAAGGAAGACACGAGGTGAGATAAAATTCGAGCCAGCCAGCCAGCCAAGCTGTTGTACTTTCTCAAGTCTCTCATTCTGATGCAGTGTGTAATACATGTACACGTATATATGTAGCTGTGGCTGACATCTTTGGAGACTTTGACAAGTAAATACCTGCTGATGTCCCCCCAGTAAATGAGAAAACAAATAAAATATATCTCTTTTTTAATGCATACCTGTCTGCAAACCTTAACTCTCCATCAAATCATTTAAACATCTAAACACAAAAATTCATAAACACCTAAACACTAAAATTCATAGATATCTAAACACAAAGTTTTAACCTAAACACCTACATTTCTAAACACTTGAGCTAAGCACATTGTTTGGCTAAACATGTTTAGGAAATTAATGTGATTACAAAAACGTTGCAAGAATATGTTTAGAATTGTGTTTAGGATCTAAACACAATTCCTTCTATGCGGTGTATTACGGGAATTATTCTTTTTCTGGGTTTAAAAGCAGAGGTAAAATGATAGATGGTAAAGAAAGTAGGGGGGCGGGGTATCACATCTACGCACCAATTTATAAAATGTTACAAATATGGACATCTCATGAGAAGGGGCCGAACTATTCTCAGCCTATTTTACCAAAATTACATGCAAAATAGATTAGAGTTGTTGGGTAGGCCTTGCCCATCCAGCATCTATAGAGATTATATAAAAGTCGAAATGTCCAGGGTTCCTCGTGGGGAACAATTAGCCATCGTGGGGTGTGCGTGCGTGGGTTGATGCGAATCTAAAAGAAACAGGAACTTTCACAGACTTCGATTACACCCTGCTATTGATTGATCCCCTTGAGGATTAGAATTAAATCAATTCTAGAACTTGAAACTCCTTAATGATGTCTCTCTTTTATTGTACCATTTCACACTTGGCCTCCACGGATTAAGAAAGTTGCTCTACGTTCATAGGTATTCTTTTATCCCAAATTTGTTCACAGAAAATCTGATGGTGAAAAAGGGAGTCTAGGTGGGCAACTTTAGGTCCAAATTTTGACTGGCCCCTATTGAGAAACTTAGAGTCCTCATATTGACGATCACAAAATTAATCACCCTTTTTTTTAGGAAGCTGGGTCGCCTATGTGACTCTATTTTATGACTGTCTTGTCATTTCTGGTTATAACATAGTACTAATTATATTCATTTTGGTTCCCCCGACCATTTTAAAGGATTTATTTCCCACCCCCTAGGCCCTATAGGGCATATAGTTCGGTGCTCGGAATTTCCTGCGAGATTAAGTAGGTACAAGAATTCCAAACTGCCTAACATGCCTGGAACAGATGAATATATATCCGTGGCAGTCAATAGCCATTTCATATACTTCTAATTGTGACTACAGATACGAAAAAGGTGTCCCTGAATACAGGTAGCTCATAGCTTCCTTTCCATCATGTGAGTCAAACGTAGTAATATTCTTCATGTCCTATATGCTTATAGGTTTCCATCATGTGAGTCAAACGTAGTAATATTCTTCATGTCCTCTATGTGTATAGATGTTTCCATCATGTGAGTCAAACGTAGTAATATTCTTCATGTCCTATATGCTTATAGGTTTCCATCAAGTGAGTCAAACGTACTAATATTCTTTTTGTTCTATATGCTTATAGGTTTCCATCATGTGAGTCAAACGTAGTAATATTCTTCATGTCCTATATGTTTATAGGTTGCTATTGCAACATGATTGGTGTAGTGAAGAGATTTCTTGAACAAGAAAGCACTGATGAGATAACCTATTACAATGCAGCTTACAGTAGTTGGGCCCTCAAGTGAATTGTATCTGAAATGATCACAAGGTCCATAAATTGATGTCAATTCTCAAAGACGACCTAAGGTAGTCTGCACAGACTGCTTTCTTATAAGCCTGGTTCTCCATGTAAATATATTAAAGTGTAGAAGGATAGATTACCCAGTCAATAATTCAGTGATCCTCAATCTGATGAGTGGTATAAATCTATATCACATATAAGAAAAAGCATAGTTTAGGGACCAGGATGGTGATTCACAACGTCAAATTCATGAAGAGAGTACAAATATCTTTATGAAGGAGAGTTTAGTGTGAGTTTGGCCTTTGGGGCCGCCATGTTGACGGCCTGAGTCCTACGAGGGGTCGCTATGGGCTAGTAGAAGATTCTTGAAAGCCTCTTAATGAGTAAATTCTAAAAGCTGAAATCCAATGTTTGCCTTAAGGGATCCACGGATTGGAAGCAGTCTGGGTGTGTTAATTCCATGAGAGTATTATTAACTTGGAAAGTTTACTTTCCACGTTTTTAGAGACAGGTGGCATGCTCAAAATTAAGAACTCATAATGGCCTCTTTGAGAGATAGGACTTTCACTTCACTCTCAAATAACATAAAAATGCTTAAATATGAGAGAAAACGAAACCTGTCATGAAATAGTGTACATATTCAGGATCATAGAGGTGTAATTGTTACCTGTTATCTTATCAATCTGATATTAAGGTTTCAAAACAGTAGGTCATCTCAAAATGGGTGTAAGACCTTTTGTGCACTCAATGTAATCCTATGGGGGTGTCAGCTTTGGGTGTCAGGTTTCCTGCCCTTTTTAAGCAGGGGGATGGTCTCATTGTTCATTATTTAGAAGGGAAACTGAGGTGTTTCCAGCTAGCGTTTTCTTCTTGGTTTATTCCACTTTGAATATAGCAGCATATAACTGTGTATAATAGCATTGTTCTAACACTTAATGTTACATGAATATATAGCGATATATAAGATATTTTGAAAGGGGAGACATTTTATGATACTTGGTCCACCTATGTTAAGTACATCCTGTATCCTCCCCTCCTAAAATATGAGCCAGCTACCAGCCTTCAGGTTGCCTAGTTCACTGTTTACTCACCAGGAGGCAATACTTCTATAGAAGAGTAATGATGTCACCTAGTTACAGCTGAACTCTCAGTCTGGCTGGCTGAGAGTTACAGCCAGAAGTGTCAATTTTCGTCTGGTTATGTCGATTTCAATTACAAATAATGGTTTAACATTGACATCCCAGCAAATTGTCGCCATGATTGGTCATCAATGGTGACTCCTTTTTGAGTGATAACTCATTCCATCATCTTTCGCCACTGTGTGTTAGACTCACATGGCATAGCAATTGCTATTCCTGGTGATCTTGTGCTATAACGACGTCGTGTTCCATCTAGCGACATGTGTGAGCCACTTCACACAGGTTGACGAGGACTCACGACAATTTGCTGGGATGTGTCAGTATGTCTAGACCAATC
The DNA here is from genome assembly GCA_949317995.1 of Acholoe squamosa. Classification (NCBI taxonomy): domain Eukaryota; kingdom Metazoa; phylum Annelida; class Polychaeta; order Phyllodocida; family Polynoidae; genus Acholoe; species Acholoe squamosa. The sequence goes on from OX439047.1 coordinate 48,666,468, forward strand.
AATGTAGGATGTTATTGGCTGTTGAGTCCTGATTGGCTGGACCAAAATTAACAAGTAGGTAATTAAAGATATGTCTAGACTAATTAAAGCTCACTTTTTGTGGCTGAAGAAGATTCATTTCTGGATCTTTCAATGTGTAGAGATTAGATATAAATTGTGAAAACATACGAAGGTCAGGGACAAATCTCAGAAGGTCTGTTTGAGAGTATAGGTCAGGGAAAGTCATATCAAGGTCAGGGGAGCTAGAATAAAACAACCTTGTATTTTCTAGAGCTTTTTTTTTACCCTTATAATCTATACCCACAATGTAGTGTCCGTGGGTGTTGTGGGCTATACTAATGTCACCTAAATCCTGTCACCTACTGTATACTGGGATATTTTATAGGTTTACCAACAGGGGCGTAGGAAAAGTGGGGGCCAGGGGGCCCGGGCCCCCCAATCATAAAGGTTGTGGGGCCTGAGTATGTCTGGGCCCCCCAAAAAAAATTGCAAAGAATTCATAATAAATTGAACAAGAAGCTAAAATTTTGCATCTCAAATTAGATTGATATAGTAATTGGATAGGGAAAATGGGGCCTGGGCCTCAAATCAGATCTAAAATCCATCAAAATTACCTTTCTATACAAATTTAAATAGGTATATAAAGGTGCTAGTGCGCTTCAGCCAATAATTCAAGATGGTCGAGATGGAGCCCCTGCTGGCCCCACCCCCCCAATGAAGATTTGCTTCCTATGCCTCTGAACAACTACTACAGCTCTAAACAGTTGTTGGTATGGACCTTTCCAAGTTACCTGCGATATAAATCGCTTCAACACTGGTCACTTTAAACGCACCTGGATCTGATAAACATTATTGTTCACATTACTGGCTCGCTAGGTTAGCATTTCGAACAGACTTTTTAAGGCTAAGAAACATAAACTCATGGTTATTTCTCGAATGTGAACAGGAGGGCATTTCTCAAGATGGTACAACTGAACACAGCCACTACAATTCGAAACTGCAATAATCAAATAGAGCGACTGTGGATATTGTGCTTTGACTGCTCTGTATGATAAGCACTTAATGTAGTAATCATATAGGGTTCGGTAGAGTAGTTGTACCAGATCTGAAAGCAATCATTAGTGGCCACTAGATGCATAATAACATTAGAATGATGGGTCGTACTACGATTTGAAGGGGTCTAGTCATACCATCTTGAGAAATGCCTTCCTGCGCATTTTACATTAAGATTTTACAGGTAGTTTATATATTGAAGAAAAATTAGTAAATTAGATGTGACCAGACAAGCAAAAACACCCCTGTCCAGAGAAAGTCATTGCCAAAGTTCATCTTAATATGAGATACTCTCGGCTAGAATAATCCCAGTAGTTATGTCAGAACCCTTCCTTGAACATAGGTTGCTGTCCATATCAGAAAATGACTATTATGTTCTGAATGCATTGCAAGCCAAAAAAATCACTAAAATCACAATATAAATCAGGCTTTACCCCATAAAATTACTTAATGACATTGTAATTTCTATAACAGGAAATTGACAGGAAAATTTCAAAATTCAGATTGATAGAATTGTTACCATGGTAAGCAGAAAAAGGCTTATAGGCCAATTTTGATCGAAAAACTTTCTTTTGCCTCCAAAATATGGAATATTTTCACCCAAAATGGAACGTTTTGAAATGTGACCATTCTTATTTTGTATTCATTTTGGATGTATTTTACGCCTCCCCTGGTGGCCAAATGGGGAAATCAAATTCCCTGCGAAGTGGTTGAGTTACATGTCTTTAACAGATTGTCAGAATTGAACGCTAACTCTAAGGGATTTTTTTAAATATTTGTCCCTTCTCATACAAATAAGTGGAACACACAAGACGTTAGCAATAACTTAAATGCAAAGCATTCGGCCCAATTTCTGGAGGGCTTGTATCTCCTAGTCATCTCATCACCCAGGCTTATATATCAATCTGAGCCACTCTCCGTCATTTCCTACAATCCATGAAGTCAGACCCACTAATAACCAGCCAAGTTACCTGACAAACCTTCAACCTGCAGCACCTAGCCTACCAATTGGCCTGCTACAGTTACCCATTTCCACCTCACTCCTATCACCCATACACCTCTATCACTCTCACAGGCACCTCCCTTCTGGCAGCTCTGTCTAACGCTCAGTCGCTTGCTCCCATCAAAGCCATCACTCATACAGGACTAGGGGTAAACCCACCTTGGATTGTACAACTTAAGGCAATTCTACCATATTTCTCCTTTAGCCAGAGTATTACATTGTCTTGATTTGCTAACGCTTAAGCATTAAGGCTCCATTCATTAAATTTGTGTATTATGTTAATTATCATTCCAGAAAAAAAGCTCAAAAGAAAAGGATGTTCATACAGGGTGTGGAACCTAACGTCAGGATGGTTGCTGGCTCTTAGTCTGAGGATGTTTCTGACCGCAGAGGTCTGTTCTGCACTAGATCTAGTAGTAGAAATAAAACAGAAGAGGGACCACCATGTAGAGATGTATCTGCAGCAGACAAGCCGACCATGGCTTCCTGATGACCCATACTGCCCCGTCCTGCCTCCTCCCTCCTCCCTCCTCCAATACAGCTCACTGCTTGTACCGACCCTGCCTCTTGTTTGCCGACTGAGCGATAAAGGAGGAAGAAACAAGGCGTCTGGTCTCCATAGGGGAAATGTGGGTTACTGCAGAGGAAGCAGCGTCCCTGGAGTAAGGGATGCACTTCCTCAGATGTAATAGCGATTGAAAAGGGCCGTGATAGTGTTTGGGAAATACATTACCTGTGTGCTTTAAGTGAGGAACCGATGTTTTCTTTCTATACACAAGGGCACCTGAAACTTTTAGTTTCCAATCGCCTTTTAACTCAAATGCTGAAATGGTTGTAAGAGAATGGCATTATCATTGTCATACACAACAACGGTAACACACGTTTACACACATATTTCCGTCTGACATTGACTTATTGTATAACAGTCTACTGTAATGTATAACTGTCTACTGTACTGTATAACAGTCTGCTGTACTCTATTGTACTCTATAACAGTCTACTGTACTCTATAACAGTCTACTGTACTCTATAACAGTCTACTGTACTCTATAACAGTCTACTGTACTCTATTGTACTCTATAACAGTCTACTTTAATCTATAACAGTCTACTGTACTCTATAACAGTCTATTGTATTGCTTAAATGTGCTGTGATCCAATAGTATAGAGTTGTAATTGATATTGGATACATCTTCTATACAGCTAACCCTTCTACACCAAGTTAAAAGCCATCGCTACCAACTAACACCTACGTATTCCATGAAGTGAACCAATTCAGACTTTGACCTTGCAAACCCACACATCCGGTCATTATAGGCAACCCCTCAAGAGGAAGGAAGTAGAAAACAAAGGTGTCATAATAAGTGCCACACCAATTCATATATAATCGGCCCTGTGTTCCCCCTCCCAGCCTGATACCCAGTAGGATAGCTGTTGGTCTGTCAGCGGTCGCCTGTTCCCATGGCAACTATCAAGCCTTGGCCATCGGCAGTGCAGGAGGGTTTATAAATATTTAGGCCTATCGAGGCAGGGTGGCTGCGGCCACCAGCGGCAAACCTAGGTCACCACCCTGCTCTTGACTCACCCCATGTCATTGACGGTGACGTAATTATGCTTATGACGTCACGGAGACGTCATGGTGAAGTTACAGGTAACAGGTAATGGGGAAGTGTTGCATAACTGTACTTATTGTATGAAGGGTTAATTAGCTTTCACTGGAGACATCCTTCTAAGGCCAACCTCCCCTTCCCCCAATCTATAAAGTGAGGAAACATTCGGGACTCCACTTTGACAAACTGAGTACATCATTATTGATTATAAATCGTACTGTAAGATGGCGTATTGGAGCACAATTGTCATCTGTAAATACCTCTCGATGGATGGGATGGCAACCGTAATGATGAGTGCTTTTTGGCACTTAGGGCAAAGCAGATGCCCGAGCTTCCAAGTTATCACATCAAATTGAACCGAGAGACAAACCCAATATGTCCATACTATAAAGGTTTAGACAAGGACCCCTGTATATTCTTCGCCATATCTTATACAATAGGTCCATACTATAAAGGTTTACACAAGGAGCCCTGTATACTCTTCGCCATATCTTATAATTATCATGCCCAGCTGTTGCATCCTGAATGGTCACATAATTATGATTAAACATTTTCCATGACGACAAAAAAAAAGAAGAAATTTTGAACTAATGATATAAAAAAATAGCATGCAATTCAGTTGACCGTTTGCAGGTCATAAGCAACCAGAGCTCTGCTCCTTAAACCTAAAGTTGTCTTTTTATTAGACCTTTACATGGAAGCAGTCACATAGCTCTATACATGTTCTCCCACCCCTGCCCCTCCACATAGCTCTATACATGTTCTCCCACCCCTGCCCCTCCACATAGCTCTATACATGTTCTCCCACCCCTGCCCCTCCACATAGCTCTATACATGTTCTACCACCCCTGGCACCCACATAGCTCTATGTATACATGTTCTCCCACCCCTGCCCCTCCACATAGCTCTATACATGTTCTCCCACCCCTGCCCCTCCACATAGCTCTATACATGTTCTCCCACCCCTGCCCCCCATCATTTTCTATTACTGGGTTTAGTCACATAGCTGTATACATGTTCTCCCACCCCTGGCACCCATCATTTCCTATTACTGGGTTTAGTCACATAGCTCTATACGGGTCAGGTCGCCAGAAAGCAGTAGATTTTGTGTTTTGTGGGTCATTTTGGACTCTTATGGCTCTGAAGACAGAAGTAATAAACCAATCTTATCTTGTATAGTCTCATTTGATAGAGGACACTTAGGGCTATCGGAAAAATGTAAATTTGTGGTCATCCATCAAAAACTCCTAGACTTATAGCCTGCTGAAGTGAAAAAAACGGCCAAATTTGTTCTCTTTTGAGTTCTTGTATTTTTCACAAGTGTCCTGTATTGTATAAAGAACATCTGGAGTATCCCAAAATTATTTTTTGTATTGTATATATGATCATAGGTATCATTTCCATGAGGTTTGGACATGTTAATGAGTGAGAATTTAGCATCATGTGTCTTTAAAAATGGAAATCTCTAATTTGTAACGCCCGGTACCTAAATCTAAATCAGTTATAAAACATGGAAAAATGGAGCTTTGAAATCTTTGTTATTACCTATATGAAGTCCCTATTATCCCCTACTTTAGTGAAAAAATTGTGTCTATCTGCATTTGTCTCCTTGTGAGAGCAGCTTATGTGAAATAATTCTGATAAAAGTATCGGACGTTACGTAACATCCGGTACTTTTATCATCATGTAAGAGGCAGTCTACTGTGGATGTGTAACTCAAATTCTGTTCCATTTTGTAATTGAAGTCACTAATAGAAATATTGGCCTTGTTATTTCATGTGTTTGTTATGCATAATGAGACATTCCTATATTACTGACAGCAACTTTAAATACCTCTCATTTCATCATTTTGGTACCGGACGTTACATGACACAAAACCAGCAATAAAAATGGAAACGGACATCCTAAATTGGTATTTTTTGGTTTTCTGAGCTGAAGGGATATCCCTTCATAAATTTGTTAAGGTTATATACAGTAATTGGAAAATTAAATTTTCAGGCCCTTCAAGGGCAAAATCTTACACTTTCTGATGACCTGACCCATACATGTTCTCCCACCCCTGCCCCTACACATAGCTCTATACATGTTCTCCCACCCCTGCCCCTCCACAAAGCTCTATACATGTTCTCCCACCCCTGCCCCCCATCATTTTCTATTACTGGGTTTAGTCACATAGCTGTATACATGTTATCCCACCCCTGCCCCCCCCCATCGTTTCCTATTACTGGGTTTCCTGGAATAACGGACATCCATAGGAAATTGTTTTGACCGATTTCTTTACAAACTAATTCCATATAACAGTCATTCCCTTGTCCATATGGCATACAGAATTTGAAGAATATTGCCAAAATGTATGATTGCTTTTCTACCTATTACCACTACTCTTAATATCAGGATCTTTAGCATTTACCATCATTACCTAGGCTGTGCAATACATATTCCTTTGTTTGTGTTAGCATAGTGATAATCTCATTACTTATATATTATTACATTACGACAACTAAAATTATTATAATCATTACTTTGACGTTAATCCTCTGTTCCACACACACTGATAAATAAATCCTCACCTTCCTTTACCTATACATTTGTCAATCAGGTTAGCCGTCCCTCATTATTAGATCCGGCATATATTGGCAGGAATGAATACAGTGTTGGCAGGGAAACCCATGACATGTGGCCGACTACTGCTCCACTGACAGGCGGAGAGAGGCAATCTAAGCGACAAGGCACTGCACAGGACGACCACTGCTGCCACTGCAGGGAGAGCCCTGTCCTGTCCAGCTTGGCTGCAATTGCAGTTGGGCACGGTCCTGCAAGCTGCAAGCACTACTGGTCCTCCATGATGTGTGGGAGGTGGTGGAGGTGTTGGAGTGGGGCAGTGGCGTGTTTGGCGTGATGTCAAATACCACAGGCAATATAGTGTTGGTGATCTGGATGTTATACAAAGGTATAGCTTATAGGTAAAGTGCTCAACACTAATAACATCATAATGTAACAGAGTGTCAATGGTGAGGTTGGCTGCCTAAGCTCAATTTCGATATGGTCTCATTGTACATGTACATGAAAAAAGGGATCTCTTTTCCACGCCCCGTCTCTACTTGCATTCGCGATTATTTCTAATTCTGCTTTCCCATATGGTGTCCTCACCCCGCTTGATCGAGGACACTTTCTAACCTAATCTGCTATCACTTCTGTAAGTCCTGGTTTCGTCTAAACGCTGTTTGGTAGATATTTGAAGGCATATTAGATAACGAATTGCAGATATTCAATCCAGATGTAGTCATGTCTGCTATATATGTATAGAGCTCAGCAAGGGCATTCTAGAAGCGGAAGTAAACAGCATCCTCTCCAATTAACAAAATACAGGTAGGCGAAAGATAGACCTGGGTTAATTGATCTTTATGGTAGCAATTATATGCTACATTCACCTTGCCATTCCAGTAAAAGTTACGGTCACTTGGCTCTATTACTACCGCGGCAGTTTTAATATACGACAATCATCGAGTTGAATTTGGACCTAGTATAGAGAGTCGATTTACTACATTATTTATACATCTAAATGTTGCCTAACTAAATCTAATAACATGGAATGAATTGAGTTGAGTAACTAAACGGGGATTTGAGCTTACTCCCCTGCCTCTCCCAGTCTCTGATATAAGTATTTGGCAATGTCCCACTTTAGATGTGTTTTATACTTCCCAAATTGCCCTACAATATGGGCCATTTTGCTATAACGTACTCCACCAAAGAGGGGTGGCTACGGGGACTTCCCTCTCTCCGTCAAGATGACGGGCGATAATAGGGGATATTTGTCGCCGGAAGTGCATCACGTTAGCGCAGGCGGAGTGGATACTTCCGGGTGTGTGAAGAGGGTTGCCTGATGGGGAGATATTGGTGCATAGTACATGGGGCACTGAGGGGCTGTATATCTCTATCCTGTAGTGAAGTGCATCAATCCTGTTCACTTCTGTCTACAACATAAGTATAAATCAAATCACACACTCAAGGTGATATATCTGATATGCTAATGCAAATGTAGTAGAACTGCCGCCACTTCTCATAAACACAAAAAGTCTGGTGTTGTAGGTGTGTGTACTTCAACTTATTTGAGAGTGACTCTGAGATCTATCTACACTGCAAAAATGATGTTTAGATTTTAAACATGTTTAGGTCTAAACACGTTTAAAACCTAGACATATAGGTCAGTTCGGTGTCTCATCGACTACACATTTAGGAAATGAACACTTTTATTCTAACTACATAAACGTTTATGCTAAACATGTTTAGATGTTTAGAGTTGAAACAGTTGAATAATAGGTGTTTAGATTTAAACATCAATATGTTTAGATACTTGGATGTTGAATCCACACCAGGTAGCAGCACTACCTTTGAATGGACTATCTGCACATAGTTACAATCAATTGTTGTGACAAATGTCCCCAAATCCCATGTTTATCATGGTTTCATTTCATAGAATGTCATGTGAATAGAAAGGGCAATAGAAAATTGACTAGATTCACCTTATGCCACCATCATTAGCATAAAATAATCAATAAGCTCCATGCCTGACACCTATTTGATGTTATTCTGGAATAGATAAGGCAATGTCCTTCCTGCCAAGCTGTTGTACTTTCTCAAGTCTCTCATTCTGATGCAGTGTGTAATACATGTACACGTATACAGCTGTGGCTGACATCTTTGGAGACTTTGACAAGTAAATACCTGCTGATGTCCCCCAGTAAATGAGAAAACAAACAAAATATATCTCTTTTTTAATGCATACATGTATGCAAAACGTAACGCTACATCAAATCATTTAAACATCTAAACACAAAAATTCATAAACACCTAAACACAAAAATTCATAGATATCTAAACACAAAGTTTTAACCTAAACACCTACATTTCTAAACACTTGAGCTAAGCACATTGTTTGGCTAAACATGTTTAGGAAATTAATGTGATTACAAAAACGTTGCAAGAATATGTTTAGAATTGTGTTTAGGATCTAAACACCATTTTTGCAGTGTAGGTTTAAACATGTGTGTCAGTTTGTTCTAGTTTGTCATGCTTACAGTATTACGATAGATATGACGGCCCAGATACATATTATATCGGGTCCTCTTGGTCCATAACCCATAATAATGTCATTCCATTATATATGGACAGATTTTGAGAACTTTCCCCGCATGATCCCCTCAGATCTGGATAATTTCTCTTCTATATTTATAGGTTATGACCACATGCAAAATTGTAGCTTCCAACTCCCATTAGTTCCTGAGATTTTGGCCCTTATATATGAGAGGGTTTGACCTTTGGTGTCAAAAATTTCAATTTTGTGTTAACTTCAGTGTGTAATATTTTTGAAGCACATATTGAGCCTGAAGTGATGATATTACAGCTGTTTGAAGCCCAAGAGCCAGCTATGATGAGGAAAACAGGGTTAGAAAAATGCTGACCTTTGCCATATTTCGCTACCTATTTTCTACAGAAAGGAGGCATTGAACCAATACCAAACTGCCATCAATATTTAGGGTAATAATAGTACCTTTTAGTGATAGCTACCATTAGTTGGTCCTACCTATCCCCCGACCGAAAAATTGCTGTCGAAAAGTAGCAAAAACCAATTTTTTACCATTTTGAAGCAGCCATATTGGATCCTCACTTTGTTGCAGATACTCCACTTTCATTTTCCATGTTCATGTCATTTGGAATGCAAAGAATCTCACTTTCCAAGCTGGTTGAAGTAACGGCTTTGGTGCTATAATCTTTGCTATCGGAGGAGAAAACCTGCAAAAAACTAGTGACCATTGACCCTATGCTACGAGACAAAGTCTGCATGTTACCTTCACTATTTTGGCATTTGCCTGGAGTGGAAGGATGTGTCTGATGACCCAAGCAATGCCAGACCGAAAAAATATTACACACTGAAATTGACAGAAAATTGAGATTGTCAAAACTGAAGGCCGAACCCTCATACACACACACACACACACACACACACACATATATATATATTATATATAGATATATATATATATATATATATACATATATATTTAGCGTTTAATCAACGTTATGATAGAGCACGCGTGGGTCTATGGTTCAATATTCCACGACCGCGTAGCGGGAGTGGAATATTGAACCATAGACCCACAAGTGCTCTATCATAACTTGATTAAGGCGTTTATCTAACATATTTCTCCATTTTGTATTAATTTCTTACCTTATAACCCAAGATTTAATCCAGGAGAAGACATTTTGTAAGTACATGTGATCCGCTCGCTTTGCCAACCCGCCGTGGCCATGTTGTCACTCTGTCCGACATTTACACTCATTTTTCGGGTATAATCCAAGGATGTCAAGCCCTGTTATTCTAACAGTGCCAAATATACGATCTCTAGTTGGTGTTCGCATACATTTTGTCTCCATTTTCTTCGAAATAAATAAGAATCCATTGATTTTCCATAACGATCCAATGCACACGGCCCGGTACACGGCCATTGCTTCTTGTTGACAGAGCGGGTAGGTGCCCGGATGTAAGAACTAGGTCAGCCACGCGTCGAACAAGGAATGGCCGTACGAGGCGGCTGCCGACTCGTATCGATGTGGAAAATCAATGGATTCTTATTTATTTCGAACAAAATGGAGAAATTAGGCATGGCATGTTCATATAGGATATCTAACGATGTTTTCCTGTGAATAACTCCATCAGGCTCCATTGAAATCTATGCTAACGAGGTCTGCAAACATCAGGTATGTGGGAAAAAATTTTCAAATACTGGATGTACTTTGCCTTCTATCACCGGTCGGCTTGGTATAGTGGACAGCGAGCTCGCCTCCTGCCCCAGCGGCCGGGGATCGATTCCCCGTTGAACCTAAAAGGTTTTAACAGGAAACGTATGGAGGAGTTGACATTGTATACTTCTCCAATTTATTAACATGTCCAGATTGAAACTAGCAGCCTCTTGAAGACGAAGAAAAGGTCTCAGAGTGCGTTATGGTTGGATAAGGAACTGGGGTTATGAGCAAAAAAGCACAGTTGAGGCCCAGATAGTTAGATACATACATATATATAGATATATACATATACATATATACATATACATATATATATATATATATATATATATATATATATATATATATATATATATATAAGGGCCAAAATCTCAGGAACCAATGGAAGTTGGAAGCTACAATTTTGCATGTGATCATAACCTATATACATCTCAATATAGGCGGCAAATTATCCAGATCTGGGGGGGTTACTTGTTGAAATACTGTGGAATGACCCAACAACAAGTCTGGGTTCATGACCACAAGGTAGTTGGAACTGGGTAGAAATAGGGAAATGTTGACTGTAGACGGTTAGGACAATGTTTAGTGGTAGTTAGGACCTACATATAATCACAATACATTGATTCTAATCCCTGATAAGGTCATGTACATGTATTTCCTGAGAGGACAGAGGGAACGACAGACCCTAAATCAATTCCATCCATTGTGAGTTTCTATATATCCAATACACTATAACATCTGTGATAGGATAACATGGAGATGTAGGAGTATCAACACTTTATATGACGACACACAAAAATCAGGTTAATGAGGAGAGACAAGCGTAGACTTCAGTGGTCTATTAGATCCACATTTCAGCTACATAAAAGGCAGGGGGAGTAATTGAAGGGTGCAATTGGGCCTAGTCCTTGTTTGTACATTGATAGACAGACTGGCATTCTCCTATATGACAAATGGTACCCAGCCAAAGATCAATACGCCTCCTACAGTAGGAGATGTAAAGCCTCTACAGTTAAGGATACCACTTGGTGTATTGATGATTGTCCATCAGGATATAAGGACACACCGCCACACAGTACAGTCATCAATAGATTACCAACAGAGCCTGCCCACATGTAATGTTATAAAGGGCTGAGCTACATGTTTGTAATTACATGTCCAACCTCCCTCTGCTCGTTAACACTTTATAGTGACAATGTCACTAATAAGACCTCAAGGAATTTGTTCACCACATCTTGTTTCTAGCCAGCCATAACCCTAAGGCTCTTCAGATATAGATACCCCTTAACCATTATTTCACTATGAATAGTTACTTAACCCACAAAGAGAGGGTTGATTGATCTCTCTTTCCAACTGTTGGTGACTGCGCCAAAATGACATTGATGTTCAAACCGCTATGGGAGAGTTCACTCTGAAAACAGGTGCAGAGGCAAAAATCAATACTCATGGTCTTAACACGTGTTACATGAACATGTAAAATGGTAGGTCTCTATTCATATAGCTAAATCAGCTAAATTGAATGGGCATACGATATTTAGACCTCTGTGTGTGACACTTTTACATTTGTCTATGGATTATCAATGTCCTTAAATAAATTCTACTTGACATATATGTCTAATACATGTATAGACAAAAGATTAAAGATAACATGGAATCGAAGTTATGCAATAAAACGTGAAGGGCCACGTTGAAAGTAGGTTCATATCTGGGTTGTGGAAGGGACTATGTCAGTGCCTTAAAAATCAATGAGACTGATCATAGAAATAAATGAAAATTGATTGTGAAATTAATTTGTGTAAAACATGATGACATCAGCAATCAAGGACGATTACGAACATGTTCCCCAGGGATTGAGGTTAGAACTAATGAAAAACCCACTGCAGAGATTTGATTTGTCACAGAGAGTGGGCGATGAGGAGAGAAAGTGAGTGAGTGAGTAATAGATGTTTAACGCCATTTCGACATCTAAGTTCATATTCATGATGAGAAAACTACATTACATAATTTCATAGGGTAATGTGTCAGTGCCCGCACATATGTGCACCACACACATCCGAGGGGATAGGAAAGAGGAGTTTAAATAGACCCCTTTAAGTGGGCTAGGGCAGCCTAGGGAAAGAAAGAGCTGATGAAAGAGAAGAGAGGGGGAAGGCGGGGAGTGGGTATACGGTATTTATTTTAAAGCCTGATAGATGTAATGATATTTGACTGGATTGAAAATGTTTCCCTCAAATTATGTTATAAAAACCGCCCCACCACTTACAATATTGACATTGACACCTTGGAACTGGTGATAGTTACTTAGATCTAGGCCATTATCCATGTACTACTAACATAGGCCATAGCTGGGTCCCTCAACCACATACATTACCGTTATTGATCTCTAAGTCATCCAAAGGGCACATGCCATTATTGACTTGGTGCTAAGAGCTCCTAGATTGACAAAAATGATCATAATTATGCCATCGTCAACTATGTCAGTCAATAAATCAGCCAGCCAACTATTGATCAGCAGTCCTGATGACTGAGTGCCTGGATCGATGAAAACAATGCTCCTGCCGGGGGTGAAAATGTTAGATCCAATATCCTTGACTATCAAACCATGTGCTATTTTATACCAAATATGTTTGAATAATCTAATTTACCTTTAGTGTATGCATACCCCTAAAGTTAAATTGTGAATGCAATGGTATCACGGAACATCTATAAGTGGCAATATCCAAAATGACACACACTGAACCTTTGCTGAAACGGCAAATGAAATGAGTATATATCCCCATGTGTTTAATGCTGAACATTCTAGCAGACCTTGAAGTTATCTTATCGCCAACCGTCTCCACCCAAAATCAAATAAATATAGGTCAGCTATTGATCATCCCAGAGTAGGCGTATACGGCCCTAGAAGCTATCACATAAGATGAGACTTAAGGTTGGTGTGTAGAGCTGACGGTACACGGATAGTATATAACTGATAACACACCTGGCCTACTAACCCTGGGTATTACCCCAGGGTTAATGGAACCGTCCCCTCCTGACAGGTGAGAAAGGGTAAGTGGGACGTGTGGGATGGATATCTACCTCGGTTAACCCTCTAAGGGAATCACTGAGCATTGATATATTACACCCCTTGATCGTCACTATGCAGGAAAGGACCTATATTCATGCTTTGTGCTTGCTCGGCAGGGGGAATAAAGAGTCGGTATGGTGTTCCAATGCTGTGCTGGCGAGCAGGGTCGCCATCACAGCATTGGAGCACTATGCCGACCAAGACACATGAATCTGGATTCATCCCCCAAAAGTGTTAAATAGGACCATGTTAATTCAATGGACGCTGGCAGTACACCTCGGCAGCAGCTCAATAACATATTAGTGCATGTGAGCAGTTAATGAGCATATCTATATCCGTGTCAGACCGCAGCTGTCACTGACACCACTTAACTCTTTGATGTCTACATAATGTGCTAAGGGAGTGATCATTTTTTAACAACAGGGGGGTGGTGAGTTTGCATGTGGACGCACGCAAAAAGAATTCCAACCCCCACTCTTGATGGGGTAAAATGTTTTTGACCCCCCTCATAAGGGACGAAAATCGCATGCAAACGTGCCCTTTTACCCTATAGTAACTCGCAGGGTTTTCCACTGAAAACAGGTGAAATTATTTTGACCCCCCCCCCATCAGAGGGGTTGAAAAAATTCTGACCCCCCCCCCTCCCCGGTCAAGGGGTTGAAAAAATTCTGACCCCCCTCAAACCCACCAGCCAGCCCCCCCCCCGTTGTTAATAAATGATCACTCCCTAAGGTGCCATCCCTGGCTTGTGCACTCGCTAACGTTGTGCATCATACCAACTATACAATGTTATTAACCTTTAGAATATACATGTAGTGATACGACACAGATGCTGCGACTCATCTGGTATTTATGATAATGCTATACGGTAATACCTATGTGTTGGTTTGTAAGTCTGGATTTGGTAAGACGGCATGATGCCTCAATGCTTGATGCACGCACATTTAGCGTCCGACTCCACCCTTTTCCAAGTCATTCCTAATGGATGTGCACAGGGAGAGCTATGGAGGGTAAAAACACTAGACGTGAGACGTGAGGGGAGGGAATTGTTACAAATACATTTAAAGTTATGGTGCGGGGTGTGACGTCACAAGCTAGGTGTTACATCATAAGGCTGTATGCTGGCCCCAAAAGCCCTTGGGTACAGAGTCTAAAGAAGATTGTGCTGCAGCTTGGTTTTGACCATGTCTGGAATCAGGAAATGGTTTCCCATCACATATTGTGGCCAAAAAAAAAACATGGATGAAAAACAATTTGAAAAGACTAGCACAAACACAGCAAATAATTGCTTTCAGGGGGTGAAAAAAAACATTTAAAAACATTCTGTCACTTCAGAATTTTTATTAAATGTCTCAAACTGAAGTTTTTGGGACAAGGACGAGTTTGTTGACGTTTTTCAGCTGTGTTTGTTGACGTTTTTCGGCCAAGTTTGTTGATGTTTTTTGGCCTCTTTACAGTCTACAGCACTGACAAATGTATGCTTTACAGTGTCAGTGATGATTGAATTGCCAGGGAGTGGTCGTTTTCTTACACTGTCACTGAGTGTGATGTGTAGATGACAGTTCCAGGGGATGTAGAAGTGGGGCTCAAGATCTGCAGAGGGTGTAGAAGTGAGACACAGGGTCTGCGTGGATGTAGAAGTGGGGCACAGGGTCTGTGGAATGTGTAGAAGTGGGCTGCAGGGTCTGTGAAGGGTATAGAAATGGGGCGTAGGGTCTGTGGGGGATGTAGAAGTGGGGCACAGGGTCTTCAGAGGGTAAAGAAGTGGGGCGCAGGGTCTGCGGAGGGTGTAGAAGTGTAGCGCAGGGTCCGCGGAGTTTGTAAAAGGGGGGAGGCACAGGGTCTGCGGAGGGTGTAGAAGTGAGACACAGGGTCTGCGTGGGTGTAGAAGTGGGGCGCAGGGTCTGTGGAATGTGTAGAAGTGGGCTGCAGGGTCTTTGGAGGGTATAGAAATGGGGCATAGGGTCTGTGAGGGATGTAGAAGTGGGGCACAGGGTCTTCAGAGGGTGATGAAGTGGGGCGCAGGGTCTGTGGAGGGTGTAGAAGTGGAGCGCAGGGTCTGCAGAGTTTGTAAAAGGGGGGCAGGCACAGGGTCTGCGGAGGCTGTAGAAGTGAGAGGTAGGGTCTGCGGAAAGTGTAGAAGTGGGTTGCAGGGTTTGCAGGGGTGTAGAAGTGGGGCGCAGGGTCTGTGGAGAGTGTAGAAGCAGGGCTCAGGGTCTGTGGTGGGTATCGAGAAATGTCCATGTAACATGTCACTTAAATGCTACTGTCCCATGTCAGGGCCGATCCATGTCACTATATGGTATCAAATGTAGTAGACCCATTATGTTGGTGGGGACAGTGTCCCAGCGCCGAAGGCGCTGGTATAGGGTAAAGACACTAGGCACATGGAAGGAGGTGGGAGCCGGAGGTGTTTAAGGTAGAGACATTAGGGGTGGCATGTGACGGGAGGTGGCAGCCAGAGGTGTTTAAGGTAGAGACAGTAGAGGTGGCATGTGGAAGGAGGTGGCAGCCGGAGGTGTGTGAGGTAGAGACACTAGGGGTGGCATGTAGAGGGAGGTGGCAGCCAAAGGTGTGTAGGGTAGAGACATTAGGGCTGGCATGTGGAGGGAGGTGGCAGCCACAGGTGTGTAGGGTAGAGACACTAGGGGTGGCATGTGGAGGGAGGTGGCAGCCACAGGTGTGTAGGGTAGAGACACTAGGGGTGGCATGTGGAGGGAGGTGGTACCTGGGAAGCTCGATGGGGAAGCTGCGTGCAGCCGGCGGATGATTTTTGCTCATAATGCACCGGGGATTTATTGACAAAATGATCCCCGGCCCCCACCGGCCCTGAACCGACCCCAGTGCCAAGCATTTTAACGCGCCAACGGCTCGCCATACCACACACTGCTTGCCTCTCGAGGCCAGATGCTTTCCTCGACTGTCTTTTGCCTCCCACAGACAGACACCTGTTGGCAAGGCACCATGGTACAGTGGGTCTCTGTACTACAGCTGTGACAGGCCAAGGGAACCAGCATAGGTGTTAGGACTGTCAACAAAATAACAGATTGGTCTGGGACCGGTGCTTTATGGCATACAGAAGGACTCTGTGTATCTGTGTCTCATGCCACAGACAACACCATGCGGACAGGTACTATAGGTAACTGCATTACCCAAACCAACATGGCAGCTGATAAGTCCACCAGTGTTAATACTGTTTCTCATTTTATACTGTTATTACCCTGTTATATTTCATGATACATGGTATGATCATAGTTTAGGTATGGATGCTCATGGAGACAAGCACTGGAGTTACTGAAACACTGGGATTACTTAGGAATTAGCCAACAATCAATATTTGGTACAAGGGTAACTGATTGTGTGGTACCAGGGTAACTGATTTCCTGTGATGTGACTGGTACTAGGGTAACTGGTAGAAAATGTACTAGGGTAACTGATCTTGTTGTTGGAAAATGTACTGGGGTAACTGATCCTTTTTTTGTATCTCTTTGTAAACAGATACATAAGCAAATGTCAATGAGCATGTGATAATTTAGCAGCATATTTCCCTCAGTGAATCCACCCACATTTAACTCCGCCTAACGATGCCTTATAGGCCGAGTTGAACGCCAGTCTGCCTATAAGGCATCGTATTTCACTCTTTCCAGCCGTCTAGTGCACTACCAGGTAGAATATGGCTAATGATTAATGCACTATAAGGATGGCATCTAAAATATATATAATAGCATTATCTGGGGGTCCACCAATAGTTATTTGCTATACATAAGACCCTGTAACATTGTATCTAGAGAAAGGAATTACATATAGATTTCAAATCAGTCAATTAAGAGCACCTTTCATAAATACTGATTGCTTCT
The DNA here is from genome assembly GCA_949317995.1 of Acholoe squamosa. Lineage (NCBI taxonomy): Eukaryota > Metazoa > Annelida > Polychaeta > Phyllodocida > Polynoidae > Acholoe > Acholoe squamosa. Next base: position 48,683,861 of record OX439047.1, read on the forward strand.
CTATGGCTAGTCTAGCCCTATATATAAATAAAGCAGGATCTAGGACCTCAATATGCCATATTGTAGGGACATTCAGCAAAGACAGAGCTGTCTGGAAAGAGTTAATGATCCCTTATAGGCAGAGTTATATGCAGGTGGATTAACTGAGGGAAATGCGATGCTAAATTATCAAATGATTTACAGGAGTGTTTATTTTCCTATTAAGATACAAGACATAAAAAAAACCCTTGAAGATGGCTATACGTATGATGTATGATGAACTTGGAAACCAACGAGCTACAATATAAGAGGACTTAGTTACCCTAGTACAGGGAACACCATTCCAGAAATTTGTAGTTATCCTAGTACCTAACAATATATGGTCCATGTGATGAGCTACTTTTCTCATTTTAGGCCATCCTGGTTCAATTCTGCAGTTCTTATTACCAGTTAATATCTAGATAACATCAACAACATGATTTTATGTCATACATTTTGTATAACTACCTTATATTTAATTATCTGAGTTGTTTACATCCCTTTAACCAGGGTACAGTTACCCTAGTACCCCTGTTGTAGTTACCCTAGTACTTGTCATTGTTGACCAACTTAGTTACCCTAGTACACCTACATCCTAAAACACTAATTACTGCTGTTCTAGACCATGTCAGCCTATGGTTATCAGTTCAGACTATTGGGAATTTTCTGAATAACACCTCTACAATTCAACATCATTCAAATCCACAGGAATACACTGTAATTTCCCATTTGGTTTCTCTATAAGACAGACCACATCCGCCATGTTGGATCAGGTAACTGCAGTTACCCTAGTACCTGTCTGCACGGTGAAGAGGAATCTGCTGCAGGGCGCAAAGTGTCCCTATAGAGGAGAGATTTGAGTGCAGCTGCTGCTGCTGGAGAGGAGGTTACTTACTGAAGAGGGTGTTGGATAACAAAGACTTATTGTAGATATATATGTATACTCATTCCTTCAAAATGAATAGGAAATAAATGTTACTGACCTTAGAGCATCACAATGACCTGTTTATTTAGCTGATGGACATGCACTTATATTTCAATCCTGATGTATCCCTGTTACGTACACGAGACAGGAGCTTATTTAAGATAGTTTCAGGTGGTTATACTGGTTCGAATACCCCTGATTATTTGAGACAGGCACCTTATACCCAATCAGCAATGGAGCATTGGGCCATGCTTGTCCATGCTTGGCATGATATAAGCCGACATTGGCCCAATATAAGCCGACATTGGCCCAATGTATCCTTGCTACCTGGGTATGAGCTAATACGATATACGTAGCATGATACAGGAATAGAGGCCAATTACTTGTTTGTTCCTTTCCAAGCCCCCCATCATATACTATGCAGCTTTGAAACAAATCAATAACCAGGAATGCGGTTCCATTTAAAGCCATATCATTCTATCCCTGATAGAGACCGATAATATTATCCTTAAAACTTGGAAGTAAATTAGACTGTTTGGGAATGGTGGTGGAAGTTATCAGGCATTGACTCTCACCCTGTCTAACGGCCAGGTAACGCGGATAGAAGAGCATATTCTGCTTTCCTGACTCTATCCATTACACATTACAGTCAAGGTGGGTAGTTGAAAGTAACAAATTGGCACCGGGACCGGAAACAACTCCAAGTGCGGCCTGGCAGGACGGGCTGAGACCCACCACTCTCGGCAGATCTCGTTGGAAACGTGATGGACCTGGATTAGAGGCTTAGCTATCTGGTTTCCTGCTTAATGCAGCCCTCTAGTTCACTGTCTGAGCCTACTGGCTTACCAGACGTATCTATTGTAGCACCTGCCCCATATACCCACCAGCCTCCTCCACGCCTGTCTCTCATCATCTCGCCAACATCAAGAGCTTCATCAATAAATAGCTTCATCAACGAAAGGCTATACTATATACACTCCATCAGCAGCCAATAGTGTCTATATAAACCCCATCCCCTGTGTAATTTGTATATTACTCACTCCACCACCCATCAGTGTGTTTGGTTATAGACCCTACATCATCAATAAACAGGTCTAGCAGTGCACATGGGGGAGGAGTAAACCCAGACGCCACCACCAGAAAGATATACTTGCAGTAGTTGTTATTGTTTTGCATCATTTTACCAGCTGCCCTGACAGCCCTCACAGGTTTACTAACGCGAACACACGGGGTTAAATAATGACTCTCCGAACTAATCCATCCGCTCACACAAACATATTCTGGTGGGTATTCCTCAACATGCTACGATTGGACACAGCCACTAGGATTCAGGTCACCTCTAGTCACGCAGATCTATCCTATGAATCGGGATCTACTCGGCACAGTGGGTCTGGGGGAAGTACAGTGATCTCTATGGAGGTACAACAGTGGGGCTAGGGGAAGCACAGTGATCTCTATGGAGGTACAACAGTGGGGCTGGGGGAAGCACAGTGACCTCTATGGAGGTACAACAGTGGGGCTGGGGGAAGCACAGTGACCTCTATGGAGGTACAACAGTGGGGCTGGGGGAAGCACAGTGACCTCTATGGAGGTACAACAGTGGGGCTGGGGGAAGCACAGTGACCTCTATGGAGGTACAACAGTGGGGCTGGGGGAAGCACAGTGACCTCTATGGAGGTACAACAGTGGGGCTCGGGGAAGCACAGTGACCTCTATGGAGGTACAACAGTGAGGCTGGGGGAAGCAGAGTGACCTCTATGGAGGTACAGCAGTGGGGCTAGGGGGAGCACAGCGATCTGTATGGAGGTACAACAGGGGGGTGTTGCTCCTATTGTAAAAAGAGCTGTGAGTATGTGCCCTCTTTTCTAAACAAGTCGTGCACTGCTTCACCTAAGTACTTGCACTCACCACATTAGACTGAAAAGTCACCTGCCTTGTCTAGAATAGAGAGAGCTGCACTACCAGGTACCTACTCATGTCACATGCTCTATAGTTTATTATACTGACTGACTTCGCCCAACTAGGTACCTACTCAAATAGCCCTTTTTTAGCACTGTACTTGAATGACCAATTGTGAGCAACAAAAGGGACAAGTTAAAGCTACATGAAAAGAAAGGACTGGAAACAAGGGCATTTTTAGCCAGCTCTTCCTTTTACTATAGGAGCAACACCCTCCAGTGGGGCTGGGGCTCTGTACGAGTAGGCTGTAATGTATACTTGTAGTTGTAAAAAATACTTCTGTTGCGACGACTTATTAAAGGCTGAAGTCGTAGCCTGTTGCAAAATGACATCCTGGAGAATTCTACCTTTGAAATGAATGAAATAATGCTGGAAATCTTACTTATCTCTCTCTATACATTTATTTATAACCTAGAAAGTGTAGGATAGATTTTTCTTTTTTTTTAATTGAAAATGAAATTTGAATTGCACGATTTGAACAGCGTTTTGTATCAACATTCAAAGTCGCAGTGTGCACTACAAAGTATTCCATAGCACTGTACGGTACAGAAACAGAGTATTAAATGTTCACATAGCTGAACCACACACACAGACCACCGTCCACATCAACCCCCTTGCCCTGCAGGACTGTGCATGAATGTGGCTGATTTAGAAGGAGACGTCTTTGATGCAATCCGCCATGACCCACATTAAAACATAACCCTGCCGCACCAGATGGCAATATGTAGCCTGTGCCCATTAGGGAGGAGACATACTCAAGGCCAGGAGCTTAATTCAAAACATCCTGGGATCGCAACCCCAGCGATCTTAGTGTAGGCACATATCATAAGACCTGGTCAGTCTACCATATCTAATGCAGTGGTTGCAGGGCTATCAGGAATAGCAAGTCCTGGGATCACTTCACTATTCCTTTTCCAGCACTAAGATCACTGCCATCTTAGTGAAAGAATTGCATAGTGGTTTCACCTGAGTACAAGAGCACTTACAGGGAACACTCCTGATCGAAAGAGTAATTAGCCTGCTGCATACATATAGAGGGGAGGGAGGATGTTTGCTGAGTGTCCTTGAGGGCTCTTAGGGCTACTCATGCATTAAGTGCACTGTAAGGTAATTCTTCCCTTCTCTCTCTTTCTCCTGGGGGGAGGGCACAATGCTTCTAATAGGCAAGCATAAATCATACATTCATAGGAACAACTCTTGAATACTGTACGGGGGTACATATGGGGACGGGGAACGATGGTATAAACACTGTTGTGAAGAAGAGTGGCTCCACAGCTATTCCTTTATTTTGGGACTCTTACCCCTGTGCCCAGTCAGTACTTCTTGGAATAGTGTAGGAGGGCTGAGGCTAAGATCGATGCAATCTTAGTGTTGGCTAGGAAATGTGAACGCAGTCTAATCTTAAGATCGCTTAATAGGATAAGGTAGAATAATCCCTAAGATCACTGAGGTTGTGATCCCAGGATGTTTTGAATTAACCTCCAGGGGTGGATCCAGCACAGAGGCAGCACTAACTGCTAATGCTGCAGCCTCTAAGTAACTATACAGATGTACGTGCCCTGTATGAACGCACACATGGGGCTGAACCATAAACATATATCACATGTATAGGTAAGTTAGATATTGACATTAGTTTAAGGGTAAGCAAGGGGGTGGTATATATATATTCTATTTTCCCCTCGTAGAGTTTCGATCCTGACAGGTATTAGACTAAGGTTCCATAATAACTTCAGGTACCTGATTGTTGCTATTGACATGTACATGTACAGATGTATTATATCAAACAGATCCATGGTTATCAACAGACATCTACTAAGCATTGCACTACTGCACTATAGAAATGACCTTGAGTGCATTATAACAGTGCACGCCTGAGCAGGGCCTTTAATTGGTCTAAAATACATTGTTTGACTGATTAACTATTTGGAACGTCATGTAAAAGGTTTTATAAAGACAATAGCCAACTCTTTCTTCTCGTTTTGACTGTCTGTTATCCTATAATGCACGAATGCTCTCGATGTGAAGAAAATCACTGTCTATTCTCTAAAGAGAGCCAAACAAGGGGCAATACATATGACATATATGCTAACGATTCCCTTAAATACTTTCGTGATTATTTCACATTATTAATAACTAGTCATCCAAGCTACTCAGTGCGATTCGATGTTTTCATGAATTACTAATCGATACTCCCTAGGCTGATGGGCCTAAACATGCTGCTTATCTTGGATATCCTTTGATACTCTACTTCCTGGCCATGTAGACAGGATGCGCCCTCTCGTGTCATCCCTATATTGAATGTCACTACTCAGACAGTCCCAGTAAACACTCTCCCATTGCACTGTCTGCAACCTGATGACTTGGCCATGGATGAATGACAGTTAGCCAATATAGGTCTCCCATATGTAAGATGACATTGGCGCCAACCAATAAGCTTTATATTCTCTTACATGTGAAACTCATCTTTTTAAATCACACATCGACTCTCTTCAATTGCCATTATGCTATACGTATGAAATAAATAGATGAGAAATTAGCTTTGGTTCCCCTTAGCCTTCATGTGTTATGAACTACGAGATGTGTTGCTTCTGTAAGCTTGGCTGTGATTGGTTGTTTTGTGAAGCAATAACGGCAGCGTCCAGTTCGTGACTGTAATCAATATTTGGGCTTCTCGCGAGGTTAGCTGCTTTTCCCTCCACCAATTGGGACTGGTTTTTATTTTATAAGCTGTCAGTGATTAAGGATCGAAACGCTGATCAATCTCAGATCCCTACTTATTCCCCACGTGTTGAGGTGTAATTCTGCAGTTAATAAGGCATATCCACGCGTTTATTCACTGCCCCTGCTGATACCTTCAGATGTAATTACTTTATTCAAGTGGTGGATCAGCTGTGTGCGTTATACACATTAATCCTTAAAACCCATTGGCCTCTGTCGCTCGGGTAGGCCATACATTTCCTATAAATTTCTATGACAGAGGCCTAGTTGACTATCAATGTAACATCGATAGTCCACTACGCGCAGAAATGTATATAGGAAATGATTGGCTCAATCATGCGACAGAAGCCAAGTGGACTATCGATAACAGGAGGGTGCTGCTCTTATGGGAAAAGGGTAGTTTTGCCTAAGAAGTGCCTGACCTGCAGCAGTCTCTTTCTTTGTAGTCCCAACTTTTTTGTGTTGCACACAAGTGGTCAACAAAGGAGACTGGAAAGAGTGTGTGACAAAAGTAGCACATGCTATTCTTAAGCAAGGCATGCGCCTTTTCAAACTTATATTGTGAGTGGAAATTGAATGGTGAAGCAGAGCGTAACTTCCTTCGAAAAGAGGGCACCTACTCCCAGTTCCATTTAGCATAGAAGCAACACCCTCCAGAGGCCAAGTGGACTATCGGCAACAGAGGCCAAGTGGACTATGGGTTTACGCACCACTGAGAGTGTTTCCCCAAATAAAGGAAGACATTTTTCTGTAGCAGAATCTACTCATAGGGAAGTGACTTCAAACGTTGATTCTTATGTAAGTCTATTGAAAAGTGCTGAGTGAGTACTAAGGAAGTGACTTTACAGTAGGACATTGACAAGGCACTCAGGTATAACCTCGCAAGGAAGCAAGTGGAGCACTTTTGACACACAATATGATTGTATTTGGACATACAAGTTCGGTAAATGTTGGTCAACGTCTTTGTTATTCTGACCATTCTTCATCTGCAATTAACGCCTGTACATCTAATAGCGTTTCATATGATATTCACGTCACTCTGTTCTGTCCACCTTAACCAAAGAGCAAACATTATTTACTCTGCGCTCGAGCTGTCAAGGTGATAAATTGTTATTTTGCGGAACGTGACCGAGGTCTTTCTCTAGATCCATGTTGACATTTCCCTCGGAAGTGATCAAAACGATATAAAAAGCACGGAGCATTCTGTGGTATCAAAGCCGTTGCCACATTTCAAGAAACACCTGAAAAGGCCGCGATCAAAATTGTAGCTTCGTGAGAAAACCCTAAAATATCCATAGTCAAAGATGTCAAAACCTTCCGAATGAATAGGTCAATTCAATGAAATAAATTATCATTTACTCCAGGAACGGAAGCTTAATTTTCGGTCAAGTAAAGAGATTTTATTACACAGTGAAATGATTTGAGACTTAAGAAGAGGGAGTTAAGTGTGTAAAATGAGTCATTTTTCAGTTCAAAGAGGACCTGTTATTTATCTTAGTACAGGATGATGATTATTTCTAAAAAGTATCATTAATCTTAAATATTGCCTGTTTATCATGTCCGGTGTAGTTTTTCTGCCTTAAGTTTTTGCAAAACTAGACCATAGAAAGTCCGATATTTAGAATTACATATATTTTCATACTACTTACAGACTTATATCATGTTAACTCTGGATATCCAAAATACTCAATAGTGACTCCATAATAACGATAGTTCACAGTTAGATATACTTAATGATGGTGGGTGGCTGTCTGGGGATTAAGGTTGGGGGGGGGTGATGGTGAAGGGGGAGGGGGATTGGAGACAAACGGGGTTAATTGACGTGAGGTATTAGGCCTGGAGCTTGCTGTCCCAACACACCTGAGGTTTTACCAATGGTCGCCATATGCACTCTTAATGATCCAAGCTCTGTGGTCGCAACATGAATACCCTCGTTTTTAAACATTTCATCGTTTTTCATGAATGAAGATCGCTACACCTTTGTCTGATTCATTTAACCATCACATTGATGGCAGTTTGCTGCCTCCCATCACCATCCACTTGCACTTCTATTCAGACTGTACTCCATCTAATATTCATCTACCAACCCATTGTTTGGGACCCCGTTACTGTACCCATTACTATTGAAAAAGAACAATCATTGGACATTCAAGTGACGATGGCTTTTGTTACATGGGCGGATCTACACAGTTGATTAATGGAGTATTTGAAAAAAAATACCATGGCGGTAATGCGAAGCCCCTCCCATCTATCTACTAAATGTCTTAATCGAAATCCTTTTCCATCCCTATCTCAATTATCCTATCCAGTTTTCTCATTGTCATTTATCATGGCCTGTACTCGACATTTTCATATATTACTCATCTATATATTTCTAATACGGGTTCCATTCTTTTGTTTTCCAGGTAGGTGTGCTGGCTATAGCGAGTTACAATATCAATGCACAGACAGGTAAAACCAAGCATCCATCCGTTTGATCATAATAAATAAACTATTGGATATATACAGGGCGGGTCCTTCTTCGCGTCTGTATAGGTGCAAGACTCTGCGTTCCCATCTCTGCGACTGAATGATGAATGTACCAGGAGGTTGCTTCAAAACACTGCTAATGCATCACTGTTTTTAAATATGGCAGGTTATAGACTCCCGGTACCATCTGTCCTTCAACAGCAATATTCTGCCATCAAAATAGCCCGGTCTTATCTATATCAAACACTATCACTTGTAGGCCTAAGCTGAAAACCAAGCTTGAAATTCAAATTGTAAGTATTCCTTAGGGTCATCTTAGTGTAACCACTATAAGAAATGGAGTCAGTATCTCCCCCCGGGAGGCCTAGGGATCAAGATATAGGACTTTGGTCAGATGTGAAACAACACATATCATTTTGCCAATTCCCTGAATTCACATGGAGAAGGCAGCTTAGTTCAACCCTCGAGCCACAAGAAGTTCCCACTTGATGTCATCTAGGTTTTGCTTTAGTGATATTTGACATTTTGCATTAGATGATTCCCCCAAATTCCTCCTAGACATTAAACTGATACCCCTTTACCAAACCCAAATACTGTCAGCTGAACACCTTTGTCATGGTGACAAATATATACGTCTATATTACTAACCCAAATACTGTCAGCTGAACACCTTTGTCATGGTGACAAATATATATGTCTATATTACTAACCCAAATACTGTCAGCTGAACACCTTTGTCATGGTGACAAATATATACATCTATATTACTAACCCAAATACTGTCAGCTGAACACCTTTGTCATGGTGACAAATATATACGTCTATATTACTAACCCAAATACTGTCAGCTGAACACCTTTGTCATGGTGACAAATATATACGTCTATATTACTAACCCAAATACTGTCAGCTGAACACCTTTGTCACGGTGACAAATATATACGTCTATAATACTAACCCAAATACTGTCAGCTGAACACCTTTGTCATGGTGACAAATATATACGTCTATATTACTAACCCAAATACTGTCAGCTGAACACCTTTGTCACGGTGACAAATATATACGTCTATATTACTAACCCAAATACTGTCAGCTGAACACCTTTGTCATGGTGACAAATATATACGTCTATATTGGTTTGTATCCTGTCACTGTAAATCCTTTAAGATACTCCTTTCATAAAGGCACAGCCTGGTGTGGAAGTAGTACACACATTTATACTTTGTCTTAATGAATCAACATTGTGATGAAGCCAGTATACCCCACTGTCACAGATCGGTAGTTCCAATCCATCACTGAAATGGGAAATGGGCCTTTCTGCCCCAAGGTATGAACACCCTGCGCCAATAGACGATGGATTAATGCTAGTCACAACTACTCATCATGGATATTGATTATCCCAACACCATACCTAGGCATTTTTGTAAACAGAATTATTGCTATGTACAGTACAGAACGACTCAGGTACAGTGGCCAAACTGGTGGCATGTGACAAATGAAGGTACAGATAGGAAGAGCACCACCTGAGGCACCACTGAGATAGGGGATGAGTGCGTAGTGGCACACTGTGGGGCCGTTGTGTGTACTAATTTAAAATGAAGGGAAAGTGTTGTATGGTAGCAGCGTCTGAATCAGGGATAGGCGATATTGAAAAAGAAACTAGAATGACACATGGCACGGGAAATTAAAAATATCGTGAAGAATATTTCAAACATCATAAAGTATGTATAGTCATGCTGTGCACAATTTATCTAGCACCTACTACAGAGACCAATGCCCTACAAGTATGATGGAAACAGTGTCTACGTGATACCGGTCTTGTAGGACTGACTGAGTGCTTCATGGAATTTCCACAACCTATAATACATGCTTCTCTTTCCTCTAAGTCTACCCCTCCTACCGCCCCATACCTCTCTCCTTTACCCCCAGCCCCTTTGACTCCCGGAAACCCATAGCTCCCCCACATCTGACCAATGTCTATCCGCGCCACGACCCGTCTGCAATTCCAACAGCATTCCTGGAGGTTCCGGCAAATCGTGGGCAGATAAGTGGGAATCTGCCCTGGAGTTAACTCTTCAATTCCCACGGCCTCTCAGCCTGAGACTGGGCTGAGGCTTAACCCTGCTGCCCTGCCACATAGCCTCTGTACCTGTGAGGTTGAACTCCGCTGGAGGTGTGATAAGATCATGGAAAGTAGTATAGTATAGAAGCTATACGATAAATACATGTACCTTAACGTTTGTGATCTACAAGACTCATCTAGCTCAAATCATGTCTTGCTTCATGTTATAATTGGCAGGCGTCTCTATGCCTCATGGGGGCTACTGTCTCTTTGATGGATAGTCCCAACTGCAAAACTACAGCCCCTCTTTTTTTTGGTCATCTGACAGATCCCTAAATTGTCACGATGTTTTCATAGCCCCCCCCCCCACCTTTCAAAGACTCAGATGACCGCCCCTCTTGCCCTCATTCACTGGATATAAGGTTTGGTAATAAAATCAAAACATTCCCAGGACCTGAAATAAGTATGCGAAATTTGATGAATTACATGAGAGTTAAGATATCCAAAGCCCCCTGATCATAAACTTTCATTCCGAACAGCCCTTCTTTTGACATATCAACAGCCACAGATCCCAGGGGTCGGTACCACAGTTGGTACCTGGACTGAGTTTGAGTACCTCCAATGGGTGTTATGTCAAGCTGTCCAAAATCTTCATTGGCATCATCCCCCATGGTCATAAAATACACTTAAACATCATTTAATGGAAATAAAACAGGAACAGACTTTATATCTCGACCCATTTAATGCGACACGGTATACATGGCATGGCAAGTTTAGGAATATTGTAGTAAGATTTCTGTCACTGATTATTTGGCACTGATGTGGTGAACACCAGATGCCTAATCAGTTATCTATAAGGCTTGGCCTCAGGCTTTGATCCTAACATGAGCAGCTCGGAGCAGCCCCCTTTGATGAGCATCTCCCTACTCTAGCACACAACACATTTTCCCCACTTTATCCTGTTGCCTTTTAACATATCTTCAATCTATGGAACTAGCGCACATATGTAATATGTAGATCTGTCTACCTGTGTATGGGATTTGATTTAACCCCCGGGATGTAGAGTCGTTGGGGGCGGAGACACAAGCTAAGCTGGTGCAGTAGATGTATCTAAAGGAGCATGGTAATCTGGAATACATGCCCAGGTAGTGTTCAGATGATGTATCTAAAGGAGCATGGTAATCTGAGATACATGCCCAGGCACACTACGTAGTGTGGAGTAGATGTATCTAAAGGAGCATGGTAATCTGAGATACATGCCCAGGTAGTGTGCGGTAGATGTATCTAAAGGAGCATGGTAATCTGGAATACATGCCCAGGTAGTGTTCAGAAGATGTATCTAAAGGAGCATGGTAATCTGAGATACATGCCCAGGCACACTAAGTAGTGTGGAGTAGATGTATCTAAAGGAGCATGGTAATCTAATCTGAGATACATGCCCAGGCACACTAAGTAGTGTTCAGTAGATGTATCTAAAGGAGCATGGTAATCTGAGATACATGCCCAGGCACACTAAGTAGTGTTCAGTAGATGTATCTAAAGGAGCATGGTAATCTGAGATACATGCCCAGGCACTCTAAGTAGTGTTCAGAAGATGTATCTAAAGGAGCATGGTAATCTGAGATACATGCCCAGGCACTCTAAGTAGTGTTCAGAAGATGTATCTAAAGGAGCATGGTAATCTGAGATACATGCCCAGGCACTCTAAGTAGTATTCAGTAGATGTATCTAAAGGAGCATGGTAATCTGGGTTACATGCCCAGGCACTCTAAGTAGTGTTCAGAAGATGTATCTAAAGGAGCATGGTAATCTGAGATACATGCCCAGGCACTCTAAGTAGTGTTCAGAAGATGTATCTAAAGGAGCATGGTAATCTGGGTTACATGCCCAGGCACTCTAAGTAGTGTTCAGAAGATGTATCTAAATGAGCATGGTAATCTGAGATACATGCCCAGGCACACTAAGTAGTGTTCCAGGAGTTCCTTTCAACACTTGAGACATAGCACCCCTTGCACATAGCACCCTTACTACGGCAATCAGTAATGGCATGATGCCCACTTTTTATGTTCGTCTTGATGATGCACCAATGCAGCGCCGTTTAGAAGCTTGCCAAGACTGCCAATACCGTGGAGAAAGCATGATGCATGGTGAACAAACGAAGATAATGCATTCATCCGTCAAAACAATAATGCGTTGATTGACTTTGTGGCCCTTAGCATTAAACAGAAAAAGCTGTCTACCATCTCCCATATTAAACACTCCGATGACGCTGATGAAAGGCAGCCTATCAATCTGCCCACTGTCCAATTAGTGTGCTATTGTACTGTGTACAGTGCAGGCTGATTTATAGACTAAATGACGTTATCTATCTATTTGTCTCTCCCCATCCATCTACATTTATCTTTCTATTCTCACATATTATATCTATGTACACGCCTCTGTCGCCCTATACTAAAGTAATGAGCACATGAACTGATGGTGTTGCTCCTATGGTAAATAGAGCTGTCAGTATGTGCCCTCTTTCCAAAACAAGCCACGCTCTGCTTCACCATTCAACTTGCACTCACCACATTAGTCTGAAAAGTCACCTGCCTTGTTTAGAATAGAGAGAGCTGCACTAGCAGGTACCTACATTGTGTCACACATTCTATACTATACTATACTGACTGACCTCTCCTGACTATGTACCTACTCAAATCACCCTTTTCTAGCACTGTACTAGCATGACCACCTGTGAGCAACACAGGTGAAAAGTTATCACACTGTAATACCGTGCCAAGCTATTTACAGCACTTTGCTTTTATTTTTAGAAAACAGTAAGAAGTGCTGTCAGTACAAACCTAATGACTCTACAGTAAATAGCCCCATACTTAGTACACACCAATGTGCTGTATATTTACAATTGGGCCTCAGAGTGCACTACATGGAAAGCCAGTACTTCAGAAGAGCACTTCTTAGTCAGTACTACCTTTTCCCATAGGAGCAACACCCACCAGGATATAAAGGCAAAGGTGCACGGCCTATATTTAACGACTGTAGAAAGAGTGGCACACTGAGTGCATCTCTGCAATTATCTCCTGATGAAGTCTTAGATTCATTGAAAACTTAACATCAGAAGAAGTGACGATACGTGCAGATCGAAACATGTTACTGCACGAGAGTAGGTGGATGCGCATCACGATTCAATTGCTATATTCTAAAGTAATAAATGGATTATGTTGGATGCACCAGATGTAGCATCTCTGCATGATCTAGAGTTATCACGACTAAGTGTGTAGCAATAAACGCTGTCTATCTGACAGGGGGATAGCTAAGCTCTGACATAGGCTAGTGCCCCTGTGTATGGGCTAGTGGGTCAATCACATGAAGCAAAGTCGATTTGTTAATTGATCATTCATCTACGTTCAATGGCAGGCTACATCAGGCCCAATTTGTGAAGTTCAATTATCTGTGGTGATAATGTCAACCTTCACTTGAAAATGGAATTATTCATGGCACATTTATATTTAAATTAATTAATCACGGAATGTTTTTAGGAATACCCATATACAACTAAAGACATGGTCAGTGGTATATGCACAGTGAATGGTTTTATGCTAGGAGCATGCTGACTGCTGTACAACAGGTAATCGCCTGGATAATATCTGCGATATGATTTGAAGAGTTTTGTGAAATGACATCATACAGAGGATGCAGGCGTTCCGAACAGTAGTTGATGCCTACAGAAGGGTCATTGTTTCAGCGAAGCAGTACCTCGCCTTGTATACCATTCACTATTCCTTACGTTTTTTTCTGTCTTTATCATTTTTGTGTTACTCAAAGGTAGTTAAGAAGAAAGGTACCGGAAAGGTGTGATCTGAGTTATCATAAGAAAAACAGTCTATCTTTAAAAAAAAGCTGAGTGGCTTTTCACTCTGAGTGGAAGTTGAAGGTTGAAAAGAAGTGTGACTCTTTCAGCAAGACAAACCTGGGCTTTTTACAACGTAATGCGCCTTTTAAAGGTTACGGCAATAGCCTCCTATATACAGAAACAGGCATGGTGAGCACATGCAAGCATCCTGACTGCATCCCCTTGTAAAGAAAAACAGGCATGGTGAGCACATGCATGCATCCTGACTACATCCCCTTGTAAACAAAAACATGCACGGTGGACACATGCATGCATCCTGACTGCATCCCCTTGTATACAGAAACAGGCATGGTGAGCACATGCATGCATCCTGACTACATCCCCCTGTATACAGAAACAGGCATGGTGAGCACATGCATGCATCCTGACTGCATCCCCTTGTAAACAAAAACAGGCATGGTGAGCACATGCATGCATCCTGACTACATCCCCCTATATACAGAAACAGGCATGGTGAGCACATGCATGCATCCTGACTGCATCCCCCTATATACAGAAACAGGCATGGTGGGCACATGCATGCATCCTGACTGCATCCCCTTGTATACAGAAACAGGCATGGTGAGCACATGCATGCATCCTGACTGCATCCCCCTGTATACAGAAACAGGCATGGAGAGCACATGCATGCATCCTGACTACATCCCCCTGTATACAGAAACAGGCATGGTGAGCACATGCATGCATCCTGACTGCATCCCCTTGTAAACAAAAAGAGGCATGGTGGGCACATGCATGCATCCTGACTACATCCCCTTGTATACAGAAACAGGCATGGTGAGCACATGCATGCATCCTGACTGCATCCCCTTGTAAACAAAAACAGGCATGGTGAGCACATGCATGCATCCTGACTACATCCCCCTATATACAGAAACAGGCATGGTGAGCACATGCATGCATCCTGACTGCATCCCCTTGTATACAGAAACAGGCATGGTGAGCACATGCATGCATCCTGACTGCATCCCCCTGTATACAGAAACAGGCATGGTGAGCACATGCATGCATCCTGACTGCATCCCCTTGTAAACAAAAACAGGCATGGTGAGCACATGCATGCATCCTGACTACATCCCCTTGTAAACAAAAAGAGGCATGGTGGGCACATGCATGCATCCTGACTGCATCCCCTTGTATACAGAAACAGGCATGGTGGGCACATGCATGCATCCTGACTACATCCCCTTGTATACAGAAACAGGCATGGTGAGCACATGCATGCATCCTGACTACATCCCCTTGTATACAAAAACAGGCATGGTGAGCACATGCATGCATCCTGACTGCATCCCCTTGTAAACAAAAACAGGCATGGTGAGCACATGCATGCATCCTGACTACATCCCCTTGTATACAAAAACAGGCATGGTGAGCACATGCATGCATCCTGACTACATCCCCTTGTATACAAAAACAGGCATGGTGAGCACATGCATGCATCCTGACTACATCCCCCTATATACAGAAAGAGGCATGGTGAGCACATGCATGCATCCTGACTACATCCCCCTATATACAGAAACAGGCATGGTGGGCACATGCATGCATCCTTACTGCATCCCCTTGTAAACAAAAACAGGCATGGTGAGCACATGCATGCATCCTGACTACATCCCCCTATATACAGAAACAGGCATGGTGAGCACATGCATGCATCCTGACTGCATCCCCCTATATACAAAAACAGGCATGGTGAGCACATGCATGCATCCTGACTACATCCCCTTGTATACAGAAACAGGCATGGTGAGCACATGCATGCATCCTGACTACATCCCCCTATATACAGAAACAGGCATGGTGAGCACATGCATGCATCCTGACTACATCCCCCTGTATACAGAAACAGGCATGGTGAGCACATGCATGCATCCTGACTACATCCCCCTATAAACAGAAAGAGGCATGGTGAGCACATGCATGCATCCTGACTGCATCCCCTTGTATACAGAAACAGGCATGGAGAGCACATGCATGCATCCTGACTACATCCCCTTGTATACAGAAACAGGCATGGTGAGCACATGCATGCATCCTGACTACATCCCCTTGTATACAAAAACAGGCATGGTGAGCACATGCATGCATCCTGACTACATCCCCTTGTATACAAAAACAGGCATGGTGAGCACATGCATGCATCCTGACTACATCCCCCTATATACAGAAAGAGGCATGGTGAGCACATGCATGCATCCTGACTGCATCCCCTTGTATACAGAAACAGGCATGGAGAGCACATGCATGCATCCTGACTACATCCCCTTGTATACAGAAACAGGCATGGAGAGCACATGCATGCATCCTGACTGCATCCCCTTGTATACAGAAACAGGCATGGTGAGCACATGCATGCATCCTGACTGCATCCCCTTGTATACAGAAACAGGCATGGTGAGCACATGCATGCATCCTGACTACATCCCCCTGTATACAGAAACAGGCATGGTGAGCACATGCATGCATCCTGACTACATCCCCCTGTATACAGAAACAGGCATGGTGAGCACATGCATGCATCCTGACTACATCCCCCTGTATACAGAAACAGGCATGGTGAGCACATGCATGCATCCTGACTACATCCCCCTGTATACAGAAACAGGCATGGTGAGCACATGCATGCATCCTGACTACATCCCCTTGTAAACAAAAACAGGCATGGTGGGCACATGCATGCATCCTGACTGCATCCCCTTGTATACAGAAACAGGCATGGTGAGCACATGCATGCATCCTGACTACATCCCCCTGTATACAGAAACAGGCATGGTGAGCACATGCATGCATCCTGACTACATCCCCCTGTATACAGAAACAGGCATGGTGAGCACATGCATGCATCCTGACTACATCCCCCTGTATACAGAAACAGGCATGGTGAGCACATGCATGCATCCTGACTGCATCCCCTTGTAAACAAAAAGAGGCATGGTGAGCACATGCATGCATCCTGACTACATCCCCCTGTATACAGAAACAGGCATGGTGAGCACATGCATGCATCCTGACTACATCCCCCTGTATACAGAAACAGGCATGGTGAGCACATGCATGCATCCTGACTGCATCCCCCTGTATACAGAAACAGGCATGGTGAGCACATGCATGCATCCTGACTACATCCCCTTTATAGAGGAGTGTGGCAAGTTCCTAACTGGGCAGACGCTTGTGTTTACCACAATCCTGAGGCGAATTCCTAGACACGCCATTCTACCAAAATTTAACGAAACACTATCACATTCAATTCTGATAGATCCAACATAAAGAGAAGCCTCTGACCTCCTTTGCCTCTACACCCCATGATTTATGTCCCTTAATACAAGAAAAGCAAGCATGTACACATGGTTAGACGGCATACTTCATATATACATGTTGGGACTTGAGGAATAGTCGGAATGAGTATGCTAAGGTAAATGCCATAAAACGACCATAAGTGATGCCGTTGCTTTGGTAACCTTGGTTACCTCAGGTTATGACTAAGTCACGTGATGAGAGAAGCCCTGTTGATGTGCTCCACGTAAGTGAGTGAGTGAGTGGGTGAGTGAGTGAGTGAGTGAGTGAGTGAGTGAGTGAGTGAGTGAGTGAGTGAGTGAATGGGTTAGAGATTGGGGCAATGAGTGAGTGGGACAGTGAGTGAGTGGGGCAGGGGGTGAGTGCATGGGACAGTGAGTGAGTGGGACAGTGAGTGAGTGGGGCAGTGAGTAAGTGGAACAGTGGGTGAGTGAGTGGGACAGTGGGTGAGTGAGTGGGTGGGACAGTGATTGAGTGGGACAGTGAGTGAATGGGACAGTGGGTGAGTGAGTGGGACAGTGGGTGAGTGAGTGGGTGGGACAGTGAGTGAATGGGACAGTGAGTGAATGGGACAGTGGGTGAGTGAGTGGGACAGTGGGTGAGTGAGTGGAACAGTGGGTGCATGTGACACGGGGTGAGTGAGTGGGACAGTGGGTGAGTGAGTGGGACAGTGGGTAAGTGAGTGGGACAGTGAGGGAGTGGGACAGTTAGGGAGTGGGACAGTGAGACAATGAGTGAGTATGTGAGTATGGAGCTTCCAACTATTGTTGCAGTTATAGGGTTGTGACAGCAGTGGCAGATATCTGCAGGACCAGGGAGACATCAAGGGCTCCTACAACACCTGCCTTATCTTCACCTACCATATGCTCATGTTACTTTGCCAACAATAAGAGGAACCCCACAATGGAGCATCATACGTGTCAACCAAAACACAAGCCCCTCTTAGTCAAACAGAGCCATGTTCGCCACATAAATGTCCAGGGATATGTGTAATACAGGCCTAGATCCCCAAGGACAAGTGTATGAAAATTTACTGCGCCACTGCCTAGACAATGGTGCAGTAAAGGATGACCAGATATGCATAAGTCTATGCCCCCCTCCAATGTTACCAAAACGTTTTAATAGAATGACAAAATTCAGGAAACCTACTTGTGCCATTGAACTAATAGTGCAGGGGTATAGAAAAAAAAAGAGTTGGTAGTGCCTCAAATGAAACTATTAAACTTATCTTTCGGTCCAGCACCCATATTCCTACACCGAAAACCTATTTTACCCCTGTTGAGTTTAGGGAATCGCTAATTATTTCGCAATCGCTATAGTGATATTCTTGATCCAGATGTCATCTTAAAGCTAAGATGAATCTTACTGTTTAGGTGTCATGTCCATGTTTTCAAAGTCATGTGACCAGTTGCCATGGAAACCATCCTGAAATTTTGCCAAATCTTTGATTTTTCCCTACATTTGATCACTCAGACAGCCATTACAGAGATACTTTTCCCACCATTTGCAAGGGACATGAACAGGAGTTGTAGAACTAAATTCTGCTTCTTTTAAGCCCAAGTTGATAGCTGTAGCATCTCTACTTTGGAAGATACGGCTCTCTGAATGGGTCAATGAAACATGGGAAGTTAACAGGTTTTCACTGAGAACCTGAGATATCTGGGTTGGAAACATTAGGGAGGAAGTGAGTCAGCTGTAAGTGAGCAGGATGGATTTTTGGAAGTATCGTAAAAGAGTCCCCTTGTAAAACCATTGATGTTGCAGATGTATGGGGAGAAGGTGAGTGGGAAAGGGTCCAGGAGGGCTAGACTGGACCCTAGGGTGGGCCCTGAGTGCACACGGGGAGTTGGGGACCAGTCGTTTAATGTGCCTACACAGTAGTGATTCAGTTCCCAGGCAGTATAAGAATACAGGGTAAATTTTCAAATTTTTTTTGGAAGCTGATTGTGGATTAACCACTAGGCCTAGCTCATTATTGACTTAACCAACATGTTTTCCCCACTACAGGCTTTCTCTCAGCATTAATAGAATTCAAAAGGTCGCAATATCGAGCGCTCCAAAGATCATAATAGTTTTTTTCTTAAACTAGCTCTATCTCCGGAACCACTTAGAATTTCTTTGTCAAAGGTGGTATGCTTAAAGGACACATCTATGCTGTTCTTTTGGTGTCTTACCCATGAATTTTGAAAACAAGAAGCTGAAATGCATCTGACAGCTTAAAAACTAATTTGAGGTGAAAGCCTATGAAATTCTGCATGAAATTGACCCCTCACACATGCAAATTGGACAAGAACTCACGATTTGGTATCCGCAACAAAAATGCAGGCTGATTGAGAGACCTTGGACGGTGGGAGAAATTGGTCTGTTCCAGCCAAAATCAGCTCAGTATTAGGTCATTTTGAAAAGGGCTATAGAAAAAGAAATTCTCGCCTTTTCCCACTGATTTTCCTCAGAGAGGATGCTCATGCTTTGTAGTGTGTCAGCAAAAAAGGAACGGATGGGTAGAACTCATTCAAGTGGCTAATGTACAACTCCAAACACGTGTAGGTGGAGATGTTGCAATATGGGTGCTGGACCTATAACCACCGATTCTACATTTTTACTAAACCCTATGTAGGCATGTAGATGTAAAGCAGCTAAAGGCGATGGTCCAAGGTGTATACGGGACTAGCATGTCCTGGTACCACAGGAAGTCGGGGGCTAAACCTCTCTGTGGCCTCTTTGTGTAGTCTATTTTCAGAGACTCCCATTTAATGGCTATCCATTTGAATTCTCTATGAATTAGATCAATGAACTCTAAATATCACCAGCTTTAAGTAGACGAGCTTGAAATTAATTCATTTTTCAAAATAAAAGAGAAAATGTTCTCTTTGAGGCCAAACAGAGTGCAGCCAGACTATTGTGCCCCTACCAAGTTAATCCCTTTCCCTCACACCTGAAACAAAGAAAATGTACTTAGGGTGACTAAGATAAGGGTACAGCACAATATATCAGTCTTATCAGGTCATTGTTCAGAGATGTGAACAACCTTCAACAGGAGCTGAAAAGAACTTCACCCATAATGCACTGCTCTGGAGTCGGGGGCCATCCCATAATGCAAACCAAGATACATGGCAGCCTCCATGAGCTGATATGCTAGTGCCGAATAGGTTAGGATGGAGTCCCCTTCCACTATACTGTTTTCTACGCCTGTCTGCCCTAGGTACACAGAAACGTTTGTAGGCTTAATGAAGACAACTTCATACACAGGACATGTGTAATACAAACTGACATATCGGTAATACATGTGTAATACAGAGACCCTAACTTACATAGATGTGTATAATATACATACCTAATTGCCCGGGAACATGTGCTATACAGATCTTAATGAACAGAGACATGTATAATATACAGACCTAATTGCCCAGAGCATGCGTTATACTGATCTAAATGCCCAGAGTAAAATACAGACATGAATGCCCGTGGACATATGTAATATACAGACCTCAATGCCCAGAGACATGTGTAGCAATTATAAGTGTGTTTTAATACATACCGGACTAGATACCTAGTATATATGTGTAGACACATCTGTAATTATACCCTGGAGCCATGTGCAATTTAAATCCTATAATATATAACGTGAAGCAGAGGCACAATAATTATTACGTATATCTAACAAATAAGACAGTTCATGTCAGACAAGAACAGATAGCTACCGGTTCATGTAGAGACCAAGCCTCATGTACATTATATACACAGCTTCATGATCAACAGAGACGCATAGCACACTGAATAGAGAGCTGACCGTGATTGAACTGTCGACTTTTCCTTTCATTCATATTATGTACCATGGGAGAAGACTGATTCTACCCGACAGTAATTGCATTAAATCCTTTGAGGACTAGGCACTTAATTAATATTCAGCCCCAAAGTACATTACAGCGGCTGAAACCAGCGAGGTAAGCCGGGCTACAACCCCTTTCCTCCCTGTGCTATCCCTTCAGCCAACTCCCTGGAGGAAATCGGCGTTGGTGGTTGCTAAGGTGGCACATTACAGGCAGTGTTTTACTCTGTGCCGTGTAGGGCATTGTGTCTGATCTACTCATCTTTGGTGGTTGAATAGTTTAGACTTCTAACTATGTTAACAGTTAAAATAGATTTGCAATAATGTTCAGGGGTTTTAGGTATTTTATTTGTTATATGCAGCGTTCCCCTATTATACATAATCGAAATGACTTTCAAGTCATTTTGAAACTATTTATAGTTTTCAAGCGCCCCCTTTGCCCACACTGGAATATATAGTTGAAATATTTCATGAGATGTTATCACTGGTGAATACGCCTATCTTCAGTGTATAGAGGTTTGAGTTGTGGGAATCATTAATTATCAACTGATAAAGAGTTACCTATCCTTGGTGCATATCTAAAACTGCACTGCAAAAGTGGTGTTTAGATTTTAAACATGTTTAGATCTAAACACGTTTAAAACCTAAACATATAGGTCAGTCAGGTGTCTCATCGACTACAGATTTAGGAAATGAACACTTTTATTCTAACTACATAAACATTTATGCTAAACATGTTTAGATATTTAGAGTTGAGACAGTTGAATAATAGGTGTTTAGATTTAAACATCAATATGTTTAGATACTTGGATGTTGAATCCACACCAGGTAGCAGCACTGCATTTGACTGGACTATCTGCACACAGTTATAATCAATTGTTGTGACAAATGTCCCCAAATCCCATGTTTATCATGGTTTCATTTCATAGAATGTCATGTGAATAGAAAGGGCAATAGAAAATTGACTAGATTCACCTCATGCCACCATCATTACCATAAAATATTCAATAAACTCCATGACTGACACCTATTTGATGTTATTCTGGAATAGATAAGGCAATGTACTTCCTGACAAGCTGTTGTACTTTCTCAAGTCTCTTATTCTGATGCAGTGTGTAATATATGTACACATATATAGCTGTGGCTGACATCTTTGCAGACTTTGACAAGTAAATACCTGCTGATGTCCCCCCCAGTAAATGAGAAAAAAATATACATCTCTGTTTTTTAATGCATATATGTCTGCAAACCTTAACTCTCCATCAAATCATTCAAACATCTAAACACAAAAATTCATAAACACCTAAACACAAAATTCATATATCTAAACACAGAAGTTTTAACCTAAACACCGACATTTCTAAACACTTGAGCTAAGCACATTGTTTGGCTAAACATGTTTAGGAAATTAATGTGATTACAAAAACGTTGCAAGAATATGTTTAGAATTGTGTTTAGGATCTAAACACCATTTTTGCAGTGTGGGGTTTTAAACTGGTCAACATTTTGAGGGTCGTATATTTGTGTAAATCTGGGTTCTGTTTCAATACAATCTACGATCCCCACATAGGTCTATGATCACCATAGGACCAGTACGATCACAGTATTTCCAGAGTATTGTACAGGACTAGGGGTCAGTACAGGTTGCTATAGTTCTGAATAGGCCAAGTTGTCTAAGTCTGTTCATTATACCTGTCTCTGTGAACGTTGGCGGCACTTGTGGGCTGGTTTTTCAGTCGTCCACCATCACCTGTATTGAAATAAAGTAATCGGATTATATGTCTGAACTTGTATCCCATTGTATACTGATTGGTGGTGTTAATACTAATGACCTTGATGTACCCGTCCATAACTTATATAGAGGGATCACTTTAACCCAACCCAGCCTGACCAGTACAGTTATGCAGGATATCCAGTCCATTTGCATGTATCTAGGGATGGAGTACTTGTAGGAATTAATGTAATGAGTGGACAAGTATCACATGATCTGAACTAGGATTACCATCTACCTGTCATCCCCTCCCTCTCTCCATGATTTCGTCTGGCCTACATCATCCTAGAGCCATTGCCTTTAGCATGAAGTAGTGTGGTATCAACAGGAATAGGTCCCCAAAAGCAATGGACACTACAATAAGTCACTACTATCACTTCACCTTTGAGAGAAAAGTGCTGCAGTAGACACACGTGCAGACCTGAATGTCACATGAATTGCGCCCATCACTTGGCGCACCTATGTTTACATGGACCTACAGTTTCAGAAACCAGCATTTTTATGAGTCTTTTATGTCGGTGTAATAGATTGTACCGGATATTGCAGGCAAGGTCACAGTATGGGGTCTGTAGTCTGTATCCTCCTGCCGCTGTACGTATGCATTACCACGGCCACATTTCACTTTCATATTGCTCAGCTAGTAGCTCCCATAGTCTCCGAGCTGCTCGCCGCTCACAACACCGTGACACCCCTCACTACCTGGTGGGGATAGATTCTACTCAATATTGCAGCCCCTTGTTTGTTTTTTTTTTACCCACCCGCATATGCTGGTCACGTGAAGGCCTGTGGTGGGCGGGCTGGGACGGCCCGCACAGCCGGGGATGTAGAAGGGACCAGGCTGGGTCACGATTGCGCATAGCCAGGCGTAATGGTTAGGGTGGGGCAGCAGGCAGGCTGCTAGTTGATGGAGCTGTGCAGGGAGGGGGTGGAGGGGGTAGCAGTGAGAAGGAGGCATGGATAGCTCCTGGTGGGATGTCGGGGTTGTAGAGGGTAAGGTATGGCGGGGAGACATGGAAGGACACCTACTTGCCCATTAAGGACAACATTCTGCTTTCAAGCATCTTGCCAACCCCATATTGGATAGAAATTCATGTCAATTCAACCCCAAGGGTCAACATGGTGACCTATTGCAGTCTTGGATAGTGAGTTAGCCAGAGATGCATTTCTTTACATGTAAATAGATACAATTCTGATGAGTGATTCTGATGCATCATCACAATAAAGGAAGATGAGCCTGGAGGCGCTATATATGGTCCTTAAAGAGTTGGTAGTAGAGAATAGCTATCTGATGAAGGAGCCCCGGTCCCCGCACTCATTGATAACCACTGACACCATGTGTGTTACGGAAAATACTGAAAAAGGGGTCTTTTTTTCAAGCCTTTGTAAGTCAGTGGAAACTGAAAAAGGGGTCATTTTTACAGATGAGTCTCTGTGGAAAGGGGGTTTATCTTACTGTGCCTCTGTGCAAAGGGGGTTTTCATATGCTTTTTTATTGGAAAGGGGTAGGCCTTATAGATATTTAAAAAAGGGGTACTTTTTAGCCCCCAAAAGTCAGCGATTTTGTCATCAAAGGGGGTCTTTTTTGACTGAGAAATCAGTGGAAAGGGGGTAAATTTCAGATCTCAGAACGCACATGGTGTCAGTATGGATTTGGGAGTGCGGGGGCAGGGGAAGGAGCGGCTCACAGTGTTGCTGTGGACACTGAAGGAAGCTGCAGGAACAGCTCCATAGAAGGCAATATCCACAACCACACATTGTGAACACACAGCACACAGAATGGGATGAGGAGGGGAGGAGAAATAAGGTAGTAAGGACATCTATACTGAAAGTATAGACAGGACACAAACTAAGAACCACGATTACCAGAGGGAACAGTCACCATCAAACAGCGAGTATAGTGCCACATTGCATTAGTAGTCATGTCGGAATTGAATGCTATATAGACAATGGCTCGATGGTTTAACACACATTGTGAAAACATGTTTTGCGAATGGGGATACCTTGGTGGGTCAATGAACAAACAGTCAATTCAAGATTTTAATACTTTCAGGCTAATAAATCGTAACAACATCCATCCAGATGTATCTCCTGCAGCAAGTTTTAATTTTGGATCTTCACCATCCATAGCTTGTTCTTCTTTTGAGGGTTTGATATACTTATTAATATTAAGGTCCTTTAGGTGTTGCTCCAAGATTCCACTACCCCTCCCCTTTGCTGAAAAAGTACCAAAAGGTACCAACTCGATGAGAGAAATAGAATTTCGGCAGAATTATTGAATGGGTGTGTGAATAAATGAGCATGAGTGAGTGAACGACTGAGCATTGGTTCTTCCACCTACGCCATTTCGACTGCTAAGGCGCCATTCATGGCGAGAAAGCCACAATAGACTTTTACAAATGAATACATGTGTCCGATAGCCGCCAGGTATTCATAGGGAAGTGGGTACAGAGCCTACAGGGAGGAGAAGGTTAGAAGATGAGCTAGGGACTCATCGGCGGTAACAGGAAACAAAAAGATAATAGATCGCTATGGGACAAGCATATGATATAGAAACAGTCTGACATTAGAGACATAGAAAAACAGCCAGAGCAGCTTGTGTGTGCAGCAGCAGCAGCTGGAGCAGGGGCAGGAGCAGCCTCCGGGAGGCTGCAGCTCGTACTAGCGGGAGTAGAGGTACTTATAGTGACGAGGAGGTGGGCTATAGGACCCAAGCGGAAAACCCCACGCCGCCCTCGACGCCCGACGACGTCTTCCAGTCGCCACACGAGGGACGCAATTATTCCCCACGAGCCACTCTCCTCCCCGCCCGCCGAATTCCATTAGACGTGCGGCGAAGGCTGGGGAGAAGGCTGCTGGAGAGAAGGCTGCCCCTTCCCATGAAGGCTCCTTCGCACCGCCTTACACCGATTCACAGGTCTGCCCTGATTCTCAGAGAAAAGGTGTGTGTATGGTAGCAAAGGGGGAGCTTCCATAGACGAGTACTGCATTTGTTTTTTAGTTCTATGGATGCAACTAAAAGCATCTGAATGGAAATTAAAGGACAGCTGAGAAAAAGTGTTTTTGAACGTAGACTGGGCGATATGCTAACGAAGAAACAACTACTGCCCTTACTTATATGCCAACATTCTAGTCAACATGGGGAGATGGTCATCATAATAAACAAAGTTTTTGTCTTTGATTTAATCTTGATGTTATCCCCACCACATATACGTTTTGGATTTGCAGTATATGATTTTGGAATAGGTATTACATATAAACATACATTTGTCGTGTGGCAAAGTACAAGATTAGAGGGAAAAACGTGTTGTTGATGTATCAATTACACACTGAACATTTTTGGAAGCATTTCAGCTAAATTGAGATCAGTGGTATGCTTTCTGCCTCAAGGAATTTCACTTACCCATAAAGGCCTCTGGATATCATGGTCCGAAATGGACTTTACCTATAGATTCATTTTCCATAATGGCAGAAGTGACCATTTGATATCAAGTAAGCACTGGTTCATGCATGCAATGCACTCACAGCCTCTTCAACTCAGACACACCTTTAAGGAAACTACTCAGACCCTGAGTGGTCCTCGTGGGTTTCACGCATGCGCTCATATCCGCTGGAGGGACCGGGTATTTTGCAGCATATCTAAAAGCCAAAAGGGGTGTAGACATCTATTCCACATCCTGGTGCTCTCTCAGCCAGAATGGATAGCTTGTGGTTCAGTGGGGTCAGTGCGTGGGAGAGTGGCTCTTTGGGTGGGTGAGTGAATTGGTGGCGTGCTGTGGGGTGTTGTTAGGATGATGGGTAGTGAGTTGCTATGAGTTGCCCAGGAGTTACTCGAGGGTGCCTGGTTTAAGGATTAAGTTCACGTGGTGGTTTGTGATGAGGATATAGATGAGGGCATGTAAAAGGCTATGTTCAAGGATGAATAGTGAGGCAGGACACAGGAAGTACATAAAAGTTCTGGTCTATATATATATATATATATATATATATATATATATATATATATATATATATATATATATATATATATATATATGTTTAGTTTGAGTAGGGTGAAGGCTTCTGAGCCTCGTAGATATGGAGAGGAGGTAGGAGGTCTGTATGTCTGTATGTTTTTTTCCTCCCCTGCCCAAACGGGATGGCAGGGGGAGCGGGACCTTTAGTCCGAGAAGGCGGGTAGGAGGGGGTCAGTGCGTGCTCTTATAGCCTGGTGTGAAGGCGCCTTAAGATGAGGCTGGTGTAAAAAGCGGCCGGCAACTGACGGAACCAGGCCTGGCCACTATTGATCGGCGCCAAATGGAATTTTGCGGTGGAAAAATGGGATGATGAGGACAATGGTAGTGTTGGTGCTGCAGAACTGAGGGACTAGAGGATGGAGAACATTCATGTGGAAGGTATAGGTGCAAGGGGGGATTCTGTCAGTCATCGAGCAAGCTCCTTGGTTAGGTTTGGGGGGGGGGTGGTAAGGAGAGTCAGAGAGATACACTGACTGGAGGCACTGGGGATGGTCTGGAACAGATAGTCAAACAGGAAAAATCATAGAGAGGGGTGGGGGGAGCGAGGAGAAAAAAGAAGGGCAGGCATGGGGTAATAGCTTAAAACCAGAGTAATGGTAGGGCACTTGGAGTGCAATGATGTATATATGGCATGCACAATTATCAAAGAGGGCCTACTCCTCTTCCAAGAATGAAAAGAACACGTATACGCATTAGAGCTATTGCATGACTTTGATGCCTTCTGACCTTGACATGATCTCTGCCAGGTCAATGGTCAGAACATACATTCACTGCACCCAAAAACCTCTAAAGCCAATTGCACTGCTGTCGTCATTCACTGACAGCATGAGAGCTGATGTGAACTTGAGGCAAAGACTTATTCTACTTGTATGGATATTGATGGGTCTATTATCCCGGCCTTACAATGAGTCCATCCACTTCCAAATTCCCATTTCTTGTCTAGTCAGGGAAGGAGTTGCAAAGCTCGATCTAGATAGCACCAGAGCAGTTTGATCTGTGGAATTACCAGTGTTCCCATTGAAGCACATCGGTCAAGTTAACACAGCAGATGTGACAGCCAATCTGAATCCTCCTCTTATCAAGGCGGGTGGCCAGCCACTGGGAGCCTTCTTCTCGGCAAAGAATGGAGTTGACGAAGTGGAACAGGATGTCTGGTGTCAGGCAGTGCAGACGGCCCCCATGCAGCCAGTCCTGCCACCCTCAGCCTCCATTACATAACCCCTCGCAGCTGCTGCTGCAGCTAATGCTTAAACCTTTCACACCGCTACATATGCTGCCTCCACACCCATATCCCCTTAACGTGATGATGCTCTATTGCAAGAAGCAATGTCCTTTTTTCTATTTATCATCAGCTACACATGTGTACGATGTATACATATTGGCACAACTGGGAAATCGATGCACAGGTGCTGAATTGTCCCAGCCCCTGCAGGCGACCGTTAATTGTATGGGTTCGTGCTTTTATGCAGCTGCCTCAACATTTACATTTCAAATTGTACACATGCACACTCATGTGTATTTATGAACATCCTATGACAATACCCAGGTCCATGTGAACTTACCCTGCTTACAACACTGCTATTTTATGCCATCTTGTATATGAACTATCTCATTCAGGCTACTGTTGGTACATTAACTTTAGATATATCACACTTTTTTATTTCCTACCAACCTAAAATATTCATTGCCCGTCAACCTAGATTGGAGGTTCCATTTTGAATGTGGGTAGGGGAGTAAAGTAGCCATATCCAGCCACAAACGAACATCACATTATATACCGATACATATCGGTATTCTGATATTTGCAGTACATGTTTCGATGTTCCTAATAATCGAATAAATTTTCCTTTGAATGCCACTGTCAAAATGTTAACCCTTTATCAAAATAATCGCAGCTTTGTGTACTGAAGGAACGATATTAGTTTTTGTGGTGCATGGAAATACTCATCATCTTCAGCGTCTGCGTGCATATCCTCTCTATATATTCTTGTCGACGTGACTCTCAGAGGATTACACAAGTGCACCTGGTAGTAGACCTACTGGAGGGCCTTAACTAAAATGAAACGAGAACCAAGAAAGAAAACGTGCACGTTTTTTCTCTTGCTAAATAATTGTGTGGATAATCGTTTAGAGAAAACGTGCACGTTTTTCTACATCTCCAAAAGAGTTTTCCATTGATTCTGCTATAGTTTCTTTGTCAATACTATGCAAGCAAGTTAGGCCATGCACCTTTTCCTCAGCACTCTCTGAAAATTCTCATGGACATGCTTCTTCGTTTACTTTTGGCAAGACCCTCCAGATCCATTTATAAAGATATTCCCCAGCAAATTGTCGTGAGTCCTCATCAACCTGTGTGAAGTGGCTCACACATGTCGCTAGATGGAACGTAGTTATA
Source organism: Acholoe squamosa (assembly GCA_949317995.1). Taxonomy (NCBI): domain Eukaryota; kingdom Metazoa; phylum Annelida; class Polychaeta; order Phyllodocida; family Polynoidae; genus Acholoe; species Acholoe squamosa. Next base: position 48,713,230 of record OX439047.1, read on the forward strand.
GCACAAGATCACCAGGAATAGCAATTGCTATGCCACATGAGTCTAACACACAGTGGCGAAAGATGACGGAATGAGTTATCACTCTAAAAGGAGTCACCATTGATGACCAATCATGGCGACAGATGACGACAATTTGCTGGGTCATTTTGTCTCCAATAATCACTCCCAGAGTAGACACCCACCCTTTCCAAACTGAACTAATTGAAAGGTGTTGTCTAAAATACAAGAAACTTACTGATCAGCAGGTTCAGATCTACTGAGGCAGGAGGGTGTTGCTCCTATAGTAAAAGGAAGAGCTGACTAAAATGCCCTTGTTTCCAGTCCTTTCTTTTCATGTAGCTATAACTTGTCCCTTTTGTTGCTCACAAGTGGTCATTCAAGTACGGTGCTAAAAAAGGGGGATTTGAGTAGGTACCTAGTTGGGAGAAGTCAGTCAGTATAATAAACTATAGAGCATGTGACATGAGTAGGTACCTGGTAGTGCAGCTCTCTCTATTTTAAACAAGGCAGGTGACTTTTCAGACTAATGTGGTGAGTACTTACACTGCAAAAATGGTGTTTAGATCCTAAACACAATTCTAAACATATTCTTGCAACGTTTTTGTAATCACATTATTTTCCTAAACATGTTTAGCCAAACAATATGCTTAGCTCAAGTGTTTAGAAATGTAGGTGTTTAGGTTAAAACTTTGTGTTTAGATATCTATGAATTTTTGTGTTTAGGTGTTTATGAATTGTTGTGTTTAGATGTTTAAATGATTTGATGGAAAGTTAAGGTTTGCAGACATGTATGCATTAAAAAAAGAGATATATTTTTTTGTTTGTTTTCTCATTTACTGGGGGGGGGGACATCAGCAGGTATTTACTTGTCAAAGTCTCCAAAGATGTCAGCCAGAGCTATATATGTGTACATGTAATACACACTGCATCAGAATGAGAGACTTGAGAAAGTACAACAGCTTGGCAGGAAGGGCATTGCCTTATCTGTTCCAGAATAACATCAAATAGGTGTCAGGCATGAAGCTTATTGATTATTTTATGCTAATGATGGTGGCATAAGGTGAATCTAGTCAATTTTCTATTGCCCTTTCTATTCACATGACATTCTATGAAATGAAACTATGATAAACATGGGATTTGGGGACATTTGTCACAACAATTGATTATAACTATGTGCAGATAGTCCATTCAAAGGTAGTGCTGCTACCTGGTGTGGATTTAACATCCAAGTATCTAAACATATTGATGTTTAAATCTAAACACCTATTATTCAACTGTTTCAACTCTAAACATCTAAACATGTTTAGCGTAAACGTTTATGTAGTTAGAATAAAAGTGTTCATTTCCTAAATGTGTAGTCGATGAGACACCTAACTGACCTATATGTTTAGGTTTTAAACGTGTTTAGACCTAAACATGTTTAAAATCTAAACACCATTTTTGCAGTGTAGGTGAAGCAGTGCACGACTTGTTTAGAAAAGAGGGCACATACTCACAGCTCTTTTTACAATAGGAGCAACACCCTCCTGGATTACACCAAGTGGCACGTAGTGCGTGATACTTCTAGTCGTGAAGTGTCAGTTATAGGAAGCCATGCAGTGCGCTAAGAGTAAGAAGCACGAACAGTGCAGGGCAACCTTCTTTAGCTGGCACCATGCCTTTGCTGGATCCTAGATCTAATATGTAATGGTGAAATTTCCACTGATGGTAGGCTGATAACTATGGCGTAACCGCTAATGTTAACAGACATGTTCACGTTAAAACATGTAAATGTGGCCATCCTCTACATGTAGTCTGTGAACCGGGAGGGTGTTGCTCCTATAGTAAATAGAGCTGACAGTATATGCCCTCTTTTCAAAACAAGTCATGCTCTGCTTCACCATTCAACTTACACTCACCACATTAGTCACTTGTGAGCAACAAAAGGGACAAGTTATAGCTACATGAAAAGAAAGGACTGGAAACGAGGGCATCTTAAGCCATCTCTTCTTTTACTATAGGAGCAACACCCTCCAGATAGTATTCAATAGAGTGGTCATTTTTTAATGTCAGAGGAGGGTGGGTGAGGGTGGGGTTAAAGAATTTCACCTCTTGCCGAGGTGTGGGGTTGGATGGAATTTTAATAGACGCTAGTAAGTGATATTTTGCATCTTCCACCATCGCGCATTTTAAGTGAGCCTATCTCGTGGGGTTATTCATATATGGGTCACTGGTTTGGAGGTATTTTAACTAAGTGTATGCTCATCAATTCCACCTCACATCCCAAAGTGGTTCCAGGCTAATCAAATCGCCATGAACGATACTAGGACATAATCTATAGGGCAGTAATACATCACCTTTCAAGTTATTACCCTACCTTGTGAACGTATATCATTTTTATGACCTTTTCCTTATTACTTAAGGAATTACTAATAGGTAATTCATATATCAATGTGGATAAAGGCATTACATCCAGAATAAGTCACACGACTTCTGTCTTAGGCAATGAAGACACACAGTAAGTGATAAGGATGTGATTTCAGATATAGCAACATCCTATAACCAATAAAGTGTTGATATTCGGTATAGAAATTGATTGGGTAAGGTATTAGGCATGACAATATCCGATGGTTGATAAGAGTGTTATATTAGGTATAATGATATCCAGGAATCCAAGATGAGGTGTGCTCTTGAGTATAGGGCTCAGTATGGATGCCTAGTGGGTCGGTCATTGCTTGATATGGCACCTGGTGAGATACACACTGATAAGATCCAGCATGATGGGTAACAGGGGTTACATAATGTACCTAAAAAGTCTGCAGTAAATGCAGGGAAGGATTCTGAGAGTGTGATAGTAAGGTGCAGGAAGTGGAAGGCATAGCGGTGTTTGGCAGTAGGTCCATTGGTAGGTGTGTAGGGTGACACGCTACTACAGGCAGTGTATGGGATGCGGTAATAACCAGACTAATAATGACATTACACAGACTGACTGCTACTTAAACTTTTAGGTAGATGGAGGCAGGGGAATACACTCATTAGCCTTAATGACATGTGCCCGCTGTTAGAGGAAGCCTCCATACTCTATAGATGGGATATATGGTAGCTTCACATGTCTGTGATATGTACCAGAACTCACACACCTGTACCTTCATATGTCTGTGACGTGTACCAAAGCACACACACATGTACCTCCAAATGTCTGTGATATGTACCAGACCTCACACACCTGTACCTTCACATGTCTGTGACGTGTACCAAAGCTCACAAACATGTACCTCCAAATGTCTGTGGTATGTACCAGAACTCACACACATATACCTTCACATGTCTGTGACATGTACCAGACCTCACACACCTGTACCTTCACATGTCTGTGACATGTACCAGACCTCACACACCTGTACCTTCACATGTACCATAACCAACACATATGTACCTTCACATGTCTGTGACATGTACCAGACCTCACACACATGTACCTTCACATGTCTGTGACATGTACCAGACCTCACACACATGTACCTTCACATGTCTGTGACATGTACCAGACCTCACACACATGTACCTTCACATGTACCATAACCAACACACATGTACCTTCACATGTCTGTGACATGTACCAGACCTCACACACATGTACCTTCACATGTCTGTGACATGTACCAGACCTCACACACATGTACCTTCACATGTCTGTGACATGTACCAGACCTCACACACCTGTACCTTCACATGTCTGTGACATGTACCAGAACCCACACACCTGTACCTTCACATGTACCATAACCAACACACATGTACCTTCACATGTCTGTGACATGTACCAGACCTCACACACATGTACCTTCACAGGTCTGTGACATGTACCAGACCTCACACACATGTACCTTCACATGTACCATAACCAACACACATGTACCTTCACATGTCTGTGACATGTACCAGAACTCACACACATGTACCTTCACATGTCTGTGACATGTACCAGACCTCACACACCTGTACCTTCACATGTCTGTGACATGTACCAGAACCCACACACCTGTACCTTCATATCCAAAAGTATGATCCAGGCACTGCCACACGGGGGATCTTCTTTGTGATGGAAAACCTCCTTAGACCTGGAGGTTTTATGGCAAAACCTCCAGCTCTAAGGAGGTTTTCTGACTTATACTCCATCCACTGAGGTTTATGTAACACTAAAACCATAAATACAAGCATATTTCGACATAAACTGTAGAGGCCTAGAAGAGGATTTGAATCTTCTACACTGGCTGTGATACAAAGCTATGATAAATATATAGTGTTCCAGTCTACAATCATCAGCAGTCTCAATAGTATAATGGTTAGCATGTCTGACTTTGAATCAACGAATGTGAGTTCAAGACTGCATGAGGAAAGTGTTTTTAACTTACACATACAAGGTAAAAGGAGTCTTTGTAAAAGGCCCCCCTGAAGCCCCCCTTCTCATTTTGGCAATCAGAGGATGTTCATTACAATACATTATTTTTAGAATTTGTTGCAAAAATGACAGTGGTCAACCGAGAATAAAACAAAATCACACCAGGGGTTTGAACCTGTGTGGTCTAGATTTCTAGTCCCAGGTCTTAACCACTACACTAGATTGACCAGTCAAACTTTCAAAGTGAAATCTCCCTGTTTATCTATAATTGATTACTCAGTCATAGAAGTAGCATAATTTATTGCTCTTCAGTAGATGTTCTAACACCCACAGTATCAGCTGAGGACTCATGGTGTAATGGTTAGCACATGAGACTCAGGATCCCAGCACTGTCTCCGGCATGGGTACAAATCCCATATGGGACAGAATTTTCCCAAGAATTACATCTGCTGTTCAAAAATGACCTTATTCATAAAACCTCCTGTTACGCTTGGCAGGTTTTGCAAAACCTCCTCCCAGACCTGACCCAATTCACAAAACCTCCTCCCAGAACTGACCTAATTCATAAAACCTCCTGTTGGCCCCCAAACTGTAGAATATGGAAGTAAACCTACAGTAGGTACAATAGGGTGCAGAGCCAGGTGGAGTATAAGTCTTGATATTCATGATGGTATGCATATTGAGAAGTATGTTTATACAGCATTGGGCTAACGTTTAGAGTCAATAGTTGCTTCTCTAGAGATAAGTGAGTCGGGCGAAATTCCTAGTTCTCTTTGTATTTTAACTGTGACCTTAATATAGGCAATAGACAGATAGAGCGCCTATAGTAACTACATCCAAGGATAGTGAGAGTTGTATAGATATATGTACCTCGATTCAACAAATCTATTATTGAAAACAGGACCATCCGAAATCCTCTTACTATAAACAGAATCCAGGATTTCCTATGGACCCGACTATCCACTTAGCAATGAGTGGTACTATTCAAAAAACACTCAAAATAATAAAGAGTCAATAGCACAATCCCTAATTAGATCACCCTCCTGTCAACACAAGTGGTTACATGTGCCGGCGTTATTACCCTAAATATAAAAAGGCATTGGTTCGTTGCTGGTGTCCATCCCATTAAAATAGGCTTGAGTGCTTGCCGGGAACAGATAAACCAAAAGAGGCTAGATAAAATTATGTACTTTTTTCAAAGTTAACTCGATTTTTCTCCATATTTTCAAGAAATTTGATATTATGAGTGACCCATATGTAATAAAACTCTTCACCAGCACAGAAATTGATGCACATGATTGTAAATAATAATGCAAACGCCATTTCAAACAAATAATCTCATCATGTCTGCATGACAACTACAGTCAGAAAATCTTTTGAATGTCGACTATTGTTTTCTGCAAAAAGAAAGCATCAAATTAGCATCTCTGTAGAGAAATATTTATCTTATAAAGGAGCAATGGAAAGAGAATGCCCTAAGTATATTGCCACTCAAATATCATCTCAAACTGACTTGAAATATTCGAAATATTCAAGCTCGAAATCCCGAATTGGGCACCTCCGAAAGAATCTGCTTGGAGAGTGATGCAGCTATCCTTTTTTTGCGCCACTTTGCATCACTAGGCAACATCATGTTACTAGGTAACGTCACGTCACTTGGCAACGTCAGTAGCATCATGAAGCAGGCCACATTTTGTCATGAACATTGGGCACAATCTGCCATGAACAGTGGACACATTTTGCCGTGAACAGTGGACACACTTTGTCATGAACAGTGGGAACAATATGCAGTGATCAGAGGACACAATATGCTGTGAATTGGCATGATCAGTTGTTCTACCATAGCTGTGTGGAGCTGGGCAAGTTGATCCCATTGAACCCCATGTTAACCAGAATGAGGCACTGGGCAGGTGATCTGCTGGATCACTGCCCAATTCTAGGCCTACTCTCAAAGTCTAGCCTCTCTGTTATGTGTATGAATGAAACTTATATTATATCTAATTCTAAAAGAAGGGCCCACTGTAAAGAACGATGAAGTTATATGTTACTAATGAGGGGGTGCTATGCATTCCTTCCTATATTAACAGGTAATGAAACATAATAGTCTAGCCCTTGTATAGTACTACTACTAGTAGTACTACCATGTAGGCCTACATGCAGGAGTGCAGGTAACAACCCCATACCAGGCCAGTCTGACACTTGACTCAGTATTGGGTCACTAGTTTGTCATACTACCTCACCCTTGTGATTTTGTTTGGTTTTACAGGACTAGCATTACAGTTTGTTTGTTTTTTTAACAGGGGGGTGTAATCTTGGAAGGCTATGGTAGAACACTGATCACTCCCTGGCCCAACCCCTCCACACACGGTAGTGATCAGTTAGGCACAATATGCCGTGAACAGTAGACAAACAACCCTGTCAATAATGGTATTGCCCCATACTCTAGTGGCGAAGCCACTAGTAATATATAATAACGCCAGCACATGTAACCACTAGTGTGTGTTATTTGTATCAACACATGTATGTCTTAATACAAATAGCACACATTTTGCTGCCTTTGATTACATGCGGTTGTCGTCTTCTATGGATAGGACACAAAAACTCCAGCTTTGCTCCTGTTGGCGGGAAAACACAGGTCGATGACCGACCATGAAGGGGTGGGGGTGGGTGTATGAGATTGCAAATGGGCACTCGTGTACTTATTGATTGCGAATCAACGTTAACACATGTCACTCGGCCAGAAATGTCGTCTGCTCGGCGTGCACATCCGAGAATGAAGAGACAGACACAATGTCGTCATGTCATTTGGCCACGCGGCAACCCACAGCCATTTTGTCGTCTGCTTTTTATTTTGGGGCCAAAAATAACCCATGATATTTTCTACGCTGTGGAAAAGGTGGTGGCACGGCGTGGCCCACGGCAGACGACTTTGAGGCTGCCTAATTCAAATATGAGGCAGCGGGAGGCGAAACTTGGAATTGGCAAAGTACAAAGTGAAAATTGAGACGCCGTCAGAATTTAATAGAGCAAATGCCATCTGGAGACCTGTTGTTATGAACTCAGTGCTGTTAGGTTATATGACAGGGTAATTGGTGTAAACTAAATTGATAAATAGAAGTTTGGTTATACGACTCTCTAATGGTTATAGCCTTTAATTGCTTGATCAGAATATCTCCTTTGGTACGTTGATAACGAAAGAACCAATTCAACTTTTTCTTACTAACAACAAAGGATATGTTGTGTACCATGGCAAGTGATCGTGCCATTTTATCAAGAAGGACATTTTAGAAGAGATTCGTGAATTGAGATTGTACGTATTTCCCATGCTATATATGTATGCCTAATTGAGAACTGAATGGTACGGAAATGATTCCTAAATGTATACCTGTGTTTTGCGTGGTGGGAAAATGAACTTAACTTCCAAATAATATTATGGATGATCTAAGGCGTAGGAAGCAAATTTTCATGGGGGGCCCAGCGGGGCCCCACCTTGACCACCTTGAATTGTTGGCATTCATCATGAATTCTTGGCAAATTTTGGGTGGGCCCAGACATACTCAGGCCCCACCACCTTCATGATTGGGGGGCAGCCCCCCCCCTTTCCTACGCCCCTGATAATCTATGTACGTTTATGGGTGATTTAAGTACTGAATTCACACATAGACAAATGCTAGCGGGAAGGTGCCCCCCTTCCGAATCCGCCACTGGCCTCTGCTTGCCTCACCTTTAGAGAGAATGGTAGGGATCCTAATACCGAAATCCTATAAGCGGTAGTAATATAAAGCCCATGCATATATCACCTCCTGCCAGTGCCATTGACTCATTTGGCCCCCAGCAAGTTAATGTGATACTGCTTAATGTGGGAAGCATACATGAACTGACCAGCAATCGACCATGGCACCACGTGTGATATTCTGTGGGTTTGATACAGCATAAATATCATGGAAATTTAACACACAGCATAGAAAGCTGTCCACTTAAGTTATGATTCTGGATGGTACCCATGACTCCTATAAAAGAAGAGTCAATATAGAGTCCTGCCAAGCAGACCCCCGTTTTGACTCCATTCACAATGCTTCGACTCCATTTCTTCTCTCTGTGAAGGCTGACTCACTGTGCACGGTGCTATAACCAGCTGGTACATACTACAATCTGTACCAGGAACCAATCCAACAGTACAAACCGGATACTGACATTTTAACAGCAATTCAAATATGAATAAGCCATTCTTTTATGTACATGTTAAAAAGCACTGATTGATAAGCCTTAACTGTTTGTGTTTCACACTGTATTATCATCAAATCCTCTTACGGGGTGCTGGAGGTATCACCCCGGCTGTTTGCCTTGGTAGGTGGGTTACAAATACGTGGCCTGTATTTGGAAGCCACTCCGGGCGAAATCGATAAGTGCATTGGCGGGGTTTAGAATTTCTGGGGGATAATATTTGCCTTGAGTCAACTTGCTGCCTTCAATACCAGCTTTAACCTTAGTGGCTGCAATCGGCAGTTAGTTTTGTATGATTCAATTGGTGACTGTGTGTAAGAATGAGGCTGGGGGAGGCGTGGTAAACATATTGTGTTTCCTGCAGTGAGAGAGTTGTGTGGCGGCCCTTATTAGCCTATCAGCTAGACTCATGTAACAGGTTGTGTTTCCACTGGAGGAGATAATCAATAACAAACATTCACCAATCAACCCCTGAACCCCCACGGCCATCAACCCCCACCATGCATGTTGGTGTCAAGTCTCTGCTGCATGGCGAGGATTATCAGATAATCCTTGCTGGCTGTTGAGATAAAGCACATTTATCTCCACAGGTTTAACACCTTTTTGTCATAGAAGGGTGCATGACTTGTATCTCTGGGGATTTATCATTGGAATAAACTACTATTTTGTGAAACAAATTCCTGACCTGTAATTCTATGTCATTTATAGTCAGAATGGGCTTAGGCAAATGAAGATATCTGTTTCTTGTGCCTGGAATGTAGCTGAAGTAAAATTTGACTTGCCAATGAAACATAATCTAGGGAATAATTCAATAATTGCCTTCATTGTGGTATCTGTTAGTTTTCATACTTTGATAAATCGATCAAACTCTAAGATACATCTCTTTCCTTGGGGCTTGATATAGGAAAGCCCGCGATATGATGCATTCCCTGGAACAGAGTCGTGCATACTTCTCCCAATAGCTGTAGGTCCACTCTGCAGCAAAGGGTGAGATTTTGAGCTAGTTGCATAGAAATAGATAAGTACGCTGTGAGTTGTATTGTCTGTTGCATAGTGGGCCCTACTATTAAAATTGTCATTCCTGCAATTGCTTGAAAGGCAAAATTTGACGTGATCTGCAAAAAAGTGGTCTTGGTCAGGATATGATAAGCCCCCTTCCCTAGTACATGTCACGTGATCACCATATGTGAGTTAGTAGAGAGTTTAAGATTTGCTTAATTGTAACGTGTATGGCAACGTCTAGCCTACCATTTCTTATCATTCTAGACATGTTGCCATACAAGTCGTGATCTTAAACTCTCTAGTCTGATGCAACTGTAGAGTCAGTGCAATTTCTAGTTGCAACAAGGTTAATTCTCACAGTGGACTCATGCCTAATGCCAGCTGCTTCGTGGACCCCAGTGGACACAAAACATACACCATTCACGTTTGAATCCAACCGTTGACAATGCTGTATGCATTGTTTACTTTAGTATAATGTGTCAAACATAGAGGGCTGAAACACTCCCACAGACTCAGCATGATGCACCAACATATGGCAATGTACTCACTGGAGCTGCGTTAGGGTATCTTCTTATAATAGATGGGCAGGAGATGCTGAGCCCTCTTACCATGCCAAAAGGGATAATTTCCAAGAGTAATCACTGGCTACCACTGCTGAAAGGTGTCATAATTACCCCGCCCTGCTGGTTTTGGAATACAACACTATACTAACTAACTGTATGTACAGCTGCTGAAAGTGCTGCACAACTAAAAGTGAGACTGAGTAGCTTTCCCGCTAGTCTTTACCTCCAGCAGCCCTAAGTTATATTCCATCAGCATTATACAAACACTGCTATATTAATGCAAACCTCTTAGGAGCCCCCCAGCTCTTGGTATTGATTTATTGACGGATGTGTATTTGCTGTGGTCATGAGAGAGGTTGTGGCCATGCACAATGTAGGTAATCACCATCTAACCATATCCTGATCCCGATCCACAGTCATATAAGTGGAATAATGTAGGGCTGTGTAGGATTTCTTTAGTGTAGCTTAAAGGGGAAAGCTCTGTGGTTATAGTATTTGTCCTTCATATCGATAAAATGACACATTTGTTGTATTAATGCATATCAGCAACCTAATCACAATTCCCTGTTTCAGAAAGTTGTTTCTGGGTTGATAGTGGTAATCATGTATCTTTGCAGAAATGGGGATGGGAGTAAAGTTACCTCCATCTAAAAGCTAAAAACAGTAACACGTCTTGCTTCATTTTTCTTTTTGGATTTAGGTCAAATTAGGGCGCATAAATGAAAAGAGTAGCACTATAAAAAAGACCCTCTAGAATGAAGGGTTATGCAGACATATCGCATAAAAGTACTATTATAAGGGTCGGCGAAAACGTAAAGGAACGGCGGGATTTGCACCTGGGTCTTTCAACTTTAAACCAAATGAGCTACCACTGCACTTAATCCCCTTGCCTGTCATTCTCATCTTCCACCTATACCTTCTTTGGATAAGTATGGTAAATGCACATAGGGGACAATGATTACTACAGTTGCAGTGGGTGGTGGCGAGTTACCCACTGCCGTGGACCCGCTTAGCATGGGGCTCACAGCTTGCCCCTACACTACTGTATTGATCATGAATATCATAAATATAAATGAAGGTTATTCAGGTATAGACACAATTAAATCTTTTTGGAAACTACCGAAGCCGTAAACACTACGTATACACGGGCCTGCACTCCTGTCGATAAGGAAAAAGAGAACCATCAATAGATTGTATCGGCAGACACATACCACAAAATGCCACTATAGCATGGTCCTCATCCCATCTGACCACATAGAGCCGAGGCTGGCCTGGAGATAAAAACCCTGACTTTGACGATCACATTAATATCTCTGTTATTTGGTCTGTAGGGGGCCTGGCGCTTGTTGTCGATGGTGTATGGGGCCTTACGGGAGTGGGACGCCAATACTGAGACGTAGACAGACAAGATTAGTGAGGGTATCGGTTGTCGTGCTACTGGACCAGCCACCACGCAGTCCTACTGGACATCTGTCAGCGTCCCTGCTCTCACAGGAAGTGACAATACCCATGATTCCCTGCGCTCTCTCAGACTACGAGTCCGCCCACTATCGACGACCACTCTAGATGGTGCTCACAGGACGGCCATTGACTTGTAGGCCGGCTTTGTCTCTGTCTGAATGGGCCTCTCCTTGTCTCTGGGATTCCCCCCTTCTATACCACATTGGTGTGCACAGTGGGACAAGCTCTGTGCTTGTTATATTAGGAACCATGTGCCCCTCCATTCCCTGTTACATCTCAGTCACTCCCAGAGGAAGCACATGGGGAGGGGCTTATTACGCTTCTATATGTGTGATTATATATTGGGGATGTCGTGTTTTACTAAACCAGCGAGTCTTTCCCTTTGTGTCGGTCTAATGAATAAATATATTGTAGCGCTCTCCAAGCTCCTCCGGATAAGAGAATGACGACCAGTAACACGGACAAGTATAATTAACGTGAATCCTTTATTGCCTGGCTTGCTCTGCCACACCAGCTAAGTATATCTCTATCTATATGCCGCTGCTCCTCCTCTCTGGTGCAAGTGCCGGTGCGTCCTATAGCCACCCCAATCTCAGACTGCCTGTCCGGTGGGACACCTCCAGTATTTATACACTTGCAAGTCCACCGGCGCTGGTGTATGTACAACATACACCGCCGCCGAAGACGCTACTCCGAATAACACAATGCTGACGTGACTCCGCCTCCGCCGGCTTCCCCCCGCCCCCATGCCAGGATGGTTTCGGGATCCACCGACGTCGGCTCGGTCTACGCCACACTCTCCCCAACTAATTAACAGTCGTACTGGGAAAGAATGTCAGAGTACCCTCCTGCAGATGGGTATCCAATTTTGAATAAACAATTATACACCATGGCCCCTGGGTGTTTGTGATTATTACTTTTAAACAAATACATTGAGCAATATAGATAATCATACAGTATACACAGTATCAATACTTATAGCATGCTCCAACGGATAGCTTCATAATTTACAAATGGTTTAACTATTATACAACCGCTGCCTTCAAGACCAATACAACATCACTGCCACCGCCGAGATGCCCCCGACTCATCCACCGAGCCGTCCACCGGTCCTCCGAACCGTCCACCGACGGCCACCTCCCTCCGGTTGTTGCCGTTTCTCCTCCGCCTGCCTCCGGATGCCGCCCCCCCGCGGCTCGACCAGGTCTGCAACACAAGGTAAGGCACTTGTACTGCTTACCCCACCGGAACTGATGCATTTTGTCCTTCATTTAAGGTGCTACTGCTCCCCCAGCCTGTACTGGCTTACACCCATAGATTACTCGGGTGCATTCCACGTCATCCCAGCTTATCCCGCAGTCACCCTCCGACCCGGCTGCATCACCGCCCTCCCTCCTTTTCCTCCCATCGACCTCCGCCGGCGCCCTCCTGTACTGGAGTTTCCGTTTCCCCCGCCGTAGATACACCGGAAGAGACACTTACCCTTTTTACTGGGTGCTCGTAGAGGCTTCCTCCTCCTGTCTCTCCTCCTTCTCCGGGGCCTTCGGGGTAATAGGCCATGGCTGCCCGCATCTGGAGCACAGTCCCTCCCTGGACGCCTTGGCGTACCTGGTTCGGGTCACCTGAACCAGTTCCACATCACCGTCAGCCAAGCTTTGCACTGCCGAGCTGCACACCCCCCCCGGCACCACTCTCATCTCGGGCCCCAAGTTCCCCGGGTTCCGCAAGCGCCTCGTATACTCCTGCAGCTCACGGGGGCCTGTGAAGTCCTCATTCCAGGGCATCAAGTTCTCCTCCACCTCTACCCTTTTTCCAGAGTCGGGAGCCGGGGAAGGGGCAACCACCACGTGGCTTACAGACACTACTCCTTGTGTGGGAGCCACGCCCCCGTCAGGTATGGGTACCACCTGGGCGTCTGTCACTATTATAACACGTTCGGAGGTCGGTGGGCCTAAAGGGTCCTCATCCTCCACACTCCCCTGCACCGTCTCCACCCCCTCCGGCACCAACACCATAGTCTCCATGTGTCCCGCCTCCTCCCCAGCCTCAATTTGTAAGAGAAAGTCCCCCTTGGGAGACTGCACCACCAGCCCCTCCAATCCAACAGTAACCGTCCTGGGGTAATGCACTAAGTCAGGCCTCCCTTTTGCTCTCCCGGCCATCTTGCCTTTTTGTTGGGGGGTTACACCAACGGGTTCCCCCTCATTGTCCCTGGGTTTGCTGCCGGAGCTCGTCTTTGCCGGGGTCTTGGGGCGCTGGCCCGTGGGAGTTAATGTACTCAGTAATATTTCCTCAAGGCTGCGCCGCGTTCCGGGGGTGGGAGTCTGGGGCACCGCTGGTGGACTAGCCTTTTCCGGGGTCTCCCCCGTGCGCACGGTAACCTGCTCCATCAGTGTTTCTAATCCTGTTTTCTGGCTACTCTTTCCCGGGCCTTTCCCTTTTCCTCTTCTTGTCTTTTTAGATTTCTGTTCTTTCAAAGCTCTTTCCTCCTCCGCCACCCTGGCTTCTGCTTCTTTCTTTTCCTCTATAGCCTTCTGTCTTTCCATTTCTCTCTCCTTCTCTAACCTCTTTTGTTCCTCTAACTCCTTCTGCCTGGCCCTCTCTCTACCAGCTTTGATCATCGCTGCATACTGCTCCTCGAGGTCAGGGTAGCCAGCCACGCCGGGGGGGTATTCAAAGATCTCTTCATCAACTTTAGCTGGAGCGGAGACCATCTTCGTGGCTACGTCTTCGGGGTCGGGTTTACCTGGTCCCCTGTCCTCCTCCTCCTCCGGGGAGTCGGGGGTGGAGGTGGCCCCTTCCTCAGCAGGTGTGCATAATTCCGGTTCAATGTGGGGCTTGGGGCGGTCCTCCTTTAAGGTGTACTCCGGCAGTTTTTCAGGGCTGGAATCGAGTCCCCCGGAAATTTCGAATGCCTTTCCTTTTTCCGGGCTGGACTCCTGAGCTGACTGTGAACCGTCGTCTGTGACGTCATCGTAAGTCCCAACCTTTAGCTGGGTTCTCCGTGTTGGTATACCCGTCCTAGCCGCCTCATATTCCTTTTCTATTTCATCTACGTCTAGTGTGCCCACCGGCAACTCCTTCTGGAGTCTAGTTAAGGTTTTGGTCGGGGTCTCCCCCTCCCTACTGTACCTGTCCATTAGTAATTTAAGAACAAAGAGAACCTTTCCCTCCTCCTCTGGCTCCAATTGATATTTACCGGTAACGGGGTCCGTTATCATTTCTGTAACCCGGCGGACAGCTCCCTCCTTACCGGGGGACCGGCGCACCTTTTTGTCAGGGGGCTCCTCCACTGCCTCCTCGGACACCCGTTTCCGCCCCTTGCCAGTACTACTCCGGGTGGCCACCCCTTGTGCAGGTAGTCCCTGATTGGGGGGAGTTTTCAGTCCCACCAGTTCCTCTAGATATTTGGCCGCTGCGGCCACCTCCTCCATTTCCTCAGCCCCTATGCTTATCCCGGGGGACACCAGTGACGATATGATAGAGGCGCTGCCCGGTGTCTGGCTGGAGGGCACCACCGCCTCCGTTTTAGAAGTGCTTGCGGCGGCGAACTCGGCCGGCTCCTCTGCCTTCCCAGCCCCTCCTTTTGACGTGTGGACCTTAACCTTCCGGGGTTTGCCTTTAGACTTGGGTTTTGTAGACGTGGAGGTGCCTGGAGTTTGTGCTGGAACGGCCCCCGCCTCCTCTTCACTAGCCAGCCGCAGTTGCTTGGTCTCTTTCGGGGGCACCCATCCTTTTATGTCCGGGTGCTGTCTCTCCACGTGGCGCACCAGGTCATTCTTGTAATCTTTGGCGACCTGGTATTCACAGCCGGTGGAGGGGCACTCGTATCCTTCTTGCACGGCCTCATGCTTCCTCTGATGGCGTTTTAAAGCATCGCTGCGTCCAAAGGCATACGGTTTGCCCTCCTCCCTGCAGATCTCACACCTGTGCTTTGGTATCTGCACTCCCCCTACCCATACCATGGGCACGGACTTCTCGTCTTCGTGTGTCTTAGGCATATTACCGAGTTCTAACTGCTTCCAATCGATGGTCGATATTGCCGAATCCCGGGGATGAGTCCTTCCTTTATACACCCCCGGCCCGGCCACACCCCTCCCCCTTGAGTTGTCTTGGCCAATTAGCAGCCAGGAACCTTCCCCGCACGCCTGTGCCACCGGGGTTTCCCCTGTCACGAGGCCGTCACCCGACCGTGAGAACGTCCGCTCTGCTCCTCCCTCCGAACGTTCCGGTGGGTAGTGGACGTGGGAATGGGTTCTTGACCAGCTGTCTTTCGCACGGTCCTTCTTCCTGTAGGGTTTGTTGTTTACTTTTCGGTGGACTGTCTCCTCGGTGGGCCGTTGGCGGTGTTTATTTCTATCATTCTCCCTTCCCCCATGCCTAGGGCGGCTGTGGGACCGTGAGGACGAGGATTTGGGTGGAGATCGGCCCCCTCTCTCCCTCCGGCGGCCCTCCCGGTGAACCCCGTCTTTCTTTACGCGCTCCCTTGGCCCTTTTTTTTTTTCCTCCCGCCCGGCTTGTGTGTCCCCTGTTACACCATTTCTACAGCTCTCCTCCACCTTCCTCATTACAACACGTCTGTCCTCCGCCATTTCTATCGGGAAAGTGACTGTTATCTTCAAATAGTGGTCGTCTCCCTCCTCATTGACGTCACTCGCATTCTGGTTTCGTAGCAACACCGGTTTTGGCGGGGCTATAACTCCGGCAGAGGGCGCGCTCGACGCTTTAGGCGGAGTTTTAGGCCCGTCCCCCGAGCTAGGCGGCGTAGCAGGCCTGAAGGCGCCCGGCGGTGCCGTGACCCCAGCCTGTACTAAGTGTAGACACGTAGGCGCAACCTTAGGCGTCTCCTCCGCCTTAGGCGGTGTTTTAGGCCTCCGGGGTAAGCGACCCGGGGCTACTAGACGGCTCTCCCTCTCCTCGTTCCGTTCGTTATCGTGCTCTGCCTCCTCTAGCATTTCATAGACCCGCCACCTCTCTGCATGCCTGCCTAAGATACGACATCTCTCTGGGTCCTTCCTCCGTCTGGCCCACTCTGCCCTCTTGAACTCGTTTCTTTCCCTAGTTTCTTCGGTCTCCTCCTCCAGAGGGGATAAATATTCTTCATCCAGGGGGGGTTCGTCATCTGGGGGTTCACCCCTCCAGTGGGCCATTGCAGCTTCTGCTCTCACCCGAGTCTCCTCCTCCCGCCACCATTTCCACCAGCTGTCCCCACCCTCAGCCATCTTAACAGGTAAGTATGCTTGGTCACGCGGCCCGGGGTTAGGGTCCCTTATTATCGCCCGTATCGCCTTAGCCCCCGGCGATCCATCCCCCGCTCCATGGTCGGGGTTGGCTACCTCTTCCTTCGCCGGGTCTATCTCCTTGCATTCATCCCCCAGATCCTCTTCCTCTGGCAGGCAGACCTCCTTTATAGAATCAAAATGTACCACCTTGGTTACACGGCCTCTCTTTATCTTGTACACTGCATCCCCTATTCTCTCCTGCACAGTCCACGGGCCGGTCCAATAACATTGCAACTTGGGTGACAGTCCTCTCTTCTTTAGGGGGTGATAGTAGAAGACCTGGGATCCCGTTGGCAGATGGCCCTCCTCCGCCCTCGCATCATAGTTACGTCGTTGGCGGGCCACCGACCTCCCTATGTTACTCCTAGCTGCCTCATACGCCCGTGCCATCTTCTCCTGGACCTCAGCCACGTATCCAGCCTTATTCCTCGGAGGTGGGTCCAATGGGTAGATCAGATGCAGGGGGACGGTTGTTTCCCTTCCCAACATCATCATGTTAGGCGATACTCCGGTGGAGCTATGCACCGATGACCTATAGGCGGCCATCACAAAGGGGAGCTGCAGGTCCCAATCCTGCTGGTCGGTGGCCACCACCGTAGCCAGTAACGCCTCAATGGTCCGGTTAGCTCTTTCCACCATTCCATCACTTTGAGGCCTAAAAGCGCAAGTCCTTGTTTGTTTGACCCCCAGCAAGGCTACTATCTCCTTGAACAACCCCGACTGGAAATTCTTGCCCTGATCGGTGTGAATCTCCACCGGCGCCCCTAGCCGACATATGAGCTCCTCCACCAATTTCCTTGCCACGGTGGGCGCTTCCTGATTGGGAATGGCATAGGCCTCCGTCCACTTAGTGAAATAGTCGGCCGCTACCAGAATGTGTTGATTACCCCGTGAGGTCGGGGGCAGAGGTCCCATCACATCCAGGGCTACCCTTTGGAGTGGTAGACCAGCCCCAACATGTCCCATTGGAGCTCGGTGGGGGGCGGGGGCTGCCTTCCGCCGCAGGCACGGCTCACACTGCTCGCACCACCGGGTGACATCCCTCCGGAATTCAGGCCAGTAATATCCTCCCTGTACCCGCCTGATGGTCTTGTTACGCCCTAGGTGTCCGGCCAGTGGTTCTCCGTGTACCTCCTGCAGCACATCTTTCCTGTTAGGCTTGGGAACTGCTATCTGGAAGTGGGCCGACCCCGCCTCCCCTATCCACCTCCGGCCCAACACGCCCTTGTGTATTGTCAGCCTCTCTCTCTGGGCATACCAGGCCTTCTTCTCATAGCTCCAGTCCCGTCTTACCGCTTCAGTGGGGACCTCTCCTCCTTCCACCCACCCCCGTACCTCCCTGAGAAGGGGGTCATCATTCTGCAGCTTTTCCCATGCCGGCCCCACTGGAGGGTCCGGTCCCTCCGCGGGGGATCGGTTCCCTCCTTCTAGCACTTGACTCTGAGCTCTTGTGAAGACACGACACCACCGCCTGTCTTCTTCAGGGTCTCTGCCGCATTGTTTACAGGGTGTCCTGGATAGGCCATCCGCATTACCATGGGCCTTTCCTGGTCGGTGTTGTATCACTATGTCATAAGTGCCTATGATCTGAAGCCACCGCGCCAGCTGGCCCTCTGGTTCTTTGAACTCCAATAGCCACCGAAGGGATGCATGGTCGGTGCGCACTACCACCGGCCGACCCACTAAATAGTGTCTGAATTTCCGGAGGCCAAAAACGATGGCTAACAACTCCCGCCGCGTAACACAATAGTTTCTCTCAGGTTTGCTAAGGGTGCGACTGCCATAAGCCAATACTCTCTCTTCCCCATCCTGTTCTTGTGCCAGCACCGTGCCCAACCCCGTATCACTGGCGTCCGTGTCCATAATAAGCTGGCCTTCTGGTCGGGGGAACCCCAGGATAGGAGCTTCTATCAATTTCTGCTTCAGTATCTCGAAGGCATTTTCACACTCCGGCGTCCACTTGAAAGGCCGTCCCTTTTCCGCCAGAGAACTGAGGGGTTTAGCCTTAGTTGAGAAGTCGGGGATGAAGGCTCTATAATACCCCGCCAGACCGAGAAAACTCCTCACTTCTGTGATATTCTGTGGTGGGGGCCACCCCCGAACAGCCTCCACCTTGCCTGGGTCGGTCCCTACCCCAGCCTCACTGATCTGGTGCCCCAGAAACAGTATCCTCCGGCGGGCCAGTTGGCATTTGGAGGGTTTTATCTTAAGGCCGGCCTCCGCCAGTCTTTGTAGTACCTCGCCCAACCTCTCCATATGCTGTTCAAAGGACTCGGCAAACACGACAATGTCGTCTAAATATACCAAACAGGTACGCCACTGAAGCCCCCGCATGGCAACCTCCATCACTCGCTCAAACGTCCCTGGGGCATTACATAACCCAAACGGCATTCTGATGAATTGGTAGAGCCCCCGGTGGGTGGTGAACGCTGTCTTCTCTCTGTCCTCCGCCCTTACATCCAG
The DNA here is from genome assembly GCA_949317995.1 of Acholoe squamosa. Taxonomy (NCBI): domain Eukaryota; kingdom Metazoa; phylum Annelida; class Polychaeta; order Phyllodocida; family Polynoidae; genus Acholoe; species Acholoe squamosa. The sequence goes on from OX439047.1 coordinate 48,732,606, forward strand.
TTGCCAATACCCACTGGCAAGATCCATTGATGAGAACCAGGTGGCCCCCGCCATAGTATCCAAGCAGTCCTCCACCCGGGGCAGAGGGTAGGCATCTTTCACTGTAGCTTTGTTTAACCGCCTATAGTCCACACAGAAACGGGTTGTCCCGTCTTTCTTCTTCACTAGCACCACCGGAGATGCCCATGGGCTTACTGAAGGCTCGATTACCCCTGCCTCCAACATTTTCTCAACCTCCTCTTCCACCGTGGCCCTTCGGTGGGGGGCTAAGCGTCTTGGGGGCTGCTTTATAGGGGGTTGATCCCCCGTATCTATTCGGTGTTGGGCCATAGTGGTGTGTCCCTTATCACCCTTATGACACTGGAAGGCCGCCAGGTGTTGATTAAGTAACCCCGCAAGCTCCTTCCTTCTGTCTGGCTCTGTTCCCTCCACCAGCTCTCTTATAAGCCCTCTCTTCTCCTCCGGCGACATAGCCTCCACCCGACGGCACCAGCTTCCGGGGTTCACCCCCGGATCCTCTCCCGGCGTTTCCACCCGTTGGATGCCACCCAGAGTCATATCCTTGTAGACGATGATCGGTTCCAGCCCAGGGTTCAGCACCCTGACCCAGGTTTCTCTGTTTATTGGCTGGACCAGGCCTCTGCCCACCAGGAAGTGGGGTTCACCCTTGTGCCCGGCCATACTTTCTATCAGGCCATTCCCACCGTCCAACCACCGACCCATCACCGCGCCTTCCAGGAATGCTTCCTCCCCCGCTCCGACCACTGCTGAGCGGGTGCTCACCACTCGACACAACGATTCTGGTTGGGTCCAGATTAATCTTCCCCTGGCCACGTCCACCACAAGCTGGTTTTCTCGTAGAAAGGCGGCGCCCAATATTCCTTCCGTCCCTGTGTCCCCCACGATAAACATCGCGTTCGTGCTCCTGGTCCCCAATTGTAATGAAGCCTGCACCTCCCCTTTAAGTTTCAGGGGTCTTCCATCCACCGAAAAGACAACTTCCCCCGTTTCTTGGAGCGGCCGATCACCCCCATGTCGTTCCCACCACCCGTGGGAGATAAGGTTTAGTGAGGCGCCAGTATCTACCAGCATCTGTATAACGGCTCCCTCCAACTTGCCTTCCACTATTAGTCCTCCGCCGCCCCTCTCTCGCCTTCCTTGCACAATATTCATAGGCCCAATCCCCCCGACCTGTACCTGGCCTTGGGTAGAGGTCGGTTCTAGTTTCCCGATGGAATAACATCCTTTCCCGTCTCGGGGGCCCCCCCAGGTTTGTCAGTTCTCCTGTTGGGGCACTCCCGCTTGAAATGCCCTTCCTGACCGCACCCATAGCAGGCAGTACTCCGCCTCTTCTTCTCGGTGGAGAGAGGCTCCTCCATCTTCTTAGCCATACGGTCCATTAGCTCCACCATTTTATCCATCCTGTCGGTGTTGGTTTTGAGATGCTCATTTACCGACGCATCAGCGGTCCTAACCCTCTGCGATGTTTCCTGCTCCACCTTCAGGTAGGCTTCTGCCCCCACGGCTGTCATGACGGCAGCTTGTAGGTCCTTTGGCTGTGACTGATAGACCCATTGTCTTAGAGGATTATCCAAACATAGCAGGAATCTGTCCAAAACCAGGGTGTCTGTAGTTCGGGCGTCGGCCTCGGGGTAAGCTAGTCGGGTGTACTTCATCAGATCCTCCCTCAATTCTTGCAACGCCTCCCCCTTCCTCCGTACCCTGGTGCGGAGGACAGCTTTATAGGTCTCTTCTTGATTGGTGGGCTCGAACCTTTCGACCAGCGCCTTCCGGAGTTCGGTGTACCCTTCCGGCGTAGCAGGTTTTCTGCCGTTCAACAGCCTCCGAGCGGCCCCCGCCAAACTCAGCCCTAGGAACATGCCTGCCTCAGCCTCGTCCCATCCATTCACCTTCACACACAGGTCGAAGTGGTTGAGGTAATCGCCTAGATCCCCCGTCCCGTCGTATTTTGTGGGTTTAACCACCGGCTTTCCTTTTGCACTCACTTCGCCGTCAGCTCCGCCAGATAGGGACGGCAACGCAGGTAACCGGGTTTCATCCACTGATGGCTGCTCTCCCCCGATCACCTCTTTTTTTACCGTCATCCCCTCTCCCTTGTTGTCAGGGCCCTCCGTCCCTCTTCCTTCCTCCCGTCCCTCCGCTGCCGGTTTCATCTTCCTATGCTTTGAGAGAGTCTCTAGGAGCTGGTCCCACTCCTCCTCCGTCCAATCCTCTGACCCTTCCTCCAATCTCCTCCGAGTCATGCTTGAAGTATTTTCAGTCTTGCCTCTGGGTTGGCGCCTCCCCCGGCTAGGCCTCCGGGGTATCTCCCTCTCCACCTCCTCCTTCTCCCATGGCCATCTGAAGTCGTTTACGGGACTTGCACGCCCTCCTCCCACCTCTACCTGGTTGCCTTCCCCCGTCCAATTCCGATCCATAGGCTCCTCCTGCCTTTCGGGGTATGGTTCCCCAGGTCTGCTTTCTGCGGGTCTTCTGATTGTCACCTCCTCGTCCACTACTTCCAAGAGGGTCCCCCGACCAACTCCTTCTCCTTCCAATTTCAATGAGTCTGTTCCCGTTATCCTTGCCTCCGCCATCTCTAGTCCTGCGTGGATCCGTTGAAAACACCGCTGTCACCAATGTAGCGCTCTCCAAGCTCCTCCGGATAAGAGAATGACGACCAGTAACACGGACAAGTATAATTAACGTGAATCCTTTATTGCCTGGCTTGCTCTGCCACACCAGCTAAGTATATCTCTATCTATATGCCGCTGCTCCTCCTCTCTGGTGCAAGTGCCGGTGCGTCCTATAGCCACCCCAATCTCAGACTGCCTGTCCGGTGGGACACCTCCAGTATTTATACACTTGCAAGTCCACCGGCGCTGGTGTATGTACAACATACACCGCCGCCGAAGACGCTACTCCGAATAACACAATGCTGACGTGACTCCGCCTCCGCCGGCTTCCCCCCGCCCCCATGCCAGGATGGTTTCGGGATCCACCGACGTCGGCTCGGTCTACGCCACAATATATATATATATATATATATATATATATATATATATGGTCAATTCTCATGAAAATGGAGCACATGGCCGAGGAGGAGAAAAAATCTTAACTGCTCAGATGTTTTGTATTTCTTGTGGGCTGAAAGGCAGGATATAATGTTAATTACTCGCAAAATTGGAAACACTAACTATGAAAATTAAAAATTTTATGACAGTTTTAGGAAGAAAACTGGTGGACCTACGTACGGTGATGAATCTTGTATATGAACAAATTACATGGGTTGCTATAAAACAGAATTATTTGCAAGAAAACTGATATATTTTGTTCATACAGTCATAACAACATGTTGGCTAGGGGTCTTTATCATTTATATCTCTGATAAGAATAGATTATGCTGCAATTAATTATTCCCATTTATGGAGCTGGACCTACGTATGGTGATGTACCTACGTACGGTGATGTCTATGCATTGCAGTCATTATCTTCACAAATTTATTGATTTTTGGTATTGTAACTGGTCCATAGTATTCATCCTTTGTCAATTGAAGTATATCAACAGGTTTATAGATAGCATTAGCTATTTCTATCATTCTATGGCATAGGTTTCAATCATGGACCTATGCATGGTGATGTACCTACGTATGGTGATATTTCCATGGCTTCTCTGAATAGGTTGTAATGTATTCATCCAGTTATGACAATATTTTGTATGGATATTCCCTGGACTACATATATTAACATCTTATGAAATAATTTACTAAATATTAATTACTCTCCTTTAATCAATGATTCAATGTACCTACGTACGGTGATGCTAAGGGGTACACCACATGCTTGTCAGTCCTATAGGTCATTGACATATGCATGTTAGAAATATTTTATATTAATATTATATTGCCCCCCATTGAGCCATAAAAACTGAGACATCTATATATCCCAAGAGGATTTTCTCCTTGACATTATACTCATTCTAGTGTACCTACGTACGGTGATGCAAATGTTACACAACTACATTTTTCCTTATAAATAACAAGAAAATAATTGAAAATGAGCTTTGGTGGTGTCAAAATTTTTGTTTTTCAATTCTAGAATAGTCCATATGAAAAGTGTTAATATGGACCTTATTGTACCTCAAATAAATCACCTAATCTGTTTTACTTATATTTTTTTAGTTGAAAACCTTTGAAATATCCACATTTTACCCTGTTATTGGCATAGATTAGATCACTACATGGGCATAAGTGGGTACCCATAGTATGATAATGTTAGCAGCAATGTGAATGTATAAACAATATAGCAGTTAGACCCCCTGTTAAGTGTACATGGATGGGGAAAGGCATAGTGAGCCTGTGCTCCATTTTCGTGAGAATTGACCATATATATATACACAAAGGGAAAGACTCGCTGGTTTAGTAAAACAAATATATATATATATATATATATATATATATATATATATATATATATATATATATATAATATATATATTCGAAACTATCCCGGAAACTGCTAGTAGGTGTGTGTTAGATTTCCTTCTTTATCCCGTGCATGCATTCATTCATTCTTTCGTTCATCCTGTCCTTTCTGTCTACTTGTGGGAGTTGGACGGTTTAATTCTTAACCCCCTCCCACCGACTCCCGTGAACACACCTGTACCCTGTAGCTCCCTTCCATCCATGATATGAAAGAAGAATGAGGAAACCAACAGATTCATGAACACTGACACGTTAGAGAAGGAGTAGACAGATACTCTATCCACTCTTTGCCAGTGAATTCTAAGGCCTCTTTGTCCATCCTTGTGGCCATGTCTGCCGTCTCTCCTTCCGCCGGCTGACCCGGCCCGGTGTCCGTGTGGCCAGATGTGGTCCGTGGCTCACACCTCCTCCCTGTGAGGTGTGTTCCTCCTGGCAGCAGACGGCGTTTTTGTACGTAGTGCCCTGTGGCTGTGAGGCTGCCCGCCGCGCACTATTTTCTGTGGCTGAAGGAGACACGTAGCATTCATTGATCTGGTCCTATTCTGACGGGCACTTTCGGGAACCACAGGTACAGGCCAACAACTAGGTCTAGAGATGGGTCACACAATGTGTTTCTTAACACTCTCTTACAAATGGAAGGCGTGGGTGACCATGCATCAGTTTAGCACATACCCTCCTTAGCATTTATTAGCAACCTGACAAGCACTATTATGCTCCCAGCCAGAAAGTGTGACGATCGTAACCCTTGCAGGCAGCAGAGCAGAATGCATTCATCCACTCTGACAGTTGGTTTGATATCATTATGTAAGAATGCAGCTATATGAAGAACCTGACCACTTGGGCCAACACACTATCGAAGGTTTGGACTCGTGTTTCCTACCCACAATATACTAGCATGGGGATAAGATTTAAGGTGTACATATAGACACTTAAGGACGCCATTCCAGCGAGCTGCTCCGATTGGGTTGCACGCCCTTTGGCAATTTTTGGCCATCTCCTCTCTATAGTAAATGGAATTGCCTTCATCATTATCCATCTACAGAATGGATCCGTTACTCTACCTACTCCATAGGGGCAGTATTCACCACAGGTATATAACCACCCCCCCTGAACACCATCCCCCTGACCACCATGCACATAATAGATTTATATGGACCACCTCCAAACATCTACATGGCATACAGGACACCCAGTAGGTGTGTACAGAAACACTATGAAGAACAAAGGTTACAGAGGTGCTCCTTAACGTCTTAACCTTGATACTATAGCTCAAAGCTCTGATACAGCCATATAAAGCTTTTTTGAAAGTAGAAAGAAGGTGTTTGAAGTGTATTATAAGTCAATGCCGTGTGGCTGCCTTGTGATGACAAGACAGGGAGAGGGGGTGCTGTACAGGTTTAATGTCATGGGGTTTACACAGGCTTTATATTTTTAGACGCTGAAATCTATTCATCATGGATTAATATATTCGCATTGAGTGCTAACCATTTTGTAATTCTAAGCAATAGGCAGGTAGGTAAGCATGGTGTCCATATCGCCTTAACACAATTGTATAAAACTATCATTACTATTAAGTATTAGTTAAAGGCAATCTTCATTCATGACGATGAGATTAAAATGGCATTCAAGTAACATTTGAATATGTTGGCTATGCAATTAAGAATGCAATCGACATATCAGTTGGACTTGTGCATGAATTTGGACAACAACCTGCTATGTTCTACCAATAAGATCGCTCTACTAAGGCGACTCATCTACCCTTAACAATCAGTGGGTAGCGGTGAAAGTCAAGACGGGACATATTTCCTGGTGACAGGCTACTAAGTGTTGTGTCATAGTGTAAGTAGTAAATCAAAATGGGCGTGCTCTGATGGCAATACTACTGTGTGTCACTACACTGTCCGCCCCACCACGTAGAGTGCTTTTTATTCTGCAATACAGTTGTAGTTGTTGTTAGTATGAACGTACATACCAGTATTAAATACTGCTGTAGGTACAGCTGGTTCTACTGCCTACCTACAGGGGTATTTACAATTGTGGCTGAGAGTGTATGTAAGTAGTATAACAAAATGGGCGTGCTCTGATGGCAATACTACACCCTGTCATAGAGTAAGAAGTACATCAAAATGGGCGTACTTTGATGGCAATACCACACGCTGTCATATGGTAAGTAGTACATCAAAATGGGCGTGCCCTGATGGCAATACTACATCCTGTCATAGTGTAAGTAGTATATTAAAATGGGCGTGCCCTGATGGCAATACTACATCCTGTCATAGTGTAAGTAGTATATCAGAATGGGTGTGCTCTGATGGCAATACTACATCCTGTCATAGTGTAAGTAGTATATCAAAATGGGTGTGCTCTGGTGGCAATACTACATCCTGTCATAGTGTAAGTAGTATATCAAAATGGGTGTGCTCTGGTGGCAATACTACATCCTGTCATAGTGTAAGTAGTATATCAGAATGGGTGTGCTCTGGTGGCAATACTACATCCTGTCATAGTGTAAGTAGTATATCAGAATGGGTGTGCTCTGATGGCAATACTACATCCTGTCATAGTGTAAGTAGTATATCAGAATGGGTGTGCTCTGGTGGCAATACTACATCCTGTCATAGTGTAAGTAGTATATCAAAATGGGCGTGCTCTGATGGCAATACTACACCCTGTCATACTGTAAGTAGTATATCAAAATGGGCGTGCTCTGGTGGCAATACTACACCCTGTCATAGTGTAAGTAGTATATCAGAATGGGTGTGCTCTGGTGGCAATACTACATCCTGTCATAGTGTAAGTAGTATATCAGAATGGGCGTGCTCTGATGGCAATACTACACCCTGTCATAGTGTAAGTAGTATATCAGAATGGGCGTGCTCTGATGGCAATACTACACCCTGTCATAGTGTAAGTAGTATATCAGAATGGGCGTGCTCTGATGGCAATACTACACCCTGTCATAGTGTAAGTAGTATATCAGAATGGGTGTGCTCTGATGGCAATACTAAGCCCTGTCATAGTGCAAGTAGTATAGCAAAATGGGTGTGCTCTGATGGCAATACTACATCCTGTCATAGTATAAGTAGTATAGCAAAATGGGCATACTTTGATGGCAATCCCACACTGTGTCATAGTGTAAGTACATCAAAACAGGAGTTCCTTGTTGGCAACAATCTACTAGCAGTCTATCAAAACACGGTAGAAGTCATCTGCTGGTAACAAATAATGATAAAAATGATTTAACTGCAAATTGTAATCTATCCTTAGATGCGCACTTTACTTTATAAGTAAAAACATAAAAACAACTTTTGCTGACCTATGGCACAATGACAAAATTATGTCAAAATGAGAGTAATCTGCTGGTAGTATTCTACTCGACAAGGGACAGTTATCTTTTCTCAGAAGACGCTTGGTTATTAGTATACGATAATAGGAGTCGTTTCTTGGGCGCAATCTACTTTGACTTGACATAGCACCAGGGTGGTATATCATATCGGGAGGCCTCTGCTGGGTAGTATATTAATATGAGAGTCATTTACTATCCACAATGTACCCTGTCCTTATGTAAGTAGTACATTGAAAGGTTGTAGTCTATTAGCAACAATCTGCTAATGCATATGCAATATACTAATATATCAGGATCTGAGTAGTTTTACTGCAGTCAAGCTCGTCTATATTGTTAGCAGTAAGATTCACGTGTACATACATACCCTAGGGTCTAACGTATGGGCCTAACGTTTCCCACAACGTATGTCACCCAATGGGAAACAAAAAAAAACACATCAAGGTAAAGGTAAAATAAGACAAAAGAAGGTAATTAGCCTGGTTAGCAGATTATATCGATATCTATAAAATCAATATCAAGATGAATGTTTGATTTCTACATTACACTATGATATTTCCCTTCTTTTCTTTTTCACAGGTAAGCGTATATGTGTGGATTAAGATATCAACTGGGGGGCTACCGTTTGGTATGTAAACATACATTTTATTCATCAAGGGCCTCTGTAACTGTCTGACATCACGTTGTACTTGTTGAGCATTGCATCTCAAGGTATTGTTGCATCTCAAGGACAATACCACATATAAATCAACAGTTGCACACTGTTGATCTATCTTTGTCAGCAAACAATTGTTATCAGTACGCACTGAGGGCGTTGCCCAGCCCGTGTGTTCTAAACCACTGTAGGCATCTTCTGGTGCCCACATGAGCATGAGGTATGCATAACAAAATGTAACCTTGTTTGTACCACCGCTGTCGAACACGGCCCCCTTCGGAGCTTTGCACCCGAACACGGCCGTTACTGACTCCCTCAGAGATTGGCACCGTAACGACCTGCCCCGTGATTTAGTCACGAGCTGCTCATAGGTCTACCCCTTTTACCACGAGCTGCTCACCCCAACCTACCTTCAGCTCCCACGAGGAGCATTATTGGCTTTCCCGGCGGTGGTGGTTTAGGGTTTCTCAGCTTCAAGAAGCTGACACCTGGAGGGCATCAATCATTCACGGCCACACCCACTGCTGTCCATCAATTATGGAGGCCACGCCCCCTAAGGCCTCGTGCCAAGCGCCTTGCCACAGCCAATCGCTGTCTGGGCGATAATTGGGGCTGACGAGGGCGCTTGTCGGTGAGAACTGGTGCTGGGGCTATGACAAGTGGGCCTTTCCCCTCCATGGAAACAACTACTGTGTCCATGCCAACTGCCACAGTCACCATGGCAACTGTCATGGCGTCCATCATGGCAATTGGCACTTTGTTTATGAATACCAGGACTCTATCTGTGTGACACCATCTGGGTAATTGAGAAGGGCCTCTGTGTGCACCTTAACTGGCCTCTTCATTGGCCTAGGTCTGTAAACATGCCCAGTATTTTAGTGTCATACCATGTTAGCATGTGTAACACTTTTTCTTTACCACTATGGTGTGTCATTTAGTATTATCACTTCTCACCCATCACACAAGATGGCACAACGTACTGTATTTCCGCCTGTGTCATGGTATGTGACTGTCACATGGTACAGACATATGTATAAACGTGTCTACATGAGCTAAAGAATGGTTAAATATGTATGCTACAGGATGGTGCACCCATGACGTGGGAGGTTACATTAAATAATCAACATATTAAAACACAATGCAGATGTATCGTTTTACATAGATCTCATTAACATACAACCTTCTGGGTGCCATCAGGATTAAATAAGGCTAATACATGCTAGGTGTTAAGCCCCAAATGGGAAGGTCACAGCAACAGAAACATTAGGTCTACTCACACAATAAGGAGGCTGCCCGTAATTTATTTTCATCTGCTTGAGATGTCATGTTATGAAGCTTAACATGAGCTAAGGACAGAGGGGTTTCCTAAAGGCTCTCACATTGACTGATACAGGGAAAAGTGTCGTTATGGAACAAGTCTTTGTAAATCAAATACATCTCGAGGCTGGTGCATTATTTGATAAAGCTACATTCCAATGTCATTGTTCCTATTCCACCACGGGCCTCCCTAGCCCACTTAAAAGGGTCTATTTCTCCTCTTTCCTATCCCCTCAGGATGTGTGTTGTGCACATATGCGCGGGCACTGACATATTCCTCTGTGAAATTGTGTAATGTAGTTCTCGCCATGAATATGACCTCAGCTGTCGAAATGGCGTTAAACATCTATTATTCACTCACTCACTCCTATTCCGCCATTATTTTATTAGACCATACACCCTAAATGTTAGTGATTTAGGCCGAGTCATGCTTTTATATAATCAAATATCTCCTCATCATTCTTTTGGGAATACTCCGTGTCATAATCATTGCTTTTTCATGGGAGTCTGAGCTTCTTTATCTCCTGGTTCATGACCAATTCCCTCGGCTATACAATATTTTATGCCACACATCCATACAGGAAGCTATGGCTGACACTGTGACAGACAGGCAGACATTGAGACAGATATAGGCAGTCAGACAGGCAGACTGATAAAGAAACTACCATAGAAATGACTTACCAGGGCAATAAAGAGATAGGTACACACAGACAGTGCCTAGATACACTGCATATAGTATCCTCTTATAATGTAGCAGTGACATGGTCCTATCTATGTCTATGACACTGCGTGGTGCTGCCATAAACCATGCAGTGGATGAAAACTGCAGAATTATTTCAGCATTTCTTCCATATACTCATGTATCAAGGACACCTGTCCTGTCATCTTACCTCAGGGGCGTAGGAAAAGGTGGGGCCTGCGTATGTCTGGGCCCCCCCCAAAAAAAAAAAAAAAAAATTGCCAAGAAATCATAATAAATTGAACAAGAAGCTAAAACTTTGCATCTCAAATTAGATTGATATAGTAATGGGATAGAGAAAATGAAATTACTTTTCTATACAAATTTTATATAGGTATATATAGTCGCTATTGCGCTTGAGCTGACAATTCAAGGTGGTGGAGGGGGGGGGCCACGGTGCCCCCCCCCCCAATGAAGATTTGCTTCCTACGCCTCTGTACCTCCCAGACACGACAACCAAGATCAACGTCTTATACCAATGACACACACGTCACAGACGCACCCCCCACCTTAACCAGAGGGTAACGGCAGGGGAACTCTAAATGATGTCTGGAGTTTTGTAAAATTATGCCATGATATTGTTGGTGTCTAGTTAGAGAGGGTGTGTTACAAAACTGACATCAATGAACGCCATATCTGATAAAGCAGTGCAAGATGTCCCAGAATGGCCCTTAGCTCATGAGGAATGTGGATGTCTATTCATGCATATTAAAATACTGTCATGTGTGATACGTGCAGCATTCTATCAAGGCCCTATTGGTATCGGGATCGGCTGGCAACATGACCAGGAAATAGTGTTAGGTCGGAAAGACACTACTGTAGCCTACCGCTTCACCATCCACCCACACAACCCTGCTGATGGGGACCTTACAGGTTGTAGGTATAAAGCAACACAGGCTTCACTGACATCCCTGTACAGGCTACATGATACATCTCCTCCCCCTGCCTCCCTACTTCCATTCCTGTCAAACATCTTTCCTCCCTTTCATGCCCTAGGTCCCTACCTTTGCCCCCGCCCCTCCCCTCCGTCCCTGCACCCCTCGCACTACCAGCTGGTGGGATGTGACATGGTATAAATAAGTGTTGGCGGGGATGGGGGTGCCGTAGGTGATATGCAGCACAGTCTACACATACCTGCATACCTACTACCTGCGTCCTTGCTGAGCGAGAGTGTGCCCTTGAAGATGACTGTATAAAGGTGGGCGGGTAGCCAGGATACAGGAGGCAGCTTCCTCTGCTGTCATTGATCCCTGCCTGCCCCTTGCCGCATCCTCCCCCCTGTGCTGTAAGAATGCTACATCAGTACAAGGGTATGGGGCGTGTCTCTATAGGGTACTACAGAAACACACATCTGTGTGAATGTTTACAATCAGTATTAATGTATGCACCTACATTAAGGACAGAGTTTAACTCTACCTGGCACAAGCCTGTCCCAGCACATCCTTTCATGTTATGTATATACATAGGTCTGTGCAAAAAGAGAACTTGGCTGCAGAAAATACGCCCATGGGGCTGTAGGCCTGTACTTTGGAGGGACACTGTCAATACATCTATCGATGGCTATGTTATCAAAGAAATAGGCTAAAACAAAAGAAAATAACCCACTTTCAAAGGTATTATTCTGCTATTTATATGTTTTCTCCATGAGAACAAAGCGTGTTTTGTTTTGTGTTTAATGTTGCTTCGATCACACCAAGCAGTGGGCTCTGTGAATGTTAGATAACCTTATCTACAATTATTTCTAAGTCACCGTTCTATTCCCACATTTGCCTATAACGTTACAAACACTCTGATATGAAACCTTAAAGCATATTCCATTAGACATCCATCCCTCATCCATCGATCATCCCTTTCTCATCCACTATACAACCAAAACTGCGACAATGGCAGGATGAATCAATATTAATGGATGAGTCACAGAAGAGGGTTGGGAATGACCTACGTCCCTCAACCCAACAGAGCGACATGGCTTTTTCTCGAACTTGACATAAGACAAGGGCAGTATAATGAAGTGAACATCAGCTTTTTCTCAAATATTAAGATTTAGACCTGCCTTGATGAGGGTCAAATGACGAACAAATACCCAGCGGAATACTGCCTTTATAGAGTATATAGCCATGGTCCGTCATGTTCACTCTAACAACAGGCACCATCTTGGTGGATCTTGGATCTAGACTATCTTTCCTCAACTGATTAATTTCTATGAAGAAAAATGTCCTAGATCGTAACATAAACCATACAGTAGTCCTATTGGCGTATTGTACGTGATTCAAGTGTACTCTGGTTTAGACACACAATCTAGATCCTTAATTACTATCAGGCTACTACTTCATGTAAATCCACCACATTATGGGCATTTCTCCATATCTCGTCAGGGGCTTAGTTCATTATTGGCCCAATGTCTAGGACTTCCCCTATTACACTCAGTGTCAGTTTATACACAGTCCTCTGCCCCTGATGGCATGTTGTCGTGGTAGAACGGGCCTGTCTGTCTGTCTGTCTGTCTGTCTCACGAGTCTGGCATCCCTCCGGCCGCTTCGCTACCACTAAAGCCCTCCCGCGGGGAAACAAACCGACACCAAATTGCCACCCAGCCAAGATGCTCTATTATCGCCCGCCCGCCATGCTTGCCTCCTGTTTCAGACTCGGCTATTATTTCTCGGCACGACGACAGATGTCGCTGGCGGCGGCACACGTCACTATTGTGCTTGGACAGGAAGCGTCTTTGGTGGCGGAGGTGGCATCAGAGGAGGCCAATGGTGGATGGCTGATGGAGGAGCCAGCCTCCACCAGCTGCCTCCCTCCGCCTGGCCCTGGTAGGACAGCGATTAGCAGGCCGATTAATTAACGATTAATTAGGAAGGGTGCTTCAACCGTGTGCAGCTTTCACCAGAGGCCCCAGGGGCCCTGTGGGCCGGAGAGGAATGAGGGTGGAAGAAGTAAAAAAAGGAAAAGAAATGACAGTGCTGCCATTGAGACTGCAATTATGGGGGACCGCTAAAGGCAACAGGACGTAGTACAGACATTATATAAGAAATAGTATGGCCACTTCTTAATATTGTCAGGATTTATCAAGGTGCCAGTATTTATTTTTGGGTTATAATGAAACCTGGTCCCGGCCCCCACCCCTATCAAAATGACGGTATATTTACTCCCTGTGATGATGTCACTAGGCTATAGTATTATTAACCTTTCTTCTTTAAAAGGTGTTAACAAACGACCACTCCCATGGTTTACATTTACAAGTGCTGTCTTTAATTATCTTATCAATATGAAGAGGTATGGAGGAAAACTAAAGTGATAAAAGAGCCATTCACTTAATGTGATATCCAGTGCTTCATCCGGATCGATTTGGTAAATGTGAAGAGGACACTTAGGGCATGTGGCTGTGATAGATAGTAAAAGCAGATCACGGAGGTGCTGGTGCACAAATTAGCATTCTCTTTTTGTGAGCAGCTCAGGGGCGAGAGAGGAGCAGCTCATAGGTGCTCCAGCTCACCCTTAAGGCAGCCTACGGTCGATAATCACCCTTACTGATATGCTAACTACCCCCACACCCCATCCTGGGGACACAGGGGGTGGCCAAGGTGGGGAACCAGGTGGAAAGATAAACCTCATAGGACTGGAGATTCGTCACACCCCATGGCTCCCCCATTAGATGAGGTAAGAGAAGGGCTTAGTTCAGGTTTGGAGCTGGATGAACAGTCTCTTTGCCCTCGTTTGTCAACTCGTTAAAGCCATTTGGTAGCACATAGGACACCAAAAGGCCCTTTTTCCTATTGGGGCTAGGCCTCCGCCCGACCTACATCCCCGTCCTGTCACTGGGTGCAGACTTCTATGTAGCTGTAAATTCTTATTTCAGTCACCAGAATTAATACAACCTAATGATATTCAACTAATACATTTTCTGACTTATTCCCAATACAACATTAGGAATTCGTGAATATTAGGTGCTTTGTGTGTACATACATGACATGGTGCAGATATGTTGATCAATAATTATCGGTATCTACTCTCCCTCCACTTCAATTTAATCCCTCTACAAAGAGCAATGTAAAGGACTACATTCCACCAACTCCCTCACACCGCGCTCGAGCAATTTCAGCGTCTAGCCTACATTCCACCTACTCACTTCCAGACATAAAAATGCACCCCTTGTGTCCCGCTCTGATCCCTCTCCCATGCAGAGCAATTTATAGGTAGGAATAGATAGCAGTAAGTACACTGAAAAAAGTCTTCCTGACAAAATGACATGTATATCCATGTCAACTTGATTTGACACATAGAGCACATGTCATTGGGACATGGCACATATGTCATCATGACAACTGTCTTCATTATGCATGTCAAGTGGAGTTGACGAACCAAATGTGAGAGTGTCAACCTCATTCAACAGGCCTTTCACACATGTCATGTGGGAGACAATGGTGACCTGTGCAGTATGTGTCAAAGCGATCAGTCTTCTTTTCTCTGTGTAGGCATTCACGAATAAATGATTGGATATCTTTATATAAGCCTAAAGGATATCTAACAAGGTCGAGCACATGCAGATTTAGAGATCAGCAAGGAGACTTTGTGTATGTGGGGTAGGCCTCAGCTGGGACGGCGGAGGACAGCTAAATTGAGTAACAGCTGAATTCTACGACTGGTGGCACTAGCTTAACTCCCTAGGGCTACATGATGATTCCTGTTGGGTGTTTCACAAGGCATCCATACTTGTTACCAGTCATAGGAAAATATTATTGTAAATTTAAGAGTTGTCATAGGCTCATGACTGATGGCATTTTTAGTCATATTTTGCTGCCTGTTTAGAAACACTTACCAGTCATAACTACATACTTATGACTGGTTCAGTTATAAGTTTCGTTTGTAAGTTTATCATCAGTAAAAAGTAATAGTTTCAGTCATAGGAGGCAGGAAACCAGTGTAAAACTGGGAAAATACCCCTCTGTCGTCATTCTGAACAGGGGAAATGACCCTTTTAATGTCATTTGGAAGAGTGTAAATCCCCAAAAGTTATTACCGTAAACCTTGCATATAGGCCGCAGCTTTACACAAGAATAGCCTCAGATGCATCCTATAGGATTTACCTGAACTCATGGTGTGTCCTATAGGCAAGGATTTTACACTATAGAACAGTACCAAAATGCAGGTGTCTGAAATTTTGACACCTACCAGCAACCCCCCCCCCCCCCCCGCCCCCGTTGTTAAATAATGACCTTCGCTGGTCCCGCTGCGGGATCGAGTGAGAGAGGTGGGGCCGGGGACCAGCCAAATAATGACCACTCCCTATAAATAACACTCCCTAATGACCACTCCCTACTGGTGTGGGGTAGATGTTGTCATTCTGTAATCCTCAGTCTTGCCCCATGACATTTTTGTTAGGTGCATCGTTTCAGACAATGTCACCCAAAATCCTTTACATATACCATCCAAAATATCTCATGGGAAAGAATCAAATTCATTATTCTCAAAGGGAATCAACCATTCATACCTTATTTGCCTTAATCACAAAGCATATGTCAACAAGGTCTATGTTTACATTCAGGTAAAGGGGAGGAGCTTGGCCACTAAGCATGTACACCAGGTCTGGAGCATGTTGCTCCTATGGTAAAAAGAGCTGTCAGTAGGTACCACTCTGCTTCACCATTCAACTTGCACTCACCACATTAGTCTGAAAAGTCACCTGCCTTGTTTAAAACAGAGAGAGCTGCACTATCAGGTACCTACTCATGTCACACACTCTATAGTATATTATACTGAGTGACTTCTCCCAACTAGGTACCTACTCAAATCCCCCTTTTTTAGCACCATACTTGAATGACCACTTGTGAGCAACAAAAGGGACGAGTTATAGCTACATGAAAAGAAAGGACTGGAAACGAGGGCATTTTTAGCCAGCTCTTCCTTTTACTATAGGAGCAACACCCTCCTGCAGTCAGACACTTCCCGGATTCCAGGTGAGGGGTAACTGGTGTCATTGGTGTTTGCTGGAATGAACACCTGATTTCTCCCTATTAATGCATGTCAGCATAATCAGACCTCTGCAATATCTTTATTGAATACTCGGCTTCAGGCCATAGCTTATTCCTCATCAAATTCTCATGATAACTATGTGTAAATCATCAATCTGCTGGGGTGAGGGGAACTGGTGTCAGGTTTACCCCTGAGCCTGCTCACCCTCCTATTAGCCAATGAATTAGTGATTATCAGACTGTGGCGCCATCTCGAGGTAGAGCCCATGAGCTTAAACGTAGTGATTAAGAAATGACTTCAGCAGGACGATTCATAAAAACTGACGACCCATCTATACTTAAACGATGCATTTAAAAACGATCATTCTAGAAAGATTTTTCTGGATTTATTTGCAGAAAATTCACATAATTGTACACCTCTCAAACCCTAAGGGGTGTTAAATAAGTTAATGATAATTGTGGATAAAATGCCATGTTCAAAAGGCTGTAATTCTTTTTTCCCATAAAGTATCAGTATTGACGAATTTCATAATTCTCTGGTCGTCTTCCTCGTTTGATATCGTCAGTTTTTATGAATCACCCTCCAGGTCTATGTTGTACCTTGGTCGTCAAGATGCATCATGTAGTGCTGGAAGGCATTTCTCAGGATATTACGACTAAACTTCTTCAAATGGTAGTGGGATTCCTCACTAAAATGTCATTACAGGGGTATGTTTCATGGCATATTCCCGAAATGTGAACGATTTGATGTTGAGAATCTGATACACATAATGATGGTTTACCAAATAATGCCCAATTCGTTCATCATTTTGAAACATACCCCTGCCCCGCATCTAGTGGTCTCTAATGATTGCATTGATACGACTCCTCTCTGTAATTCCTACATTAAATCCTGATTATACAGAGCTGTTGTAGTGCATTTACCTACGATCTCCCACTCTACTTTTAAGGGTTTCAAATCGTATTGGATGTGTGCAGTCGTACCATCTTGAAAAATGCTCTCCTGGTTGGTCTATAGCAGCACTGCATTAATTGGGACCGGTCTGGATTGTATTAACCCTGCTCAATTGGCACCATACAACAAAGCAGCCCTTGTGATTAACTGAATTTAATAAAAGGACATATTGGAGTAAGACACCATGCTGCCTATAAAGTATTGAACAAGTAACCAATGGATAACTCATGACGGCCTCGTGTCATTATCCGTCAATAACACCCACTCGTCATGAGTTATCCATTGTTTACTTATTTTATACCACGAAACCAATAAATAATCGAAGCCAGCCATAGTGTGTGTACAGGTACATAAACCTCGGCACCCGGCACCAGACAACGACAGCCCCGGTCTCGGCTAGGCTTGCTTTGACTGCGTCGTGCTGTTATGTTTGTGTATAATACACCTCCTCGCCCGGCACCGGACAGCGACAGCGGCACACGGCGAAAAAAAAGATGCTTCTCACGGTTATGTTTGTGTATAAAATACACCTCGTCGCCCGGCAGCGAACAGCGACAGCGCACACGGCGAAAAAATATACGCCCGGGCCGGGGCGCGATCCATGTACCGCTGACGGCTGAGCGCAAGGCGCTAACCGCTAGGCCAGCGCGTCTCCTCCTCCTGCAGCCGTCTCGGCTTGGATTGATTTGAATGCGTCCCTAGGTTATGTATACACGATCGGTACACACACCTCGGCGCCCGGCTAGGATTCTTTTGTTTGGTTTAGTTCTAGCCAACCACCTCTCGTCAGTCCCTGTGGCGCAGTGCATAGGGGGCTGGATTTGGGATGCGAGACTGCAGGTTCGATCCCTACCCTGGCCTGGAAAATTTCGTGGGTTTTAACATGTAACATATGACATGGAAGGACATGAGAGGCGTGCTGTTATCCTGGATAACAGCACACCTTACATGGATAACAGCACACCTTACATGGATAACAGCACGCCTTCCAAAATCGATGGTAAAGCCTACAGGGTGTGCAATATCGACAGATATGTGGATGGGAATAGACCCCAAAAAGCACTGTGTAAGCCAGAAATCGTGGTATAAGAACCAGTACAATATGTGTACATAAGCCACCCGAGGCTATTTTCTATTATCTTCCCTCTACATTTTTGGACATCAAAGATGTGTAAGGCAGTGATAGTAGGGTCATATGGGCCAGGGGATGTGAATGAAGCCTTTTCATTGGCTGCTGCTGAGCCTGTAGAAACTGGAGGAGGAAGGATTCTAGTAGATAACACCATAGAGCTGTCCCCTCAATGTCCCCTCAATAACCTCCCATCATATTCTGTAAATCCTAAATTGTTTCAATTGTCTCAAACCAAAACACCTATAGGTAGGGATGTTGTTGCCAAGCCTGTACAAGGTCAAGGTCCTGTGCCATTGTGTGGAAGGTTTAACACTTATGATATGTACATCAGTCAGGTTTCTTATACTGGTATAGGCCCTTACCACTCACTATATGTGGAGCCAAAGATGAGACCATCACTTCATAGTCTACCTCATTAGGCTTAGGGTTTCATTCCCTGGGGCATTAATTAATTTGCACTTATTTTCTTTCACTATATTGCTTCCATGGTCGAGCACCTCATCAACTTGCTCATATACAGTCCACAGCTCAGGCGTTCTCCCGGGCACTTTTTCTTTTGTCTCAACCTGGTGATTTTCCTCTTACTTGCTGATAATGAGATAGATTTTATGGGATACAAATTAAAAACTGGACACTTTTATTTCATGCAGGATAGACGGACGACTTTGTTATGGCGGGACGTTTAATATAAGAGAAATTGTACTAAGGCTAGATAAGAAACATGAGAAAATGGTATGTTTCAGGTCTCCCTACTTAGGTATAGCCACACGGAGCCAACTCTCCAGATATTTATGTGATTACGAAGAAAAATTATATAGTTTTGCTGAAGTTCGGGGCACCTTAATTGCAATGTAGTAATCAATCACTAATTGGATTGGGCATGATTTCTAGGGTGTGAGGGGAGACAATTTTATGCCTTTTGGGAGCAGTGTAGAGTATCGTGTATAAGGCGCACCCTGAGTTTAAGAAAAGGCTAAAGCAGGATGTGAAGCAGGGGCTAGATTTTGGGGTCTTCTATACACTGTCAACCCACCCTTGTAAATAAACAGTGCAACGCTTTTTATTGTGACCTACAGTACTACCTTGTATAGGGTTGAATGCCCATACCAGTGGGGTGTTTCAGAAGCCGGACATGATAATGAACATTAAATATCTGTTTCTAAAACTGTTAGATTTCAAACTTACAACTGCAACCATTATGATCTCTCGCCAGTCATATAGTTATAGACACAGTAAGATAATGGTAATGCTTTAGAAACACATGCAGTTATTAGCCTACAATCACTATTAAAACTGCTATTATATCTCCTTATGACCGGTTGTAAACATTACCTGCTTCTGAAACACCCCACAGATGTACAAAGTACTGTAGCCCCAAGTGGTTCCCCTGCCTAATTACAGGGCTATTTGTAGCCACTTTACAATGCGGGCTGAGAGTGTAGTAAAAGATCTCGCCTGTAAGGTGCACCCCCAACTTTTTCTGGCCCTATAAAATTAGGATGCAGTAAGGGTTCATCCTACCGTATAAGGGAGTGGTAATCTTTTAACAACAGGGGAGAGGTGGTGGATTTTCAGTTGGGCACGTCAAATTATTTTGGACCCCCCCCCCTCATAGGGGTAAGAATTTTTTGGCCAACCCCGTTATTCTGTAGTAATTAATGCACGGGTTATTCCACTAGGAAGGGGTGACAGTTGTTTCCCCCGCCCCCCAAGAGTGGTCTGAAATCTTTTGCCCCTTCCCCCAAAACCACCACCCCGTTGTTAAAAAATTACCACTCCCTAAAGTGTTGCTTCCACCAAAGCCGATTTACATCAGGTCCCGATTGAAATAAGATCTAATCTTTTATGTGAGTTTCTGCATTGGCCATCATCAGGCCAATACTAAAATGAATGAATCGGCAGGCATCGTTTTTTCATCATTAGGGAAGTTCTTAACCTCTTTCACCAGAGCCGATTTTATCTTCTGATTCTATCGGACATCTATCGGTTTAGAAAACACGGCTACTAAACCATAGAGAATGCACCAATCAGGCCGATTGCATCGTGATGCACTCAAATCGGTCCGATGAAATTAAACTTTTTTTTTTATTTCACCTGATGTAGGAGTAAATGAATCAGACAGAACCCCCCCCCCCCCTTGGCGCTAATTGTCACATCCTTCCTAAGCAGAATCACATTTCATCACTCATATGTTTCAGTTTATTTAAGCAGCTTGCCTGATGTTTTACATAAACAACTAACTTTTTTTGGAGGCTTTTGATTGTGAAAAAGAGACCTTGGATTTGAAGACCACGGTGATATAAGAAGAAAATGTCTGGTTGAAATTTAACCGACCCTTGATGTATCCGTCTAATTATTAGCTATGGTACTGGCATTGTCAAGAATACCCAGACGTCGATCATTGACTGACCTTGCTTTGAAAGTCACAAATATAGTCACCTATTTGTGGATGCTGGTCCCCTGACGAACATATAAAGCGACTGCTGTCTGTACTAGAGCCTAAATCTGTGGGCAGCCCTTGTGAGGCTAGTTGCTATGGAAGGTTGCCATTGTGTATTGCTATGGTGACACACAGCATGGAGACATTACCCTTAGAGAGACCTGTCAGTTCGGTTGGATGTAAATGATGAATCGCTCTCATATACTTTAGCACGCAAGCAAGCGGAATGGACACGACAACATTTAAGGAGATGGAACATAGGAGCCACAGGTAGAGTAAGGTGGAGGCCAGAGGGGGGGGGGCTAGTACTATAACTGCAGCTGTAATTTCCCAGTTATGAAGCACTACATATAAATCAGATTCTCTTACTATTTCGTGTTGCCCATGTGCCGGCATTTTGTTTTTATTTTCTTGGAACATCTCACATATCCACAAGGCAATACTCTTCATGATAGATGTGTCTCGGCATGATAATTCACTTACACATACAGTATGCATGTGTTATGACCAATTATTCCACGATTTCTGGGATTCTCAGTGCTTTTCCTGGATATTCCCATGCACATACCTGTCGATATTGCACACTATGAAGGCTGTAGCATCACTTTTGTAAGGCGTGTGGTTATCCAAGGTTATACCACGATTTGGGGACTTCCGGTGGTTTTATATGCGAAATAGCCGTGCATTATTCTGCATATAACACCCATGTGCATTTTTGAAATTTTTGCTATATACTTTTTCGGGGTCAAGTTGGACTTAGAATATTTTGGGAAATTATGGCAGCTATACAAAGTTAATCTAGCCATTTTCCATTGTGAAAAATCGTCCAAACTCATAGGAGAATTGAACCCCGGCCGCAGTGGAGGTCGGCGAAGGCCTTAGCCATTGCGCCACACTGTACAGTGTTGAAATCCAATGTGAAAGTCAATAAGTTCTAACCTGAGGTCCTAGTCCTATGTTTCCACTCAGTTTTCATCTTGATTCCAACCTTTTCATGTTATAATATCGAAAATCCAAGAAGTATTCGATCTATAGACGAGGAATGCGTGCTAATTTTCTCCATTTTGTTTAATATAAATAAGAATCCAATGATTTTTCCATCGTAAGCGAGTCACGGTGCAGCCATTCCCACCCGCCTCCTTGTACGATGAAAGTGTGTCAGTGGCCCGGATGTAGATATAGGTCAACACTCCGCAGTTAAAAATGTCGGACCGCGACTCGCTTACGATGGAAAAATCAATGGATTCTCCTTTATTTTGAATATTTTGGACATAATACGTATGGAGGGATCATCTAGACTATCTAAGGATATGAACCTGTTAATTTCTCGATTTGTCATGGTTGGATTCAATACGAAAAGTGAGTGTATACACAGCGGTACCTCTCCCGGCAAGGAACAAAAACAATGGCTTCGCACAGAGTGACCCGGGCCGTATTGCTTGCACTTACAAAATGTCTTCTCGTGGCTATAATCTTTGGATCTCAGGTAAGAAATTAATACAAAATGGAGGAAATGGTGGTATTACGCGGCTTGGGTATATCCAGCATGTAAGGCCCATGGGCTCCCATATCCATGATCTATTAGCTTAATAACAGGCACCCAGAGCGGTTATCCATGGATAACCTCCACGCCTTACATGTCCTTACATGTCATATGTTACATGTTAAAACCCATGAAATTTTCATGGCCAGGGTAGGGATCGAACCAGCAGTCTCAAATCCCAAGTCCAACTCCGTATGCAGTGCGCCACAGGGACTGATGAGAGATGGTTGGCTAGAACCATGTCTCGATATGGTACAAAGCCCTGGGAGGCGACGACTGCGGGCTGTCCCCTACCATAACCACGGGACGCATTCAAACAAAGCCAAGCCAAGACGGCCGCTGAAGGAGGAGATGCGGTGGTCTAGTGGTTAGCGCATTGCGCTCAGCCGTCAGAGGTAGGCGGGTCGAGTCCCGGTCCAGGCGCATCTTTTTTTCGCCGTGTGCGCTGTAACTGTCCGCTGCCGGGCGACGAGGTGTCACAGAATACCTACATAAGCTTTGGGACTGTTCTTCCCTAATTTGTGGAGGTGTATGTACCGATTGTACACAAACATAACCGCGAGACGCATTCAAAGCAAGCCAAGCCGAGACGGGCGCTGTCGCTGTCTGCTGCCGGGCACCAAGGTGTATGTACCTGTACACACTATGGCTGGCTTCGAGTCCCGGGGAGGGGAACAATTTTTGTTTTCAACTTGAATTTATTGGTATTCTACTGATTATCTATTGGTTTCATGGAATAAGATAAGTAGTCAATGGATAATTCATGACTTTTGTGTGTTAGCAAAGGATAATTACACTCGGGCTATGCCCTCATGTAATTATCCTTTGCTAACACACACTGGTCATGAATTATCCATTGATTACTTGTTCACCATCAAGTGCCAGGAGATGATGTATACATAGAAGTTTCCTTCAAATTAACTCACATTGTGAAAAACTGCACCTGCTAGTCTAGATACTGATGGGAGTATGTTTTTTTAGATAAACAAGGACTGTGTTTTGATACAAATAGGTGACGTATTATACTGATACACAGACATGGTACCGTGTATGGGTTAAAATAACTTCTATCGGAGAACTATGTACACCGAGAGGAGTAGACAAGTGGAAGACAAATTCTGACATGGGACTTTGAGTACTCGTCGGGGATATTTGAAGGAATGTGGTCGTGTTTAGATGGTATTCAAATTCCATGCAGTCTAGATGGAAATGGGCATTGTTCAGCTAACAATTCACCGATCTGACATGCCACCCTGTCCGGCAGCTTTCTAACAGAAAGAAGTAAGGAAATATTCCTATTGCAACAAAAGTTATGAGTAGTTCAACAGTGGGGAACCTTTTTTTTTATTGTTCTTTACTAAGGGCAATGCATAATTAGCAATGTAAAAACAGGCTCCAGTTTTCGATCAATCTTTTTCAAAACATCAATCCTAAACTCCCTTATCTTCTCATGTACGAGTATTGAGTGCAAGTCAATTGTCATAACAAAACGATAGAAATGGAAGTTGATATAAGGTGAGCTGGCAGAGTTAAGAGAACGGAGGACAGAGGTAGAAACACCAAGTGACAGACTGTGTCAAAGGTTAGCATAAGAGGGCGGAGAATCTGTATAAAGGGGTACCTGAGACCCAGGGTGGCTACAGAGAAGGTTACCTCCAACAATCTGTATAAAGGGGTACCTGAGACCCAGGGTGGCTACAGAGAAGGTTACCTCCAACAATCTGTATAAAGGGGTACCTGAGACCCAGGGTGGCTACAGAGAAGGTTACCTCCAACAATCTGTATAAAGGGGTACCTGAGACCCAGGGTGGCTACAGAGAAGGTTACCTCCAACAATCTGTATAAAGGGTTACCTGAGACCCAGGGTGGCTAGGAGACGGGGATCCAGCTTCTGAGTCGCACAGCCAATAGTACCACTTCTCCAGGATGTGGGCTAGATATATACTTGAATAGCGTTTCCAGCACCACAGTCCACCCCAGGCTCAGCTCTAATGGTTAGGCTGTACTCAAGGCTTGTGGTGCTGAGATGTGTAGCTTAGGTTTACACATGGAGTAGGCGTGTGGCATACTGAATGGGAAGCCCTTTGCTGCCTGCCATATATCATCTGTATAATCAGGACTCCACTTGTCTCACACTGATACTGCTGGCTGTGAATTATTACTGTCCATAAAAATCATTTGTTTTTAATGTTATTTTGTACATATCTCATTCATACATGGCGGCTACCCACAGACTGCCATGCTCTGACAAAAAACAGGGTGGGATAAGGGCTAACATTGGCCTAAAATCTATTGCCCAGTAGGAGGAGGATGGAAAGTCTGCCTTATCTCGACATCCTTCAGTCAAATAAGCCTAGAATTTGGCCTACACAGATCAGCTATTTCCACATGATACAGGGGTGTTTTTGTGACACATCCACATTGCCATTGGACAGTGTTTTTGAGTTAAATTTTCTTTATTGTCTCAGTTCATAGCATAGCGACAAATACAAAGTATCCAGGTACATATCTCTTTTCCATAGAACAGTAACATAACGGCCAATTATGTATTAATCAAATATCCCTCCATACATTAAGTTGTCACAAATGCCATAATCAGGTAGGGAGAAGAAAAGGGAAGGCCATCCGAGCAAGTACCCCCATGGCCTGTCCCAAGAAAACTCCATACACCAAATATACCAGATCAAAAAATAAAAAGAAATCCACACAAAAGAGAAATGATATATTGAGAATTGGGAATACTGAGACTAAAGAAGGTAGTGGACCTCATCCCCACCACATAGGGTGTATGGGTTGATACTTCTGGTCCAACCTGACCTGTTAGTATATTTGTATAGCGTTGACACACAAATTGAAAATATATAAAGAAATGTACCAACATGGAAAGGAAAGATAGTTAAGACCAAGGACTTATTTTAAAATTCAATTTAGTGTAATTTAAAATAAAGAGAGAGAGGGGGCCAAAACATAATTTGGTTAGGTAATAAAACAAAATAGAAGAAAAAAGGTTTAATAGTTGGGGTGCTCACCCAATTTTAGGAACAAGTTCTCATAATAATTTTTTACTATTTGACTTAAAAATTGACAAAGTTTAAGAATTTCGGGAGAGCATTCCAACTAATGGCACCAAAGTACTCAACACTTTTCATATATGAAGCAGTGTTTGGGAATAATACCTTACATGTGGGAGCCAAATGTTGCCTTGTTCTTAATTGCCTATGATCAATATAATCATCACACCTAGATCTTGTGTACATATAATTCAATAAATGCATATGTCTCCTATCAGATAAAAGATTACAGTTGGTAATATTATGAACATAAAGGGTGTCAGTAAGATGTGGCACTTTGAGACAGATTTTTAAACAACGGTTTTGAGCATATTGGAGCATTTCCAGGTATTTTTTTATAAGTCATGTGGAATATAATGTCAGCATAATCCATATATGGTAGAATGGTAGTTTTAAAAATTCTTAGGGATAATTTGACATCAATATACTTCCTTAGATTACATAACAGGTAAGTTTTATGAGAAATTGTTTTAACCTGATTTTTGATATGCAGACTATAACTCAGTAGTGGATCCAAAATGACCCCAAGATATTTATAACTTGGTACACCTTGTAGCAACATATCATTCATAGGAATATTGGCTGACAAGGTATTAGGTTTCCAGGTACATGATGAGAAAATCATTATTTTGGTTTTAGCAATATTAACAGAAAGCTTGTTTTGCTCACACCAAGTATTATAGATGTTCCTGTAAACACACTTTAGCAGTCTCAAAGTTATTGTGAGATGTATAGATAACAGTGTCATCAGCATATAATGTGATTTTACAATTTTTAATACATTTAATCACATCATTGACATAAACCAAAAAAAGCAGGGGTCCCAAAATTGATCCTTGGGGGACACCGCAGACCACCCTGCACATTCTAGAAGCAATACCATTAGCATTAACAACTTGTTTTCTATCAGCCAAATAATTTTTAAACCAGTGATATGTATCAGATCTTATACCATAATTATGTAGTTTAATAAGAAGTACAGAGTGGTCACGGTGTCAAACGCCTTCCTCAAATCTATGAAAGCAGCAACAGTGGAATTCCCAACATTAAGGTCTCTTTTGATATCATCAGTGAATTTAGATAGAGTATTAACAGTACTATAGCCAGGGCAAAAACCACCTTGATAATTTGTTAAAATATTTTCACCATTTAAGAAACCATACAATCTATTATGAACAATTTTTTTCAATTAATTTACAGGGTAAAGGAATAAGTGAGATAGGCCTGTAGTTATTAACCATCTTTAAATTACCAGATTTAGGGATTTGGGAGACTTGAGAGATCTTCCATTTGGTGGGTACTGAGGCGGTTGCAAATGACAAATTAAACATTCTAACCAATTTATCAGGATCATGAGAGAAAACTTTTTTTTAGAATTTTAGATGATATCTGATCAATGGCAGGAGATTTGAGTGGATTAATATCATGGACAAGTTTAATAACTTCTTGGGCATTGGTTTGAAAATTCTCCATAGAGTTAACAGTAGGGGGGTCATAACCTTTCCAGAGTGTGTGCATGTTAGTAGCTAATTTGGGTCCAATGTTAGAAAAGTAGTCATTGACAAAATCAGAGGTTTCATTTCTAGGAATAGCCATATTGTCGTTTTCATGATCCACCAAGTTTATATCACCAGCTCTGTTCTCATGGCCAGGAATTAATTTATTTATAACACGCCAAAATTTACGATGATCATTTTTATAATATTCTGCTTGTTCTTTATAAAATAATCTACATGCTTTATTAACCAATTTATTTGATTTATTTCGTGATTTATCAGCAATTTTCCAATCATTTTCAGTCCCAGATCTATGAGCTATCTTCAATTTTGAATTTTTATCTCTAATGAGCTCTATCACCTGGGGGGTAATCCATGGATCCCTTAGCTTGTTAACAGTAAACTCATGTACAGGACAATAGGTATCTAGGATTGAATGCACAGCTTTTTCATATTCATCCCATACAACATCAATGCTATTAGCCTGATTAAATACAGTCCAATCATACTCATCAAATTTGGCAAGCAACAGATCATCAGAAAGTTTCAAATATGAACGACCTTTAATCACAGTTTTATCAGGTTTAATATACCATTTCTTTCTAACCAAATAGACAGGAAGGTGGTCAGAAATATATGATTCCAGAATTCCTGTTTGAATATAGTTCCTCCTCAAATTAGTAAAAACCAGATCCAGAATAGCATTTTTACGAGTAGATTGCTTAATTTCTTGCATAAAGCCATGTCCCTTCATTTTATTTAACAGTTGATTAACCATATTGTTATCATCCTTAATATTAAAATTAAAGTCACCCATAATAATGATCTCATAATCGTCATTAATGCTATCGATAGTATTTAACAATGAGTCAATGAACATCTGTTTGAAGCCTTCTTCAGGCGGTCTATATACATTAAATACAATTAAAGGCTTCATATGTGCCTTTGTAACCAAAACATTTTGGATTTCAATGTGTTCTTCAGAAAGGTTCAAATTTTCAAATGCACAGTAATCATGGGGTACACCATGTCATATGTAAAAACACAAACCTCCACCAGTCTTGATGTTTCCCTTATCATCTAAAGTTTGTCTATCTAATCTATATCTGATATAATTAGAAAATTGATACGAGGTCTCAGGGTCCTCACACTTTAACCAAGTCTCAGAAAATGAGAATATTTCTATTTTATCATTATACAATTCTGTACATATGGTGGGGTAATTAGCCCTTAGGCTTCTAGCATTCAAATGAACAAAATAAATACCTTTGGTGCCAGACAATCTAATTACGTCTTGGGACATGTTAGAGCTTGGAGTACAACCAGGTATTTCGACACTCCCTCATTTCCCTTTTTTACAAGCTTGGGAATATAATCAAAATGTTGGTCAATAGAATGTAGTTGATACCAAAGAAGATAAATCAAATTAAATATAACAATACACAATAAGTGTACCGGGCTAGTGTAGATGGTGCTGCAAGGGTTAGTTCTAATATACATAGTATGTGTTAGATTGGGTTGCTCTTAGGCACGCTTAAGTACTACAAGCAGCACACAACACGAAAGGTTCGGGTTGGACAAAGCCCTTAACTTCCCATCTGTTCGGATTGACTTTATTCAGAGAAGGTAAAAATATACGTCTGGACTGTACTAGGTCCAGTCCCCTTCTGCCGATCGTCCGGCTCCTTAGTAGGATCTCGATGCGAGACGTGGTGCTGCCCCCTCTTGTACCAAACGGGTATCGCGAAGCGACACCTGGTTGGCATAGAAGGAATGAGCATCACACGAGCACATCTCTCGGATGATCCGCACTAATATATATACAATGATGCCGCCCCCTACACCACCACCCCTAGACTTTACCTAGGGTAGGTGTTACAATAGACTATTGAAACCTGACATATAACAATTATTTACACAGGTAAGTCTAATATACAGTAGTTTATCAAACTAATATGATAATAGAGGGGCATTATAAATATTATGTACATAAAAATAGGCATCGTCACATAACCCGAATAAACTATATATAACTAGATAGGAGGTGGTACCTTATGTACCATCAACCTATGGTATGAGGTAATAATGTTACAAAGTTATAGAAGTAAATGACGTACATTATTAAATTTATACAGTGTTTTATAGACATGTAGTATATATTGAAACACATCCGAGAGATAGGATGAAATTATATTTTGTGTTAACCCGAAAAAGATTTTTTGTTTTAGATTTAATGAAAATATATACAAACAATTTTATCGAGAATTTTAGAGGTGTCCTACCGGGGTAGTAGGATCACCCTTACAATAAGAAATTAGACTTCCGGCGAACCTGGAATAACTGGTTTCTGCAGCTCCATCCGGCGACATGTGTGTGGTGGCAAGCCACATTGCTGTTGTGATGTGCCCTGATGAAGTTGTGTAGATGGAGCCCCCTTTCGATTGGTAATTGGGTAGCGTCCATCTTAGCTGCAGATCGTCATTCCAGTCCGTAGGATCCGGGTGGTCATCCGAGAATTGTCTTTTGCATATAAGACATGCCTTTACCCTCGGGTACTAGAGAAGTGACCGGAAGATGGACACTTACAAGTCATCAGACTCATTGTCTGTGTCAATCTTCTTAGCCGACTCCGGGTTTGGAGCCGAGTTGCTGCATTCCTCATTGAGAAGCTTAAGGGTCCCGGTGCTCGGGTCCATGTCAAGTAGACCCAAGGCACCCACGCCCTCAGACAAACTGCCTCCCACTGCTCCGGCGTCGGCATCGGAGGGGACCACTAAGGATGACAGTTTGCCATCCCAGTCATCCAGGTGCTTACCGAAGCAGAGGAAAAACTTAAGGTCCGCCTCCTTGTACCAGTTAATGTACTTTAAGTTCTCAGCAACGTGGAACTCCTTAAGCTTCTCGGCTTCCCTCCTCTTCTCGACGTAGGATTTATAGACCTCCTCAACCCGTTTCATCTCCTGCTCTTTGATTTTGTCCTCCTCACGCTTCTGAATCTCGTAAACGAGATTGAAGGTAGCTTCAGTGATATCCCGCCAGTAGTCAATAGACTTCTGATGGTTAAGGGACTGCCATTGGCTCATGAGGTCGTTTCGGATCCTACATGTACGTTCGTCACGGTGGTTGACGAATGTTTCTGGATCATTTACAAACACAATGCATATCTGATAATCGCTTGACTTATGAATAGCCTTCCTGGAAGTCTAAAGTAATATCTTCTGCGACCCTTTAATTGAAACAAAGAAAGGTTACCAAAAGTCCTTTTCAGTTGAGTTCTCACTCACCTATACATGTACAAAAGAGGGAGTTGGCAGATATGTATGGCAACTTTGACATGTTTCAATATCACATTCACATTGCCTATCTGATATACATTCGGTATATAGCATTATTGGATTAAATGATTCTGAGCTGTAGGAGGTTCGCAAAAGAAATGTATCGTGTATAGAAGTGATTGTTACAGTACCGGATAACCTACAACACACCCTGCTCTGACCCTTCATATATGGGAATGTTCTCAATATAACATTCTCAGATATACCGTGATACAGATGGGCCTGAACCCTTTGAGGCTAAATCATACATAAACAAACCACACCCATGGTCGATGTGGTAGAGCAACTCGAGAACATGACAGATACACGGTACTGGGTCATTGGGTGGGGAATCTCAATAGCTATGTGGAAAATTATATATAGATATTCTGCGCTCAAAGACACCTGGCAGAGAAGGGGTGTAATTGAGGTGGCCTACCGTATATGTTTTAGTCTTGATAAGCGCAGTGAACACAGGGGTATAAACACACAAATACACTTAAATATCAGTCTTAAAGAAGGGTGCCAAGTGGGAATATTTTGAATCAATGAGCGCCTGGCGATTATTCAGACCAATATGTATAGTACATTAATGAGCGCCTGGAGATTATTCAAGCCAAATTTTCAGTGTGACCAGGCAAGCAAAAACACTCCTCTGCAGGGAAATTCTTTATCAAAGTTCATCTCAAGATCTTTAAAATGATACATTATTGGCTCAAATATTCCCAGTAGTTATGTCAGAACCCCTCCTTGAACATAGGTCGTTATTCATATTTGAAATCAAGGATTAAGCTCTAAATACATTGTAAACCATAATTACCCTATATATAAAAAGGCATTGGTTTGTCGCTGGTCCCTACCCCATTAAAATAGACTTCACTGCTTGTCAGGAACAGATAAACCAAAAGAGGCTAGATAAGAGTATGTAATTTTTTCAAAGATAACTCGATTTTTCTCTAAAATTTCAACAATTTTAATAATTTGAGGTACCTCTATTAAACAAAACTTCTCTTTTTCAACCGGAGGATTCAAAAGCTAATAAAAACAAACAGCATTTACACAATGCCTCAAATCTTCATAGCTATCTTTTTCTCCAATTTCCACCATTTTGGATCTCGATTCAAAGAGATCAGCGCCTGCCCTCATGTAAGATCTGGATTACCCATACTTAGAGCTTTAATTTGATATGTCATACGTTAAAATCAGACTATTAGTTCCAGAGAAATGACTGATAATCTAACCCCCTAGAGAATCTGTTAGGAGAGTGCAAAATTGTTTAATGTTGCTATGAGATTGGTTGCTAAGATAAGCGCCGCTAAGATAAGGGCTTCTATGATAAGACACCAGCGGGCAGCATTGAAGTACCAGGTATTTGATAATGGCTGTTGGGGGCCGGGGTAGGACCAGTCAAGTTAGTAAAACATTAGGCTATAGGCCTACCCATCATCAAAGCCTTTGCCCCCACCACCTATATATAAAAATGGGTTACTAGATCGCTGGTTATGAATGATGGATTTTTAACTGCTTTATGGTGTGGTACTCGTGAGGTACCAGATGAGGCAAAATTTTTGGGCTGTGAAGAAGTTAGGAAAGTGCCAGCTAACTCAACATGGCAAGTAGATATGTTAACAGAAATATTTTCAAATCTATGTATCAAATTCCCAAACTAATAGGATCTGAGGTTTCCCATTAGAATTGTCCTATAGATATATTTTTGTGCAATTATTTTATAGCCTCGTTAGGGAGGATAGTTCTATTCTGTATGAATGGTTGCCATCTTGGATCTGCATTCAAAGAGAACGGCAACTCTAAGGGTGACCCTGATGTATGAGCCTTCTTCATTTTGAGATTTCTGGATTGTGCTTCCTGAGCGCTTTAATTTGATGGGTTATAAGTTAAGATCTAACAAGTAGTTCCAGAGATATTTTAAAAAACTGAAATTTCCGAGAACATCTGCTGGGAGAGTCCAAAATTGTTTTGGGTTGCCACCGTTGCTAAGGGATGCATCGTTGCTAAGTGACGCACCGCTAAGTGACGCTTCTAGCGTAAGACACTAGGGGAATGCACTGAACAGCTGCTCTGTTAAGCTGGCAATCTGCTGCAACTCCCATACTCAGCAGGTCACCAGCTAACTGCTCTGTGGGTCTGGATCTTTAGAATCAACAGGGTAACAAAGACAGTGGAAATAATAAATTCAGTGACTTTTGACATGGGCTACCTAGGGGGTTGGGATTCCTATCAATACAGCAAACGCTCCTATAACATAAGTTCTATTGCTTCAAACTCTAGTGGCGAAGCCACTAGTAATGTCTAAAAACACAATAAATCAGCCTTTTTCATATAAAAATAATTAACAATATGGTGATTTTTATCATAGATTTTGACCTAGAATGAATTTCTCGTTTCTGTTTTCAGTTTTGGGTTTTTGGTGAATATCCCCAAAAATTGGCATAAAAATCTGCAAATTTTGATCGTTGGAATGGTTGCTACGGCAACCCGGAACAGGCATATAGGTTGATTTTTCATGAAAAATGTTCATTTTACCATCCAAGTATGGGCCATTTCTACTGAAAATGGTGCATTTTAATTGAGACCATTGAATTCTGCATAAAAAAATTAGCTCAAAATATTTTTATAATGATTGTAGAGTTATTGTGCCCCTCCAATACCCCCTGGTGGCCAAATGGGGAATTAAAGATCCCCCGCGGAGGGGTGTTTTACCTTGATGGGTCACCAATATGTATAGTACATTGCTCTTTAAGGAAGGCCACTGACCGTGCATATTAACGTCGGCTTTGATCCATAGACACCTCGGTGGTTAAGTGAATGTCAAGATTGTTGTATTGTTTAGTGTACTAATTAACGTGTATTATTCCTCTCTGTTTCAGGTGAGTTGAGAGTCGGGGTTCAGGTTTTGTGATGAGTGAGTATGTACGTGATTAATCGAGCTTCACACGGTAAGTATAGTATCACGCGTCAGCGCACTCACCTTGGGGCACCTGCAACAGGAGTACTTACCATTTACCTTCTTTCTTTTTTTTTACAATAAATAATTAATGGACAGGGCGGACCCAGTAAAGGTGGACGTATGACTGAAGGCGATACAGGCAGGTAAACTTACACATGAATACTGGGCATAGCTTTTACCAGGCATGGAGGGCATGGAGTTCTTCAGGTGAAATGGGCATGTGGATCCTATTCAATCTCCTTCACCCAAACCCACATCCCATAGACCTAAAATGTAGAAACGAAAGAAAAAAAAAAAAAACCTCCTTTATTCCTAGACACCTGATAGTGTGCCGCCCCATCCATGTCTCTGTGTCTCTCCTCTCTCTGAGTAGCTAAAGATGGACCATTGCACTGACATGACTTTATTGCTAATATTTTGGAGACCACTCCCTTACCCTGCTTATTCCTTAGGGGATATATATAAATAGTGACCAGAGATCTATCAGTCTAGGTACAATTATTTACCGTGATATGTGGCCTCCTGGTTACAGATGGTAATCCCACCGGGCTAAACAGCTGCCAGCTATGCCCAATCAGGGGCTGACAAAGTAAAGCAAAGGCACATAAACAAAGGGAAGAATAAGGCACTGTCTAACCCAACCCAGGCAGTACTAGACCCTTCTACCATCTCACTGTCTAACCCAACCCAGGCAGTACTAGACTCTTCTACCATCTCACTGTCTAACCCAACCCAGGCGGTACTAGACCCTTCTACCATCTCACTGTCTAACCCAACCCAGGCAGTACAAGACCCTTCTACCATCTCACTGTCTAACCCAACCCAGGCAGTACTAGACCCTTCTACCATCTCACTGTCTAACCCAACCCAGGCAGTACTAGACCCTTCTACCATCTCACTGTCTAACCCAACCCAGGCAGTACTAGACCCTTCTACCATCTCACTGTCTAACCCAACCCAGGCAGTACTAGACCCTTCTACCATTTCACTGTCTAACCCAACCCAGGCAGTACTAGACCCTTCTACCATCTCACTGTCTAACCCAACCCAGGCGGTACTAGACCCTTCTACCATCTCACTGTCTAACCCAACCAAGGCGGTACTAGACCCTTCTACCATCTCACTGTCTAACCCAACCCAGGCGGTACTAGACCCTTCTACCATCTCACTGTCTAACCCAACCCAGGCAGTACTAGACCCTTCTACCATCTCACTGTCGAAACGTGAGAATATAATCCATTTTCAGACAGAGTAGGGACCCATTTTTCAATCTTTTTCCTTTACATTGGTTGATCGATGAAATCACTTCAGTAGACGTGTCCAATGGCATTCAAAAAGTAAGGATTGATTCAATGTTTTATACGGAGCCAATGTTTGCTGTGCCTGAGCCCGGTGTCTGTAGAGCGCAGTTCAGAATGATACTAATTAGCAGAATTGTGAAACGTCCTCCAGGCTTATATCAAAAGTTTATTTGTGTCTCATTCCAGGGGAGTATACAGATGTTAAGGTGTATTAAACAAGCCTTAAAGGAAAGATGGGATTATCATTTTATACATTTCTTTAGATATTAACAAGGAAATATCACTTACTATGCACCGGAAGTTACTGTTAAAGATCCAGACTAAATCTCATTTGGGCAGTAGGCAAGGTTATTTCACCTTGAACTATGTTCGGGGCACGTCAGCAACCAGCAACCAGACGGCGTACGCCAGTTGGCAATCGATTCGCCCAAGGGCAGTCCCCAAATAAGAGAAAACGATTGGGCTAATGGAAATAAGTGTGCTTCCCAAATTAGTCTGATCAAAGATCGGCCAGTTACAGAGAGGTACCCTCTGACTCTAGTATGAAAAATAGAAAAGGGAGTGGGTATTAGAGGAACAAATGCAAACATTCACTTTGACCAGGTGGGCCTTTCTCAATCATGTTGATCACCTCTGTTGTGAAATGCCCTCCGGTAATAATGATGCATTGAACGTCCGCGAAAATCTAGTTGTTCATTAGGAGAAATGGTGGACAATTGAATGTTTTTCAAATAAGACACTTATACCAATTCTCTGGAATACGCCTTTGTCGCACACATTATATTATTTTAGTGATAATCACTTCTATTATCAACATGTCAAAAGGGCATTATTAAACAAGAAAAATGTGGCAAGGACCACAGATAGGAGTTTTCGTTCTTATCCGTGGTCCTAGCCACATTTTTCTTGAGCTCTCAGACAGCCCCCTCCCCCAACAAAACACAGTAGGCCACACACATAGTAGGCCTACAGATAGCCGTTGTTTGACTCAGGAACAAACCAGCGTCTGCCTGTCCAGCTCACATGATGCCTATCCCCCCTTATTGATATCACCATGGCTACGAGAAAACGACGAGTTTTGCCTCGTCCAAAGCTATAAATACTCTGAGTATCTTTCGTCATATGGTTCATAGCCCCCTATACCATGTTGGTTGGGGGGGGTCACGGCACTTGAACTTAGTGCCTTTAATTGTTCTGTTATGGTCATGCTGATGTAACAGCACTGGCCACTTTGCAGCTGGGCAACTCAACGTGATCCCGGTATGTGTTGGGCGTGATGTCACACATCGCTGTTTGTTTCGTAACATGTGACGTCATGCACTGTCCATTAGCAAAACCGAAAACATAATAGGAGTTGCCCAGTGCAACATCACTGTGGTGCTGCGAGCCAGGTAACTCCTAAAAATTAATCAATAGCAGTCACAATGGTTGCAAAAGTTTGAATGTGTGTTTATTAGTATCTAGACTATCATAATTATGTTATTCGATATATGCCTGTGACGTACATGGTTCTAGCTGGGATTAGACTTGGTATATATTGGTGAAAAAAATACTCCATAAAGCCTCTATGAAATAGCAGTGTCATATGGATGGGGGAGGAGATCCATGTCTGTGGTATCACGCGATCTGACAATGATATAAAGAGGGCCTTCCTTTGCTATAGTGCCCCAGTCACCGCCAGCCATTGAGACCTCTAGATTCTGGTGGACAGACAAGTCAGCTTCCCTTTCCTGGGGTCGACTCCCTTCGTCAGCGCTAAACTAATCCACAGAGGAGGTCATCAATATTTCAAGATGACCAGCCTGCCTTTAGACCAGCTGCCTCGGTCATGTGGCGCCCACCATATCCCAGGCACTTCTTTTATATGTCCCACATCCATCCGCCCACTACCCTGCCCATGGCCTTCTGCTGCACTCACTCAAGACAACCTTCTCTGACAACTGCAAGAAGTTGATTGTCCCTTATTTGTTTGTACATCAAAAGCTGTTAGTTCTACTACTCTAGTCATGTTTGTTTACTCCAGTAGGTCGGGGCTTATGCTATAGAATGTTGGAAATTTCTGAGATTTTTAAAGCTAACCTTCGAATTCGGCGAAATATTTTAAGTGCTTTCATGGGAAAGATAAGATAATGATTTCAGTTAGCAAGTACATGTATCAACAACCGAT
The DNA here is from genome assembly GCA_949317995.1 of Acholoe squamosa. NCBI lineage: Eukaryota > Metazoa > Annelida > Polychaeta > Phyllodocida > Polynoidae > Acholoe > Acholoe squamosa. The sequence continues at coordinate 48,769,506 of OX439047.1, forward strand.
ACTTTTGTGTTTTATAAACAGTGGTGGATCCAGGATTTGGAAAAGGAGGGGGCACAGCCCAAAAGGACGTGGCGCACCCCCTAATTTTGATCAGATTTTGGAGTAGAAAATATGTAATAAAACTCTTAAGTACTGACAAAAAACTGAATAAGCATTTGACAACTAATGTCCATCATTTTCACTATAGACCCTCACCCCATGAGTTTCTAAAAGATTGGAATTAAATTCTGTCGGAGGTGCTATTTCCAAAACGGAACTGACTTGCCTTAAGGACTTGTTTCCAAGTAAGAAGCCATTCCTGGCCTAAGTAATATATACCTTAATACCCCGCGTATAAGGAGCACCCCACGTATAAGGAGCACCCTGCATATAAGGAGCACCCTGCGTATATGGAGCACCCCACGTATAAGGCGCACCCAAAGTTTGGGGATGGGATGGAAAATAATAAAAGTGACATGACTTTTGTTCTAATCAATGGACCTTGGAGCCTCCCCCACCCCCTTTGCCACTGTATGGGGATGCAAGAATATAGCTGGAAGGTGTTGCCCCTATAGTAAAAGGAAAAGGGCTGGCTAAAAATGCCCTTGTTTCCAGTCCTTTCTGTTCATGTAGCTATAACTTGTCCCTTTTGTTGCTCACAAGTGGACATTCAAGTACAGTGCTCAAAAAGGGGATTTGAGTAGGTACCTAGTTGGGAGAAGTCTTTAAACAAGGCAGGTGACTTTTCAGACTAATGTGGTGAGTGCAAGTTGAATGGTGAAGCAGAGCGTGACTTCTTTTGAAAAGAGGGTACCTACTGACAGCTCTTTTTACCATAGGAGCAACATGCTCCAGGGATTTTAGAGAAAAACCTCTCCCAACTTTGGCTGCTTCTATAAAGCACACTAGGGATCCAATACTTACATATAAGACGCACGGGGTATTACAGTAATATGAGCCCTGAATCATTCAGGTGTGGGGAGTCTCAGGGTGGACAAGTGTGGAGAATTGGAAGGTGAGCTAGCTACAGTGAGAATCCAATTCCCATTCTTTTCTAAACGCCCTCCTGAAGGGCTTTCAACCAGCTTTGCTCTGCACCCGCTCCCTTGGCTCTTAGAGTAACTATTCACGGGGTTGATTTTGATGTATTCCAGATCAGGAGAGTTTTGCCTCCTCTATAAGCAATGTCCAAGAAATGTGACTAAGCAGTTTTACCCTATGCCATTGGTACTTCTGCACCATAATCATGCATCTGGTGCTTGGGCACCCATTTTGCGAATTTCACAAATTTATAAAGCAAAATTCCCTTCATCTCTCTGCTGTATATGGCATTGGGTCTCTGATATTTTGTTCAGTAACTCAACACTACAGGAATGAAATAGCTGTGCAATGTAGTTGTAACCTGTAGCCTAAGGAATCTCTCCAGAGTCTGGGCATGAACGGTATTTGGCGCTCAACCTAAATGCATTCACAAGCCAATTCCTAAATACAACATAACTCTCTGGAATTTTAAGCAGACTTCTTCAAACAAGAAAAAAAATATAGATCCATATTTCTAAACATTTTACATGTGTTTAGGCAGATATTTTGCTTACAAAAACGTTGCAACATTATGTTTATAATTGTGTTTAGGATGTAAACACCTTTTCTGCAGTGTACCCAAAGCTGTGTTAGTGTATCATTATGTACATGGGGGCAGGGTGCACGTAAAATGACGTGTAAATGCGGTGCTAGTGAATTGATCAGTGAATTTGTGTCAACCTGAGCCACCCAACGATCTGAAATTAGGGGGAGAATTGAAGTGATTGAATTGGTCAATATCATCCAGTTTATGCTCTCAAGATCTAGATTTCCTGCATACACTAACTGCAGATATTTCTGATATGCTTCTTTGTGTCTCGTTTACTTTGAATTTTGGACCATGCAATCTGAACATGCCTTTTTCTGCCTCACCAGAAGTGTATTTGTGCATTGTGGTAGCAGATAAACGCTAGGTGCAACATGCAGTGTGGTTATACAGGGGCGTAGGAAAAGGGGGGCCAGGGGGGCCTGGGCCCCCCCAATCACAAGGGAGGTGGGGCCTGAGTATGTCTGGGCCCCCCCAAAATTTGCTAAGAATTCATAATTAATTGAACAAGAAGCTAAAACTTTGCGTCTCAAATTAGATTGATATAGTAATGGGATAGGGAAAATGGGGGCCTAGGCCTCAAATCAGATCTAAATTTCATTTAAAATTACTTTTCTGTACAAATTTTATATAGGTATGTATAGGCGCTATTACGCTTGAGCCGACAATCCAAGGTGTTGGAGGTGGGGCCCCTGCTGGCCCCCCCCCCAATGACGATTTGCTTCCTACGCCTCTGTTATAGGCACCTAGAGGAATGTGCCTCCTCTTACAGATCACTCATCTGTCACGGTGATGTCTCATGCACATGAAAGCAGACACTGGGGGCACTCCAGCCATGCCGCCAGCTAGCCTCCTGTCACCATGAGGGTACTCACTGCTAGCCTCCTGGCACCATGGAAGCACTCACTGCTAACCTCCTGGCACAATTAGAGGCACTCACTGCTAGCCTCCTGGCACCATGGAGGCACTCACTGCTAGCCTCATGGCACCATGGGAGGCACTCACTGCTAGCCTCCTGGTATCATGGAGGCACTCACTGCTAGCCTCCTGGCACAATTAGAGGCACTCACTGCTAGCCTCCTGGCACCATGGAGGCACTCACTGCTAACCTCCTGGCACAATTAGAGGCACTCACTGCTAGCCTCCTGGCACCATGGAGGCACTCACTGCTAGCCTCATGGCACCATGGGAGGCACTCACTGCTAGCCTCCTGGCACAATTAGAGGCACTCACTGCTAGCCTCCTGGCACCATGGGAGGCACTCACTGCTAGCCTCCTGGCACCATGGAGGCACTAACTGCTAGCCTCCTGGCACCATGGGAGCCACTTACTGCTAGACTGTAGCCCCAGGGCCTCATGGAGGCACACACGGTTAGCCTCCTGGTACCATGGAGGCACTCACTGCTAGCCTCCTGGCTCCATGGAGGCACTCACTGCTAGCCTCCTGCACTCACTGCTAGCAAGAATAGTATAGTAGACACTATTCTTGCTTCTAGTGCCTGGATGCATGGGCCATTCAGGCAATATGTTCAAGGCATGTCAAATAGCTATGGTGTGTCCGACAGTAAACGCCATGCTGATAGAATGAAGACAATAAATATCCTTGAAACGAATAACCACCTTAAGGGCAAAAGCCCTCCGGAATGTATTGGAATTTCATCAAAGTGACTGCAACTGTTGGTATATATATACACTCTGCACACACATGAAAAATAATTATTATTCACTAAGGTAAATCCGACATCATACATTGTAAAGGCTGTCTGGTATCCATGATGGATTATGTAATAATTCTCCCATATAGCCACCCGGCCGATACTAAGAGGCATAACACTCTCTGTTGTCCCTCCCTCTACCAGTCTCGGAGTCACCCAGACTAAAGTACAGTCAATGATAGATACTATAAGAATACGACAATGTAACCCAGGTAGTAAGGATACATAAGGCCAATGCCGGCTTATATTGGGCCAATGTCGGCTTATATTGGGCCAATGTTGGCTTATATTGGGCCAAGCATGGACAAGCATGGCCCATTGCTAGCATCATCAGTCTCACCTACCTACTCATGCATGACAATCACTTGGAAGCACTAACGCTGTACCTAGGTAGTCTCAACTTCCTTGAAAAATGATACAGGATCCCGCATCATTTTTGATATGTGGTAACAGTAACTTGTTAAGAAATGGTCCAGTCCCAGTGTAGCCCTTGTGGTGGATTTGGTAACTGGAATATCTAGGCTGTACCTCTACATTAAGAACTGTCATGCCGCCAGCCCAGCACGCCCTTCAATCTCCTTCTAAAATCACTCTTCACTGCCTATATGTGGCCATGGTAACCAGGCTCTGATATGGATCCACAGGTCAGCATCTGACTGAAGTGTTGCTATGGTAACATGGCAGCATCCCCAGTGATGGTGAGAGCGAGTCGACGGGGAATTCCTAGTGCTGGGACGGACTCACGGCGACAGTAAGCCGGCCACCGGCTTGACACTCTCCTCTGCCTCCCTCGCTCTTTTCTCTCCGTCTGCCTTACTATTCTCTCACCGTCCACCTTCCACTTCCTCCTCCTCGCCCGCACTACCCCAGTACAGGCCCGGTCAGCACAGAGGACAAGGCACTTCAACTAGATACGCGGGATCCCTGCACTGCCATATACTATCTATAAAGTCAAATGGATGTATGCAGATAGCCGTAGCATGGGTTAAAACTAGATGGGACCCCCCCCCCCTCCCTCAATATTACAATAAGAAGGTCAGCAAGCTCCACCATGTGAGAAACCCTAAATCAGGTCACTTCCGGGCAGAATGGTGAAAGTCCTGCATTAGGTTACGTGGATGTAAATGCTGCCTTCTCGTGAGTCATATGGTATTCAGGCACTGAAGGGTGTTCTGACTGCTGATTGGTTTAGAATTAGACAGAAGAAATATTGGTAAAATTATGAAAAAAATCACAGGTGTTCCCAAATAGTTAATAAATGGAATAGTAGGTGTGTTTTTATATTATGCCAGGCCTTGGGGATTTTATGAGGCATGCAAAAGTTAATCTGGCCAATGGAGATTTTTAGGCCCAAAATAGGGTAGAATGGCACTCACTGCACATATCATTCCCTTATTCAAGATTTTCAGGGTTAAGCCTATCCAGCATTCTGTCACATTGTGTATTAGGGATGAGTTAACCGTCCTATGGTAGAAATTTTTACCAACGAACATTTTAGGCGGCTGTTTTTGTGTGTTACGCTATATAGAAACATAGAGGAAATGGATTTAGTTCCCCGTGACCATTAAATACAGTCAATTTTTCATTTCTAGGGCTATAAAGTGGGTTCTAAACAGTATATATTGGCACTAAAATTATCCTGGAGGCTTGGAGAATACTTTCGAAAAAAAGATTGGAAAAGAATGAAAATAATTTAGATCATTTACTGCGGACCAAAGGGACCTATGATAGATGTGTAGTGACTCAGGTGGCAGAGCACAGAATCACATCAGTGGTTTCCATGGTGATTTGCGAAAAATCTGATTGCACTTTGTTATGACAGACCTAGTATATAATTTTTGCCATTTCAAAAGCTACAATCTGGTATATTTGGCTTAGTTCTGAGGAAATTTTAAGTATTTGAAATGGTTTGTCAAGCGTCAGCGATAGTGGATTTTTTTGGATCGCGCCGCGTATTTAGGGTGGTACCACCTTGTATCCTGCTCAATGTGTCATAATGACAGGTCCATCCCAGTGCTAAAATTAACACTGCTGATGCAAAAGCCCATTTGATGAATCTCCTATGATTTTGCTTGGTAGTCTTTTGCTGTCACATGATATAGTAATGGACTCCCTTATTAAATGATATAGGAGAATACCAAGATTTGATAAATAAATAAGATGTTCGGACTTCCATGTAGCTCTCTAACTCATCCAACTGTCCCCCATACACCTGTGCCCTTATCGCCAAGACGCCTTGGAGATGTTGCTCAGACCTCATTGAGAGTTGCTCAACATTTATTTTGTGTCCAGCAGTATCCAGCAGTGTATTTCCATCCCCAAAGGGACACTAAATCCTGTGTTTACAGTATGGCTGACAGTCCTTCAGTGTTACACTAACCTATGTTTACAGTATGTCTGACAGTCCTGCAGTGTTTCACTAACCTATGTTTACAGTATGGCTGACAGTCCTGCAGTGTTACACTAAATCCTATGTTAACAGTATGGCTGACAGTCCTGCAGTGTTACACTAACCTATGTTTACAGTATGGCTGACAGGCCTGCAGTGTTACACTAAATCCTATGTTTACAGTATGGCTGACAGTCCTGCAGTGTTACACTAAATCCTATGTTTAGAGTATGGCTGACAGGCCTGCAGTGTTACACTAAATCCTATGTTTACAGTATGGCTGACAGTCCTGCAGTGTTACACTAACCTATGTTTACAGTATGGCTGACAGGCCTGCAGTGTTACACTAAATCCTGTGTTTACAGTATGGCTGACAGGCCTGTAGTGTTACACTTAATCCTATGTTTACAGTATGGCTGACAGTCCTGCAATGTTACACTAAATCCTATGTTTACAGTGTAGGGGCAGTAATTCCCCGTACCTGGTGGAGATACCGAGTGGTCCCGCCTCGCGAGGGGGATCTCTAAGAGCTCGGTACCAGGTAATCACTGCCCCCTAGTGTATGTATCATACCGATCCAGGTGTAGTTGGAAGGTAGAGAATGTCAGGCCAGGGGAAGTAGCTCAGGGGTAGAGCTTCCGCTTCGAAGTTGGAGGGTCCCGGGTTCGAGTCCCGGTTTCTCCATGACATTTTCCACTGACCACTACATTGGTGGAGAAACCGAGCATCCTAACGCAATCACGGATTGAAGGTACGGGAACCCCGTATCTTAACGCAATCATGGATTGAGGACTCGGGAACTGGGCCGATATGATACAGATGACGCTTTGACCAATCCGGTACTTGTACCAGTACACCCACTGGGAAGTCAGGAGTGCCCCAACACTGCTTGATAAAGCCTCAACTCTCAGGTAACTGGATTGAGGGGGAATGCCGGGTGCTAGTGGATGGTGGTTGAAGCTGATGGGGAGGAGTGTAGGGGCAGTAATTCCCCGTACCTGGTGGAGATACCGAGTGGTCCCGCCTCGCGAGGGGAATCTCTAGAGAGCTCGGTACCAGGTAATCACTGCCCCCTAGTGTATGTATCATACCGATCCAGGTGTAGTTGGAAGGTAGAGAATGTCAGGCCAGGGGAAGTAGCTCAGGGGTAGAGCTTCCGCTTCGAAGTTGGAGGGTCCCGGGTTCGAGTCCCGGTTTCTCCATGACATTTTCCGCTGACCACTACAAGAGTATGGCTGACAGGCCTGCAGTGTTACACTAAATCCTATGTTTACAGTATGGCTGACAGTCCTGCAGTGCTTTGTTGGCAATAAGGTCAAGGGAGCACTGAGTTTTCAGGGGTGTCCATTCATCCATGACAATTGCTGAGGGCACTGGTCAGTCTCTGTACACACTGGCCATTCTTGAGTATACATGTTGATAATACATCTACTACATGTACCTTAAGTTCACTGTGTCCTGTATATGTGGACTATACATCTAATAGGACCTATTTATAGGTAGGTATGTGGCTGTGTCATTCACAGTGCACACACAGGGTTTACTGACTCAATAGGAGAGACAGGCTGTATAGTGACCTCTGCACTCCTTTGCTCAAATGTACCCAATCTGGGCTCTTTACACTACAACCTGTTACCCTGTTACCAGTGCCTTTGGCCCTGGGATTATGGGTACCAAGGCTGGGGGCGGGGGGTGGGGGGGGCTGGATTTGGTAAAGAGGATAAGGTATTCCTACACTGGCCCCTCCCACTCCTTCATGCTCTGCCTACCCTGTGGTATGACTCCTACATCCTCAGTACCCGTACACCCTGCGTCTCACTCCTGTGGCAGGGGGGAGGGGGCAAATCTTTTTCACCCCCAGGGATGTGGGAATTATCTACCTGTTTTCAGACAAAGGCCCTTGTGTTACTTTAGGTCAAAATGGCAAACTCATCACCCCGACCCATTGTATTGTTTTTTTCCCCATTTTTTTGCCTTTTGCGGCCATGGTTTACCCCACAATATACAATGGGAAACCATATCCTGATTATAAACATGGTGCCACCAAGCCTACTTGTCAATCTTCATTTCACCCTGTAATAACATTCCCAGCAAATTGTCGTCATCTGTCGCCATGATTGGTCATCAATGGGGACTCCTTTTTGAGTGATAACTCATTCCGTCATCTTTCACCACTATGTGTTAGACTCACGTGGCATAGCAATTGCTATTCCTGGTGATCTTGTGCTATAACTATGTTGTGTTCCATCTAGCGACATGTGTGAGCCACTTCACACAGGTTGACGAGGACTCAAAACAATTTGCTGGGTTGTGAGTTGATCCAGCAGATAGGGTTATGATGTAAGAGATTTATAAGTGGAGATAACCGAGTGGGATCACCTATATATCATTATATAGTTACTGCAGCCCTATGCACATTTGAACACAGGAGTGCAAACTAGACCATGAGGGAGGTATGACTGGTTACTATTTAACCAATAGTGGCTCATACGACTGGGTGAACAAGTAATTAATCGATAATTCATGACGAGTGTTTGTTAGCAAAGGGTAATTACACAAGGGCGTAGCCCGAGTGTAACTATCCTTTGCTAACACACACAAGTCATTAATTATCCATTGACTACTTATTTTATTCCACGATACCAATAGATAATCAATAAATTCAAGTTGAAAACAAAAATTGTTCCCCCTCTCTGGGACTCGAAGCCAGCCATAGTGTGTACACGATCGGTACAAACACCTCGTCGCCCGGCAGCGGACAGCTACAGCGCCCGTCTCGGCTTGGCTTGCTTTGAATGCATCTCGCAGTTATGGTAGCAGACACACGGCGAAAAAAAGATGCGCCCGGACTGTGTTTGTGTACGATCGGTACACACACCTTCATTTGAATGCATCTCGCGGTTATGGCAGCAGACACACGGCAAAAAATAGTGTTTGTACACGATCGGTACACACACCTCGTCGCCCGGCAGTGGACAGCTACAGCACATGGCGAAAAAAAGATGTGCCCGGACCGGGACTCTTCCCGCCTACCTCTAATGGCTGAGCGCAATGCGCTAACCACTAGTCCACCGCGTATCACACGTCGGCACCCGTCTCGGCTTGGCTTTGTTTGAATGCATCCCGCAGTCAGCGCCCCGCAGTAGTTATGGCAGCAGCAGCGACAAAGCTGGGGGGGTCACAACCCAGACTGTCGGGAATTTTCACACTTTGAATATATGTTATATGTGAGTACCCTCCCCGGGCTTTGTATCATATCAAGACCTGGTTCTAGCCAGCCACTTCTCGTCAGTCCCTGTGGCGCACTGCATAGGGAGTTGGACTTGGGATTTGAGACTGCAGGTTCGATCCCTACCCTGGCCATGAAAATTTGGTGGGTTTTAACATGTAACATATGACATGTAAGGACATGTAAGGTTTGCAGGTTATCCATGGATAACCGCTCCTGGTGCCTGTTATCCTTGGATAACCGCACACCTTACAAAAGTCATGATGCAGGCATCATGGTGTGCAATATCGACAGGTATGTGCATGGGAATATCCAGGAAAAGCAACCAGAATCCCAGAAATCGTGGAATAACAGCTGCTATTTTGAGGTCTGTACTGTAGCTTACTATGGAGTCACTGGTATGGAGTCATTTCTTATACCTCCCACTACGATTTGAGGCTGCCCTGTTGTAGAAACTATTGAAACAAGATCCAGGATCTACAAAAGCTACAAAAATAAAAAAATAAATGTAGCCCAACATCTTGAGGCTACAGGACCTTGTTTCAATAGTGTCCACAATAGGACACCCACAGATCGTAGTGGGAGGTGTATGAAATGGCTCTAAAGCAATGACTACATAGTGAGCTATATTACAGACCTAAAAATAGGCCCTGCTTTGTATTCAACTGCTAGCTTCATACAGACCACTATGAAGTCATATCACCCAGTCGTACAGGCCAGGCACCCATACTAAATGGCTAAATAGTCCCCAGTCGTACCTCCCCCATAGTATGATTTGTACTCTACTGTTCAAATGAGCATAGGGCTACAGTCTCTATATAATTATAGGTGATCCCACCAGGTAACAAGGGCGCACACATGGTCAATTATCATGAAAATGGATCATATTGTTAAAGGTGGTCAAATATACCTACAAATATCATAATTGTATGGAAAGTTTCTATTTGGCAACAGGTTCCTCTACCTTCAACATGAGGTTTAAGATACAAAGCCTCCTAAACACCTTGCTATATATATAGTTAGGCCCAGCGGCCTCTATGAGTGGCCTGAGGTCAGGGCATTAGTCTATATATAGAGTACATACATGGTTACAGAGGAAAGAGTACAGGTGGGGTGCATTTGAGCAAAGGAGTACAGACAGCAGGAGCTACGACTACCCACTATGTATTCACATAAAGGGTTGTCATACCAGGGTCCCTTATTGAGTCAATACTCTGGTGGCTATTTAGCCAGCAGGCAGTACGATCACCCAGTAATGTAGCCAGCTATTTAGTCACTATGGCCAAAGTCCTAAGATCACCTGGTAAAATTTGGCCCTTCTCAAGTCGTAGTGGCCTGAACCTGTCGTAGACACTATTGAAACAAGCTCCAGAGCTCCAGCTATTTCGTCTAGCAGTCTTACAATTTCTACCAGCCCTGCAGCCATGTTACCGTCTATACTATAGCCGGTGTCCTGCACGTTGTCGTACCGACTGGTAACAGTAATAGTATATGGCAGTCACCTTATACATTGTAGGTTAGAGGCTATCACCTCATATAGGATCACTTCAACATCAATTTGCATTAATGGTAGCATGCCAAGCGGTCAGTAAAAGGTACGTAGCCTATAGTCGGAATGCTGTGGGAGTGATCCCTTGTCATGAGGCCAAACTAGGTGCCGAGGCTGACTACCCATAGACTCTCCTTGTGCACTAGGTCTAAACACAACTAAAAAACAATAAGTAATGTCACAGTATTGACCGGTTCCGGCCTGGAGGCAATTGGTGCCCTCAATAACAGCCTCTGCAGTAAACGCGTGTCTATTCTCCTAAATGTCACAGTGCCATTTCCGCACACCGCCTTGCCTTTAGTGCTATTTGCTGTGCCCTACCTGAGGTATATTATACAGAGCAGCCAATGGCAGCAGTCTCATACGCCGTCCCCCTGCAGCCTGCTTTACGGTCTTTGGCCGGACAGCCTGCACTGCCAGGTGGTGCCGAGTCAACACGTCTCCGTGAGGCCTTTGTTTACATACTCATGTTGCCATGGCAACCTTTCCCCCCCTAGATGAGCATCCCGGAGGAGGCAGGACAAATAAATGCAGTTTGCCAGCAACAGAAGTACAGATAGTCCCACCGAGCCACCTCCAGCTCCTGCTGCATCTCCAGTGCACGGGATTGGGTTGGACATGTGAAGAAGCTGTGGGATAACTTCAGGACATGGGCTTTACATTGTTTCACTGTCATATAGGGCTTTGGCAATTCGGCAATTTCATAGAGCATTGAGAAAAGGGAAAAGGTAGGCTTGTCATTCCAGTATTACATCACGTGCTCTTGGAAAAGGCCCTCGGAATGGTCACATATGGGACCAAAGAAATTGCACAATAATTAAAGCAAATGGCAATGATATGAAAGGCATTTATACATCAATAATTATACATCAATAGAACCCTATTGTACAATAGATGCATACCCAGAAAGATAGACTCTACCCAACCCCACACGCTTCTCTGCCAGCAAGAGTTAACCGTCGTGCAACACATATATCCTTTACCATTGTCTGTTCTGATTTATATCTAGAGAAATTCCTTTTAAATGAAAACTCTTTAAAAGATGTGTCATATTGAGGTGCAAGCATCAGTTTGTGCCTGAGATGCTGGTTATGCTGTTGGCCACTACTGAGTCCTTATTCCGCAGCTGCTACAAAAATAAACCCAGTGTTATTAATACTACCAGGCCTATTTGTCAGCCTAGAGGAGGTATGGGAGGCTGTTTGAGGCTGCTGCTGCTGTAAGGTGCCTGCAGTGCTGCTAGATGTGTACATCATCACGTTTAACAAGCAGCTCCCACAGCATAAGGCTCAACTCGTATTTACTTCTGCCTAAACTAATTATAGCAACCCAGCCTGGTTTAGTGTCGTGGGCATGACACACAGGCTGGCGTGGAGATCACCTTTATATTGTGTGTTTACATTTGAATGAAGAAACTAACGTTGTGTGGAAACCTTGTCTCCTCTAAAAAAATGCTTTCTTCCTAGCCGCAGGTATAAGTAAGTATACAGGATGCTATCAATAGCACTGATAATAGGGTTGGTTTTGTTAAAAACTAGTGCTATGAAATTCATGTGTTATATATGCCTAGTAGTTTTCTAGTCAACATATGTTGTATGGATAGTTTGTTTTCATATAGACTCTATGCCACAAAACCCTCATCGAGATCTGTCGATTTGCAAAAGAGGTATTGACTAATTAACACGTGTGTACCCTTATCTACCATGATAAAGGAAAATAATTAACCGTATGATTCTAATTTAATATCTACCTTTTTGGGGTTTTAATGTGAACCCACGGGGGAAGTATGTGTTCCTTTAACAAACACAAATACTATTCAGTCCATACATTTTGATGTAGCGTGACACGTAGATGTCCTTGTCCTTCACTGCCTTGGATAACCTTAGATCTACAAAAGTTGCCTGAATTGACCTGAGTGATTGACTCGACCGTCAGGCCCACCCACCGGACCTAACCCACAGTGCCATCCCTCTCATCCACACAATTGCTCCTCGCCTGGAGCCACCAGGGCAGTCAGCGATTAGTAGACAGATAGATCATGTGGATTGAATAAACAATCCCCCGGTCCCAAATCTCAAACCACCAGCGGGACCAGGCTGCCCCCCTACCTGAAATGATTAATCTGTGAGAGGCGTGATCCACTGAGGCCTCTGGGGATCTGCAGGCTGTTGCGAAAAGATTGAGTAGTTGCTTTCCAGGGTAGGTACCTCACTTCCCACATCCCTCCTCTACTTAACCACTCAGTATCACTTCCAACACCATAGTCCAGAAGTAGTCACTTTCCCACAAATCGAAATGTGTTGCGAAAAGTGGTCACAGCTGAGTTCTTCCCAGACTGCCCACACCTACATACTTATGCAACAGAGTGTAGGAAGCAACTTCCAGTTGAGGGGTTGTTAGTAACCACTTCGGGACCACTTCTCGACCACTTCTGTTGGGAAGTGCCATTTGGCAATGCAATAGAGAAGAGACTACCAAAGATGAGTGCCTTCCGTTTTTGGAAGTACACCTCCGACAGAAGTGACTTCCAAGGGTTTAGCAACAGCCACCTGGTCAGGTGGGGTGGACGATGGACCACTGCAAGGGGAGAAGGGAGCAGAGGGTATTGTCAGGCACAGGTATAATGCCCCATACACTCCAGACGTTTTCTCCTTTCTTTTTATCAAAAAATGATATTATAGAATGCTTAAATCATTTTTTGTTTACAAAAGAAACATCTACTGTATATGGTAAAAGACCTGTAGCATATAATTGCTACCAGCACAAGATTATGATTGGCTTGGTGTGCTGTGTTAATCTGTTGGACGTAATCTATGATTATATCCTTAGATCCTTTTGTTTTCCTCAATGGCACCATCAAAACCTTTGTGGTGTGTAATCTACTCTCAATCTCACCGATGCTGCTGTCCTCTGGGGGGTTTATCTGCTCATGGGGAAGTTATATCAACAGATCAATCAGAGGCGCTGTGCCCAGGGGAGGTATGCTCCCTAGGGACAAATCTAGGCATGGCCTATTGGGTATTAGCCTGCTGGATTCCTACTTAGGGGTGTTCACTCACCAGCTTATTTCTATACAGAGAAGGCGCCCTTTAACAGGGTCGGCGGAACATGATTGATGTTGAGAGGGGGGGGGCAGGCCCCTACCTAGGGCTTTTGGTTAGGAAAATACATAGGTCGATTCTGATGGCCATTTTAGATCACTGTATCATTAAAGGATATGGGTACTTATGTCAAGGTGAATATCAATCCCCCATAGATAACGCACTAAGCCCCCGTATTGCACCCCTGCGTTGAATAAACAGCGCCAAATCTGCACAATGACGTCATAGACCCACTGCACATGCGCAACCTTTTTGAAACGTAAACATCCAAGATGGCGGCAGTCAGCATTTCACGGTGACGATGGGTAAATAAGAGTTAATTATGGATTATATTGATCAAATATCGATTGATTTTCCACTCAAACACCTTGGCATAAATGTAAAGATGAACTCTGATTAGTGTCCTGCCCGCTCTGCACTCGGCCTACCGGCCTCATAAGGAACGGGCAGGACACGCTCGTGAAGAAATGGTCGGCTCAAACTAATCATCGTTCACCTTTACCATTATATTTAAGAAAATTCAGGAATCTTACCTTGACATATTTACATATCTTAGGGCAGTTTGGAAGAGTATGGCTTCGACTCGTGAGATAACCCTCAGTCATACCTACTAAGAGTGAACCTTTGTATTTATTTCATGTTATCTGAGTCAGAAATTTTCAAAAAGAAATTTGAAAACGCATAAAAAGATAGAAATTTATATGTTTTGTGATCATTTTGGGTGGTTTTAATGGCCGTGAGATACGGGGGTGGGCTATCTCACGGGGTGTATGAGATACGGAGCTGCACTGTTAAACCTATGGGCTGTCAGTATCTCGGGCATATTAACATGAAATAAATACAGAGATTACCCTAGCTGCGCCTGCAGTGTTATCTTAAAGTCTGGGCGTGCCTTATAGGCCAGGTTATTTTGCATTGAATCGGTGCCTAGTGCTAAACTGGTCAAAACCAGGTCCTAGGCGCAGTATACATGTTTTCTACTAGGATGCATGGTGCTTATTATGCGAGGTTCACCCTACAGGCCTACGTGAGGACATATGGTAAATCAGCATCATAGACTGTACCTCTATCAGTACCTCACGGGGCCTTGTCCCATCCAGTGCAAAGGCAGTGTTTGTGGAATGTAAATCTGTCACAACCACAGAGGGGCCTGTCTCATTCATTGGCAAAGAGCAGGCCTTGTTTGGGGCCTGTACAGCTAGTATAACACTACCTATAATTAAGGGGCCTAGACCCACCTATAGTTAGAAGGGTACCTAAAGTCCCTGTATGTAGTCTGTCAGTACCTCTCGAATGGGAAGAATGGGCGCTGGATATATGGATGCATCCTGTACCACTACCACTACATTAACTATATGGAGTCATTTTGACCTTTTTAGATGTTTGCTTTCATTATTATGTTCAAAGTTATTTGCCTAAAGGATAAATGCAAAAATCAGTAGAAATGATGAAAATTGCACAATTTGATATTTGTCGCTTATTTACAGCCGACAATTTTTGGTGTTATATTTATATCTTGCATGAAAAAACGCAACGATTAAAGAAAGGCAACAGATATTAATCTGTACATGTAGCTTTACATTTTCTCTTTAAATTGAGACCAGCATTAGTTGGCTTGTACTAAGAACATACAGTATAGACCCTGACACAAGACACTGGAATCTATTTTTCCGACATGTGTCTGATTAGGTAAGGATGCATCACATATGGAGAAACTAGTCCCATTGAATGGGAAGACCCTGGATGTATCCTATCCAACTACCACTACATTAACTATATGGAGAAACTAGCCCCATTGAATGGGAAGACCCTGGATGTATCCTGTACTGCTACCACTACATTAACTATATGGAGAAACTAGTCCCATTGAATGGTAAGACCCTGGATGTATCCTGTACCACTACCACTACATTAACTATATGGAGAAACTAGTCCCATTGAATGGGAAGACCCTGGATGTATCCTGTACCACTACCACTACATTAACTTTATGGAGAAACTAGCCCCATTGAATGGTAAGACCCTGGATGTATCCTGTACCGCTACCACTACATTAACTATATGGAGAAACTAGTCCCATTGAATGGGAAGACCCTGGATGTATCCTGTACCGCTACCACTACATTAACTTTATGGAGAAACTAGCCCCATTGGATGGTAAGACCCTGGATGTATCCTGTACCACTACCACTACATTAACTATAGGGAGAAACTAGTCCCATTGAATGGGAAGACCCTGGATGTATCCTGTACCACTACCACTACATTAACTATATGGAGAAACTAGTCCCATTGAATGGGAAGACCCTGGATGTATCCTGTACCACTACCACTACATTAACTATATGGAGAAACTAGTCCCATTGAATGGGAAGACCCTGGATGTATCCTGTACCACTACCACTACATTAACTATATGGAGAAACTAGTCCCATTGAATGGTAAGACCCTGGATGTATCCTGTACCACTACCACTACATTACCTATATGGAGAAACTAGTCCCATTGAATGGTAAGACCCTGGATGTATCCTGTACCACTACCACTACATTAACTATATGGAGAAACTAGTCCCATTGAATGGTAAGACCCTGGATGTATCCTGTACCACTACCACTACATTAACTATATGGAGAAACTAGTCCCATTGAACAGATTCATAATCGGAGAGATATTTCAGCCATTTTTCGCCATGTGGGATTCGACCTATGTGGAAAGGGCAGTCCCTGTATTCAGACTGTACCAATGTCAGTACAACATAAGCCCCTGTCCCATCTATTGAGAAGGGGGGCTCATGGAAAGAGCCAGTGCAACTAGCACTAAACAAACGACTATATGTTGGCCCTAACCCCATCAAGTGTGAAGGGTTGGCCCTATATGTAGCCTTTACTACCGGGTGTGCTCTGTGCAGTCTTGTAATTCGTGATGAGAGTGTCAGCTGGTGCTTCTCAGTAGGCTGGTTACCAGCCTGTTCACGTTCTAATCTAATCATAGGGTCGGTAATCAGCGCAAAGGTGGCAGGCAATGTCCACCCACCCTCTCCAATCGCATGTCTGCTACCATTCCAGGTTAGAAAGTAACTAGGGGGATCTGAGACCTGTTTCATAAGCATTCTTTATTTAAGATCGATTTCCACTCTATGAGTGACCACTTGAGATCAGTCATTTGGGAATGACTATTAGTGTTTCAGAACAAGCTGCCACTCGTATTGGAACTTAAGACTGGTCCTTTAGAAACAGTTGTCAATTGGACATAGGGGCAGTAATCAAGATCAGTTGTTAGGTCACTCACAGGCCAATCTTCAGCTAGTAAGACCAATCACCCAGGTGCAGAACATGCCTCTACTTTATTATTTCATAATAGAAAAAGGTATTATAAAAGGTATTATGACCAATGAACCCAATGATTGATCTTAACACCACCTTACAAGTATCTGGCTCATAAGTGTATGTCACTCTTATATGGCCCTTGTGAAACAGGTCTCTGCTCGTAGGGTCTGTATTAAGAGGCAGAACAGAGACCTGTTTCACAACCACCATGTATGAGTAAAATTGGTGTACGAGCAAGATCACTCCTATGGTCATCCTAAGATTGATCTTAGGCTTCTTATGCTTAGGGGAAGTGTTTCAAACGTAAATGGGGAGTGAAACCTACTAGTAAAGGGTCAATGTAAGAGTGACTTATGACCAAAATAAAGTAGCTGATTTATGTGGAAGGTTTAGGGTACACATAAATGTGAAAGATCCTATCAACAAGTGAAATCCCACAACATTTTACTGATGCATGAAGTCAGGCATATATCAAATCGAAATTCCCCCTTTTAATACCATTTTCTATCATGGAATAATGAAGTAAAGCCATATTCTGCACCAAGGTGATTGATCGTACTAGCTGGATAATTGGCCTGTGAGTGACCTTACAATTGATCTGGATTACTGCTCCTATGTCTAATTGACAGCTGTTTCTATAGGACCAGTTTTATGTTCCAATAGGAGTGACAGCTTGTTCTGAAACACTTGTAGTCATTCCTAAATGACTGATCTTAAGTGGTCACTCTCAGAGTGAAAAGATTGATCTAAATAAAGAATGCTTATGAAACATGTCTCTGGGGTTCTAAATATCCTGTGCATTGCACAATCTGATTTCTTTCATTTTTCATATGTCATTTAAATGAGCTACACAAGTCGTTAGGTTAAAGGTCATCCATTGTCCATACAGGCTTGGAAAAGAGGTATAATACACCCGGCCATAAGCCAATGACATTTACAGCCCATGGTCGGAATTCTAGTGTTTACTCTGAAAGTAACATGTTGAGCACAAATTGGTGATTCTCTTGATTATTGAGTGTAAATAAACTTGTTCGCATCGGGCAGTATGGTCATGGTGAATAACCTACTGGTAGTTTACTTTCAATTTATTGTTGGGCCTCAAACATTGGAATCACCTTAAAGATGGCTGATCTCTGCCAAACACTTTGGCTTTCAGTTCTCCGGCCAAAATTTAGTTGAATTAAAGCGTCATTTTCTGCTGTTTGGAGGGAATCTCAATAAAGATTGAAAAGGCCCAAATGGTCACATATGTGCTTGGAGCGCGGGGAGTTAGAGTGCCTTATCCATGCACTATATATATTTCATAATGTTTGAACAAGAAGGGGTACGTAATTCAATCAGGATTGCTATTCTAAATGTTAGTTTAATCAATATAAGTCAAATTTAAGTTGGTTTTGATGTTTGACCTATATCTTACTACCTGGGGTCCAACCAGACCCTAGGCATCTAATTTCTTGTAAAAAGGATTGAAGTAGTAATCCAAACTTCACCATATTTTGTCTAATTTTCACAAATATTGTTTTATTCAAAATTTCAGAATAGCATACATGAATCCCAAGGATCTTTTATGCTGGAAACCCCTCTTGGGTCCACATGGACCCCAGTCAAATTCAATGTAAGAGCATATATATGTTGACTCTAGTAGAACATGAACAAGGGGTCCCTGGCTTTGCATTTTACATCCATTGCACCTCCTCATGATCTTAAACAGTACCAGGCTAATTGTAGATATATTTTGATGTTAACTGTGTCACAATATATAATGTTTTTGATATGTGTAGATGTTAGATCTCCATATATTTTGTTTGATATCCTTAGGCAGATTTTCAGGCTCAGACCAATCTATTTTTGTTTTGATTGGGACCCTGGGGCTGTAACATGTAGGGGAGACACTTAGGTTTAGGTTCAGAGGAATATTCCATACAAAATGAAAGACTAGATGACATCATAAACGTCTGTCTTTTAGCACTGGCCTGAAATCTATTGAAAATGTATAAAAAAGTAAGTAAAATATGTGGCCCTCACATAGGAAAGACTTTTACTCAAGTAAGGTTGTCAAGTTGGATCATCTGAAGGATAATACAGTATCAGAGCCATCTAAGTTGTTTCTCTACTGCAGGACTAACACAGTTCTGGGGTCCACACGGAAAATAACATGTTTTTTTGATTTATGAAAAAACGCCCCAGGCTTTGTCCATAAATTTGGTAGGCATGTCAATATTTTGGATTTTTACCATATGAAAGAGAGAAACCACATTCAGTCACTATACTTTTGATTGATGACATTTTTTCATTGTGCAATAGATTCTTTTTAGTCTGGGGTCCGCTTGGACCCCAGGTAGTATTAAGCGTGATTTTTTTACATAGTAGAATAAAGGCTATATACCTGTGTATGTTAACCGGCAGCAATCATAAACAATGTCCTTCACTGAGGAAACTATGCTAGTCATTTATTTCAGTGAGCTGCGTCAAATTGTTATCACTGGGGTGCCTCTGTTTTTACTCTGATGGGGAAGTGTGTTCATATTTACTCTTTTGTAAATCTGAGTCAAAGTGACTGTTGTTGACTCAGTAGACTTCTAGTTTTGAGAGGTGGGAAATACTTCTTTCTTCATCAATTTTGCTTGCATTGCTATTAATGATGTTCTAATAATGTGCTCCTTCTACTTGCAGGTGGCCTACAAACATTGGGTTTGCGCCATGGCGTTCCGGTTTCACACAAATGGCAGAGAGGGCGAGGAGGGCGAGGAGGTGCCCCCCTGCAGGGTCTACTGTGAAGAGGTGGAAAACAAATGCCCCTATTTTCTACCTGAGCTACACAACCAATATGCAGGCGAACCTAGTTTCTTGTGCAGAGGTAATATTATGGCTATATCTTCCATTGTCATTTTACATTAACCAGCCTGCGTGTGCCTATAATCCATACACATTATCTAACATTTAAGGATGCCTCTACATTCACAGTGCACTTAAGGTGCACATACCATGCTGTACAGTTGCACTTTGGAATGTGCACATGTAGGTGTGCACAAGAACCCAGTGTCACAGTGTACCTCTGAGGTGTAGGTAGTATAGGAACATGTGTCACATTGAAATGCTGAGATGTATACTGTGGTATAGGAAAAATTGTCACAGTGCACTGCTGAGTTCTTAGTAGTATAGGGAAATTTGTCACAGTGTACCACTGAGGTGTAAGTAGTATAGGAAAATTTGTCACAGTGTACCACTGAGGTGTAAGTAGTATAGGAAAATTTGTCACAGTGTACCACTGAGGTGTAAGTAGTATAGGAAAATTTGTCACAGTGTACCACTGAGGTGTAAGTAGTATAGGAAAATGTGTCAGTGTAACGCTGAGGTGTAAGTAGTATAGGAAAATTTGTCACAGTGTACCACTGAGGTGTAAGTAGTATAGGGAAATTTGTCACAGTGTACCACTGAGGTGTAAGTAGTATAGGAAAATGTGTCAGTGTAACGCTGAGGTGTAAGTAGTAGGGTAGAGTGACCTTGAGTCGTCCAGGTACCTTGAGTCGGCCATTTTGCTTGGTTTTGGGCACAAAATGAAGGTGTTAATGAATATATTAGTATATTCTAAGCTATTTGCACTGGTGCTATATAGCAAGATATGCTATAAGCTATCTTAGCATTTCTTTGGAATATAAGTATAGCACCTTTCAGGACCTCTGGATGACACTAAAGTTTGTAAATTATTCTTGAAGTCAGATTAAGGTTCATGATGATTTTCCAGCAACAAAATGATAGATTAGTGATAATGTGATATTGAACAAGTAACAAAGTTAAACCTAACTAAAATTGAAATAAAGCATTGCATTCATACTCTGTAAACATCATTTAACTTGAAATTATTCCTTTTATAGTGTTCAGTGCAAAAGTCAATAATCTGCTGTGTAAAAGTTGACTCATGGTAAGATAAGACTGACCCAAGGTGTCTTTGAGCAATACAGGTACCTTGAGTCGGCCACTATACATGTACCTTGAGTCGGCCACTATTGCTTTTTGGTCCAAAATGAACTTAGTAGTGACCATTTCATTGGGTTCTAAGCTATTTACACTGATAAAATATGTTGAGCTGTAGCACCTGCTATCTTTCCATCTTTGGGAAAGTGAATGTAGCACTATCCATTATTTTTCAACAAAATCAACTATATTCTACCAATTAGGTAGAGAGGTCCTCTGATAGATTGACAGCCACTTTGAAATAACGGACAGTTGATAAATGGGGATAAGTTTGCTATGATTTATGTTTACCCAAGGAACAGTGATAATCAGCATTGTAAATAGTAAAATCATTACAGAAACACTCTGACCAAGACAATTTAGCCAGGAATAAACATTTTCCTTGTATTGCTTTATAAGTACACTCTTTACTATGAATTAGTTGAGTCATTTTATGATGTGTCTGACTCAAGGTACCACAGTGGCCGACTCATGGTACTGATGAAAGAAAATTGACATCTATTGAATAATGGGTGCTCAAAGAGCTCCATGACTATGGGTATGAAAGTTGTAACATCACTGGATGGAAAGAGTAAGACATCTGGGTAATATTTATATCCATTTTTAGATGACCCATGCAAGTTTTCCCACTATTACAAAGATCCTAGAATAACTAGTAGGTTGTAAAGAGCCCCAGGTGGACGACTCATGGTCACTTTACCCTATAGGAAAATTTGTCACAGTGTACCACTGAGGTGTAAGTAGTATAGGGAAATTTGTCACAGTGTACCACTGAGGTGTAAGTAGTATAGGAAAATTTGTCACAGTGTACCACTGAGGTGTAAGTAGTATAGGAAAATGTGTCAGTGTAACGCTGAGGTGTAAGTAGTTGGGAAAATGTGTCAGTGTAACACTGAGGTGAAGAAGTATAGGAAAATTTGTCACAGTGAAATGCTGGTTTGTAAGTAGTATAGGAAAATTTGTCTCAGTGTAACGCTGAGGTGTAAGTAGTATAGGAAAATGTGTCGCAGTGTACCGCTAAGGTGTAACTAGTATAGGAAAATGGAGCCATCCACAAAAGACATCATGCTGAAGGGGGGGAGAAGGGTCGGGCCTGGCATGACGGGATTAATTTTCCATATACCTTCAGCATTGTAAAATTGGCAAAAAACATGACGAGGGAGGAGGAGGGGTCAAAAATAGTCAAATTTTGCATGACATCATTTATGGATGGCCCAATGTGTTGCAGTGTACCACTTAGGTGTAAGAAGTATAGGAAAATGTGTCACAGTGTAACGCTGAAGTGTAAGTAGTATAGGAAAAGTGCGCAGGCAATTTACTAAATATGTAGACCTCTGCAGATCCCCATTAGTACAGGAACACTACACATCCTCGCCTATCGATGTCTATATGTAATAGTAATTTGTGACTTTATTCGTTATTTCTAAAGCTACGGATCCACTAATAATGCAACATAGGGTGCGATTTAGAGCTAGGTGTATAGAAATAGATACTCATGATGTGAGTTGTATGGTCTGTTGTATGGTGAGTTGTATAGTGGACTTAAAAATTAAAATTTTCATTACTGTAACTGCTTGAAAGGCACAATTTGATGAAATCTTGCAATCTGTGAAGAGGGGCCTTGGTGAAGGGTAAAATAAGCCCCCTTTCCCAGTACATGTCATATGAATATCATTCGTAAGTTAGTCTGATGCAACTGCAGACCCAGTACAATTTCTAGTCGCAACAAGGTTTAGTCTGTGGACGCCTTAAGTAAATTATTAGAGATCAATTCTGATGTGAAAGGCAGTATGCGCCTACAGTACTATTATATAAAACACATACCGGAAAAAAAACAATTTATCAAATATGATTTTACAAATTCATGCATTTTTTGAACATTCACCTAATACAAAACAATATAATATAACATCCGTCAACCGTGTTAGCTGTAGGTGCATTGCTAAAACTACATCAATGTGCTATTTATTAATGTTTACCGAATTTTTCCCTATATCTATTTCAGACTCTGTTAGAGACAGGCAGAACGGGTTCACACCCAAGCAGGAGGGGCGGTGCTACAAACCATGTCCAACGGGCAACGAGATCTGTATCCAAAACGCCACTAACACGGCCACTCACAAAGAAGTGACAGACAGTCGGACTCCTAACGTGACCTCTGGTCACAACAACGACACCTCGCGGGCCCGGGGTGAACGATCGCGTAGTAGTTCCGCCAAATCCCTACAGGGATCGCTACAGACGTTGTGGCTAAACTTAGCTGCCCAACTAGGTCTGGTCCTATGGAGCTCAAGGACTCTGTCCCTATACTGGGTGATAGGCTTGACATAGAACTGGCAGCAACTTAGTTCTTACATGGAAAAGTGTTATATGTCAAGAAAAAAGGAGAATCTAGATATGTATGGAATTAAGCCGAATTATGGGGAGGAGAAGTTACACAAGTCACCATTGGAGGATATACCCAACGCTTAACCCCGTCCCTGTGCGGGTGTGGCAAGAAAGGTCGACAACTACTTACCTGGGTAGCCTATATTGGTAACAAACAAAAAAAAAGAAAATAAAAATATGAAGGGAGGGAGGAATAGGGCAGTGCGGGTATGCGCACAAAATACGACCAGCGGCTGCGCCGAGAGTGAGGGAAGTCTCGTGCTGTCTCATGAGATCCAACCGGATCTCGTTAGCCACGAGAGTGAGACAGGGGATTGTGGTTGGAGAGAACTTGTTTCAGTCAATTGCTTCCAAGAAGGGTGTGCGGCACTTTGTGGGCGTGTCTGTGTGTGTGTATGCGGCTTGGGATAGTGTGTCCTATTATAAATGGATTTAGTTTATGAGGGGCCTCAAGGATCCCAGCCTATGTAAGAAAAAAAAGCCTAAAAAGACATGTTTGTTATAATTATGAATTAGTTCATGAACTGGTATACATACATATTATATATACACACACACGTTGCATATATTATATACATATTGATGTGTGTCATTATTCCATCACAGGAGCCAAGGTATAGAATGAGAAAAGAAAATAAGAAAACGATGTCATTATGCCATACATTATAGAAACCTCACCTCGATTTACGAAAATACGCAAAGTCTTTCCTCGCCACCTGCGAGCAGCGAACGCAGCTCGCCCCCTGTTGTAAATAGGTGGAACCACTTGTAGGTGGAGCCACTATCATCCCATTGTAAGTCTCATCAGGGTGGTTCATTGGTCTAGCAGGTGGATGTGTCGATCTCAGGAATACAAGTTTGACCTTGGTCCATGTTGACCTTCAACGATTACACATTTCATATGGTCTCCATAGTAACTGTGACCAGCGCCTAATTGCCTACCCAGCACTGCGACATGACGCACTATATTCCCACTACAGCATCCTACATTCTGTCCTGCTGCCACTACTAGAGGATGTACTGTAAATGGTAGAAACCTCTGTGTGTACAGCTCCTCTTCAACCAGAGACATCTGTGTGTACAGCTCCTCTTCAATCAGTGACATCATACACTGCACCCATCTCACAGCCATGCTACCCATCATGCCGCCTCTATCATGGAAGGTCAACAGATCAAGTTCCCAGGGCGACAATGGTCTTTATATGAGTGACCTGCTTCCTCCCTTCCTGCTGTCTTATATACTAAGTCTACTCCTTTGCAATGATTATTTGTAGTTCCACCCAATCAATGCCGTGTAAGCTTTGTATCAGCAACAATCCAAGTTGAATAGTGACTACCATCGCTTCCTATCGTTGGTCTTTATAACCCCATAAACAATCGACCTGCAGGGTGAGAGATGGCGTACATGAACTCATCCATCCCTGGTTAACGTGTGACTGAACATACCTGTAATCATGATGGTGGTGATTATGATGATAGTGATGATGATACCAAAATAGGGTTTGTGTGTACATGCTGTTTTTTTTTCCTATGTTGGGGCATCTGGATGCGTGAGAAGATTGATTTGTCCTTAACTAGGTGCTACTTGTTAAAGTTCTACACATATATAGGAGCATTTTGTATGTCACGTTCTTGTCGTGTTTAGTACTGCTAATAACTTGATAGTCCTGGTCACGGCCTGACCTGCCTCAAACCTATCCTCGTCCACGTATTTTACTATACGACTTTCCCAGGTAGTCTTTGGAGTTGCTAGAATTATCTATTATTCTGTTCATACTTAAAGCAGTGGTTAGATGTGCATACAACCGTTCTGTTAATCCTATCATAGAGGGAGTATACCCAACAGCCTGTTAGAATAACTTGTTAGATCACTGTTGCAGCGATTTTATTTAGACTGGGCATTGAATTGCAAACCAAATTCCTTCTATCAAACAAAGCCGAGACATAGAAAACCTCATACAAGTAGGGTATCATGGAGTTTATACACAAAAAAAGAGAAAAAGACGTGCCCTTTGCAGATGACTTTGAAATGAAAATTTGAGAAGTACAAAAGCACAAAGTATATTGTAGGATAATGGATAACCAGTTAAATCGTTTGAGAGACACATAGTGCATTGCTCGATCATATCCATTGGCCACCATATTCCATGAATGCAGTCTCGGCAAGAGATGTATCATGGCTACATTAATTTACACATCATGCCAACCCCACGGGATTTATGCACTCCAAAATGGTGGTCAATGATGTGCCCATGCAGTGCTTGTCATCAGACACAATAGCACTGCACTAACGCATCATCGCCACAAAAAGAAAAAAACAGAAAATTTCTAAGCTCATTCAGCCTATAAAGATTTATTTGAAAAAAGAATTGTTAGACAATGAAAGGTGGTGATCAAAATTACTTTCTGAAAAAGGCACTATAATCTCTCTCTCTCTCTCTCTCTCTCTCTCTCTCTCTCTCTCTCTCTCTCTCTCTCTCTCTCTCTCTCTAACACACACACACACACACACACATCACTCTCTTTCCCCGACTCATTTTCTCTCTGTCTCTCTCCCTCTCTGGTCGAATTGCCTGGGGTCTAGCGCTTATTGGTTCACTCCTGTTGAAGTGGTATTAGTTTGAATGTTATCGATTATACAGATATACATACATATATATGCCTGTTGCTTGTTGAAATAAGACATAAGTGCTCTGTTTGATTTATGGGATTGGCACTTGTTACAATTTGCACATGACTATTACACCCTGTCCCTATAACTTGTAACATCTGTATTCATTATGTACTTTGTTCTGTTTAACCCATAAAGGACCGTGCAGTACCTTTTGCACTATGTCCTGTGGATGTGATGCACCAAGGTAGTATAAGAAGACGAGTTGTTAACTACCCCTGCATCAGTGCATCATGGCTCCTTATCAACATAAAACCTTGAGGTAACATGGGGTCCTTTAAGGATTAAATGTTAAAGTAAGAAAAAAAGAAAACTCCTATTTGTTGTTAGAACGGGATGTGTTGTCACTCAGTGCCTGTAGGTGTCGCTCCGGTCATGCTCCAGAAGATGTTGCTTTGGGAAAACATGCTTCTTATCTCAAGGTAGTTCATAACCGACATTACAACAATACAGTGACTATGTATGAAGAAATAGTCACAAGTCTGTGTAGTTTTCATCCATATGGGAGTCCATAACCCACACCTGATCATGAACCTGATCAAAAAGTTTAAACTACAACCAAAGTCCTTCGTTTTATATCTCCACATGTCACTGCTTTGTGGTTGCTATGGTTACAACATAGGCCATAGTGTTGCATTAAAGAGAAGGTGAAGTCATTTGCCATGGTAACTTGTATTCATGGGAAGACCCCCCTATTTGACAGTGTTTAAATGTCTACGCATTTGCCTCGCCCTTTTACCGCCGCCGTCATCCGTGTACATAAGAGAGATCAACCATTCCAATGGTCATTGCACTCGATCAGCAAGGATAGGTCGTAATATAAATATTTTAAACAACAACAAATGTTAACTGTGAAAGATTTGTCCAAAGTCGTTTCTTTGTCGTATCTAGTTGCTTGTAAGGGCAGTAAATAATGTGCATAAAGTGGGTACGTCTGAGTGAAGTCTCATGTACATGTAATTTGAAGGACATTTCTGAGGAGCCTACCAGAGCATCATCTAAATGGTTCCACAACCCCCACGTATGTATATACATGTGCAAACCCAGAGGGCCTTAGCTCAAGTAGGCTTATTTGCTCTGTTATTCTCCTTAGGAATGCTCCCACGTAATGATATGTGCATGGACTGTTCACTTTTTGCAATCCAGAAGGGTATCCTTTTTCACAAAGGTGTTACATAACATTATTGTGAAATTTTGATCGTGCAGAGCACTCAGATGCACCCAATGTATTATCTTGCCAGTGGTGAATTCGCTTCCTGAAGTTGGTCTTCGTGTGAATCTCACCATGCTTAACTGAATATTTCCCACGAAACGGGATGTGTGATTTTTCTAATTGGCTTAAACCATAGGAAATAAACTGCCATGCTTGATGGCTACCTCTGGAATCTAGCAATAGTTCTATACGTGGCAGGGTTTGAAACTATTGTTTTGGTGGAAATGGTGACATTTGACATAGAGCAACAGAGAATAGAATACATAAAAATAATATCCCCAGTGCCTGGACCAAGTGACAACCAAAGGCACATTACGATCAGTTCTGTGGAGTAACTTATCATTTGCCAATCTTTGTGTAGACTCTCTTTTAAAAAGACATCTCCCATCACTATATATATGATTTTACTCAAGCCATTCGTCATTGGCCGAGTTTTCCAAATATCCATAAAGAAGATAGGTTGATATTCATTAATGATAATAGTATTTTTCGTGTGTTATAAGGTAGAGATGAAAACCTTAAAGTGTCATAAACCAAGTACACTTTATAATGTATAAATATGGCAGATAAGTTCAACATTGTCCTTGCAACGGAGTTTCTGATGCTTTTACTCCCAAACATTGGATTTGAAATGGGAAACCCTCGTGAGTTTATATTCTAAATAAATCTAAAAAACAAATCTAATAGACATTAGGTCTGTAAAAGCTGCAATGTCAAGGCTTTGTTTCCTACATCTATCGAAAGACTGGACTCTTTTTTCTGGTATAGGACTGCTTCCGAAATGTTGGGTTTACACTCATCCAAAAGGGTTGATGTTTCCCCTAAAATTTCAGGAGGGTGAAGCTCAAAAAGACATAAGGTGTCTTTCCGAATATCTGATGGGGAAATTGATAACGAGTGATGTTGTATATTTATGAAAGATAATGCATAGAATCAAGGCCCATTGAATATTATTGTACATTTTAAGCTTCATTGTGGGTGTTATATGTTGAGGATTGACCCCTACACAGTACTAGAGATACATGGATAAGGGCACATTATGGTGAGTACACATGTAAATATTAACGAGAGTGTGCCGAGCCTTCAAAGATCCTAATCCACCTTTCCCTGATAAGAAAGGGGAGCACGGCATGTTTGTGTAGTATCTTCAACATAGCTGCAAATCGCACAATGCAGATCTGAGGTTTCAGGGTGTGGGGGGAAGGGGTAAGATTAGCTGACCACATCTCAATTCGCGTCTCATGCCTCACGTGACCACAATACTCAAGTGGTCCGGCGTGAGAGGGTGCCGAGCCGCTAACGGTGTCCGGTAGTACAGGGAATGTGTCCTAGACCTTGCCTCACCATGCCTCACTATGAGCTGCTGTCTGAGCTGTATGTATATACAATATCATTGTCTCACACCGGCTGTGTGTAAAAATAACTAATAGGTACACAATGTCTGCACATTTAGTCACTCTGTCCATTTAGTTATCATTGACATATGGATTCTCTGTTGCAAGGATTCGGTTAGGTATATGGATGCTACGATGATATAGAATTTATGAAGTTAGTGATTTACTCAATAGCTGCACAGGAAGTCAGATTTGTATCTTTTGTAACAGGTTCACCTTTGGGTGCAGTGCTGGTTTCATTAATCAAGTTAAGTTTGAATGGAAGAGAATTACATAGACTGAAAAGGTCATCCATATTGTCTAAAAGCAAGGAGTTTCTGTGTTATAGTTACCATATCAATTGCTTCGAAACAAGATTATGATTAAGACAGGCCAGCAGCACCTCAAACACCTTCAAATCCGAAAACTGAAACAGTCTCAACATTATTGTCATTTCAGAAATACCTTGCTTGTTGAAAATTCTGTATGTACCATTGAAAGTCACTTTCAATAAAACAGAAGATGTCATCCCGTGGTCTTTATACAGGATTACTAGAGCTTTACATGAAGGGAAGAAAAGATACCCATCATGTAACACACTTGTATCTACAGACAGCATCCAATCAGTTTTATATATGTCAATTAGGAGTTTATGAGTCTAATATTACATTCACAGTCCATTCAGATTGCTCAGATTATAAAAATACACGTCCCTTTCCCTATCAATCATCTGGCGATATATATTGTAAGTTATGTAACAATAATATATCCCCTCATCTGTTCAACAACCTGCAGATCGCAATGAATAACAAAACAACACAATTATTGTAAAATATGAGAATACGTTTACAACCTTATCATGAAATGTCGAGAGACCTTGGACCACCGAAGATATAAGTAATATTAAACACACAATATGGTCTGTATGGTCTGTTAGAGTCTAACTTGCTTTGTCAGTCAGAACATCCATCATGGAAGTCCATTACTCCAATGCTGATACTACTCAAACCCCTGTTTGTGAATGGCCTTGTATGGGTTACACCTGTTGACCACCTGTGTAAAAGGCATATGTCCCCAACAAATTGTGTTCTCATGATGATCTCTTTTCTGTCAAATATGTCAATCCTGGTTATATAATAGGTGTTTACCAACGCATTCCTAAGTAGACATGATAAGTATCTCGATATAAGAAATAAAACAGCTATCTAGAAGGTGTAAGAGTGGTAGACGGAATGTGACCATCATTTTATGTCGACTATGCAAAACCTTAAGTTGTATCGTAATATCTCCGAGGAAGTAAGTGTATAGTGAATTCATTGTTTCTGTGGGGTGAGTTTATTTGCAGTTTAATGATGTGTGTTTCTATATCAGGCATTGATCACCACCCTAGATGGCCGTTTGTAGGCTGTCTTCCTGTACCCCCCCCCCTCCCCGTCGCACATAGCAACACCAATACCCAGGTATTATTCACAATCCCTCTGATGACACAAGTACATTGCCCCTCCATATTTCAAAAAGGAAAAAGTACATACATATAAAAATCAATATCCACTGTCAAAATATAAACAGCTGACACCTTTGCCATTCATATACAATAGCCACTTTCCCTCCAACTTCTGACTACCCTCCTATTCTAGGAGTATTCTAGTTAGAATGTACCTTGCTGATCTGAATAACACCTTCACCCAGACCTTTTATCAACTCCAGGTTTAGTTTGCGCAATGTGTGTTATTTTCTGTCATTTTCCTAGGGTACTAGCAAACTAATTTAAACAATGGAACTGATATAATGTACGATCCCATTTCCAGTGGGTGGTCACTAATTAATCTGTTGATGGTTACAATATGGTAAGGGAATGTCCCACTTTTGATACATTCAACATGATTACATTAAAATGGATATCATAACTGTTTCTTCTACATGCCTTGAATTGTACCACCTTCTGACTACACCACCTTCCCAACTTCCCACAAGGAGACTGTGCTGTACATGTAGCAAAAGCTACACCCCTGTCAGTGAGTTAGCACTGATGGTGTTAGGATATCTCAAAACACACAAAAGTATAACCCACGTGTCATGAGGACGTGTAGTCAGGTACAGATTGTCCATTTCATGTATTAGACTTGTTAACTCGTGTAAAACTAACACCATGGTGGTTGAAGGTATTGATATCAGAGACATAGATGGCATGGCATTGGGCGTCTAACGGCACAACTGTATGTAACATTGGTTATTTTGATCTGGAACCAGACTCATTGAGATGATGTATGATAAGGCCTACACAGAGATGGACCCTGTATGATCTAACACTAACACTAACAGAGGGCCACCCTCCTTGAGCTTCACCCTCCATTAAATGAAACTGTCTTGCCTTGGGTAACTGCCAGCATTCGTCATGGATTTATCGATTGCAAATAAATGTACTTCATAAGTATTTGAATAGATAAGAAGGTCACATAGTCTGTTATTCAGCTTGAATTTGCAAAACTTAGAAGCTGTAAAAACCATGTGTTTTTGTGGTTTAAACAGGCATTATGCTAGGGAGAAAATTGATTTACTAATACAGGGATGGAAGTATTCATCTGCTTGTTTAAGGCAAATTCACCATGTCCACACTGAACACTCTGTTTTACTTTCTTTTAGATATGGATATATATAATATATATGATATAAATGTATGATATAGATATGTCCTTAGTTCATTTAAGTGTATTCTAAGAGCACTGCCGTCTGGAATGTGAAGCCGTCTTTTAGAATGAGCGTCTACTGATGTATGCAGTCACAACTTTACTGGTTCCCCTCAAGGTAAAGTAGTCCAGTGTACATACCAAGTCTCCAATCAGCATCTATGTTGTTATATGTGTTACCAATAAAATATAGACCCATGGCTGGTCTATCATGACAATCGAGTTTCTCTGTTTTCTATATTATATAAAGGAAATTACTTTCATTTCAAAGTCTTCTTAAATTCATTGGATTCAACAACACATTTTCGCATGAAAGCACCTTGCCATCCTTTCTCAAAGTACTAAGAACTATATCATTTATAAGGTGAATCTATGATTCATGATGCCTATAACGTTATATTCTTAAGTGTCTCAAACACAGCAATCCAATTTTGCATAAGTAACAAATTTAATTTACTTAAAAACACAACAAAACATGAAAACAATTTTGTATAAGTAAGAATTCAGGACCAATCCAAAAGAAGTGTATTTAGGTGGGGAGACTTGTTTGGTCTGTGATAGGTAGTATACGCAAGGTCCATGCCATGACTGGTACCTTTTCTGACACTTGCAATCAGGTTAAATGCTCTGGAAGGCGATTCATATGTCAAGCGATTATTGGGGATGATTTATTTTCCTGGAAACAATCATGATCGTTTTTATAATGTATGGTGGTTGATGCTTAGATATTCATTTCAAAGCAATATGATCGAATAAGTATTCTGATGATCGTTTTGGGGAAACTTGAATCTTTGAAATAACTTGTTTAATCAATGAAACTCATTTCTATTGGTTCCAATACATGCCTGTTCAAGTAAGAATATAGACTAAAGTCATAGAAGCTTGTTACTTTATGTTACTCCTAGAGGTGAATTTAAGTCCCTCTGTCTACATCCTCTATTCACTCAGCTAGTGACACCTGGTGTATTCTGTGATACTTAGGTACTCTGTGAGACCTCAGGTTGCAGCACACTTATTATTTTTCCACTGTTAGCCTATATAGCTTATGGGCGAAAATATAATATCTATGCACATTTCTGGGCTTAGCCACTGCTATTTTCCCTTGGACATACATTTTCTCATTTAGGGCCATGAGATGTGGTATAATGTTAAAAAACTGTTCTGCTATCAACCATAGAGCGTGGACATACCCACTTCTGGGGTTTTGCAGTGAATGATTTCAATCACTTTTTGAATCTGTTGCGACTTTGGGACCTACCTCAAATTCGCAAGGATATAACTATAGTAGGGTGTATAGAACACATGGACACTGTTGTGCTTTGTCATGTACTCCTTTGGGTATTTTGCCTTTATTCATGTTTATATCTTTGTGTATCATATATTCTCTGGCCTAAAATTGTAAAGGAGTGCATGTGCACCCAACTGTAGTTATATCCTTGAGAATTTGGGGTAGGTCCTAAAATCACAACAGATTCAAAATTGCAGAGATATTTGAGCCATTTTTCGCCAAGTAGGATTCAACCTTAAGGCCAGATGTTGTTATACTAAACTGTCCATAAGACCGTATCAACTGTGAATCTCCCATTAAGTTCACTTTAATGTCCTTTAGTTAGTGTTTGGAGAAACTATACATGTGCTCTTAAATCCAAGGAATGATTTGTTAACGGTTAGCTTTATAAACATAATAAAGGTTCACAAGAGCAGCTAAAAAATTACAATGATACATAATTTATTTACTCAGCTTTTACAGTAATATCATCACCTTGATGCACCACAGGGTCTGGATGGTAATTTTATATGGGTGTTAATTTACCGTCAGAGTCCGACCCCGGAGTATGACGCACTGTTAACAGATGCACTATTTACACACCTGGCTCCTTTATCATTGACATTCAACCTGACTAGAACACTGAAAAAGTGAAAGCAACCATATATCCTAAAGTTTTAATAATTCTGATATGCACAAGTCAATAAATCAGCAGAAGACGTTTACTCATTCAAGCCATGTAATGAATCTCAACTATCAATTTGATATCCCAAATAGCTGGAGCTTTTGAATGAGCAAAGGCCGTATCCCCTGCCTCTTCCATCTGTCCATTAATTAAGTGGCAGGATACGGTATATTCACGTTCCCAGTGATATTTCTACTGGAAATCAGCCTCCCGAGATAGACTTACTAATGGCCCCTCTATTGTAATGAGGGCGCATTACTAGTACCTGTTATATCATTCTTAGGCTATGGACCAGCGTATAAAGCATTAGACCTTCATAAAGCTGATTGCTGACAGGTTGGCATCTATCGGGATGGTGATAATTTACACTAAGAGACATACATTAAAATCGTGAACCATCTCTGAGGGGTTGGAGACTGGACTGAGAGGGTGGAAGACGGATTAAAGGATAGAGTCTATAGGAGGAGTGGTTAGGGAGGTAGAGGCACCCTCTGTGGGCTGTTACACAGGAGGAGAGGTAGGAGGAATGGGTAGAGGTAGGAGGAATGGGTAGGGAGGTAGAGGCACCCTCTGGGGGTTCAGGTGAGGGACGGACTGAGGAGGTGAGGCACGGACTGAGAGGATGAGGCATGGACTGAGGAGGTGAGGCACGGACTGAGAGGGTGAGGGACTGACCGAAGGGTTGAGGGACGGACTGAGAGGGTTAGGGACGGACTGAGGAGGTCAGGCACGGACTGAGAGGGTGAGGGACGGACTGAAGGGTTGAGGGACGGACTGAGAGGGTTAGGGACGGACTGAGGAGGTCAGGCACGGACTGAGGAGGTCAGGCACGGACTGAGAGGGTGAGGGACGGACTGAAGGGTTGAGGGACGGACTGAGGAGGTCAGGCACGGACTGAGAAGGTGAGGGATGGACTGAGGAGGTCAGGCACGGACTGGGGGCCTGGGGTAGACTGAAGGAGTGGAGGACAGACGATAGGGGGAAGGCTTATACAAAGGAGGTGAGGGATGGACTGAGGGCCTGTTGAGTGTTGGGTGGACTTGGGGGATGATACATGTTCTGCTCTGGTTTCATAGTAGACTGCTCTCTGCTAACACACCTTAGATCCTCCAGTGCTGAAAGTAAATAAAGGTAGAGATATATTATGCAACACAGCAATTATTATGTGTGTTTTCAAGTTGCATTAAACGTCACATTGCTACATATGATTAGCTGTTAGGATCAATACAAGCTAGCATATATATGCTCATTGTCAACATAGGGCATTCAAAATAGATCCCAATAGGTGGGCTATTCATTCTTAGTGAGAAACATAACTGCATGTTTAAGCATTTTACTGCTCCATCAAGCCTTACCTGAATATAGATTCATTACCCATGTTATGGTGCAGTGTAGAGTACTAGATGAAAGTATTTGTAATTATGTAGGTTTGCATATAACTACATGTGCACATGCAGTACAACACATTCTCTCTCTGGTTTGCAGCAGTCTGGTGAAGTCAGTGCACATGTACCCCTGCAGGTGAGCCAGGGCTAGATTAGATATGTAAGTCAGGTCACTGTTCACACCTGACTTACCACCAGCCTGTCTAGGTGGAGCTATCTGCTCACCTATTGTCTTACTTTCTTAGGTGTGTAAGAAGTAGGTGTGTATTTTTCAGGATAAGTGTTTAGAATTTTATGGCATTTAGCTACGAGTGTTTGAATATCATAGACGTGTAGGAGCTATACACCATGTAGATATTATGGTGTGTATCATCAAACACCATTTTTGCAGTGTAGCGTTTCCTGTGCATTAATTTACAGATATAAATAATTAACACAATAGCCTCCTGGTTACCGATACCAATATGCTGTACTTATATTTGTATAGCAAGGTTCTTCCTATCTTCCTGCAATTGGACAAGGCGGCCAGATTCATAGGTATTGCTTAAACAGCTTATGAATGTGATAGATAACTAAAGTTGCCTTTTACAGTAGCAGTATTTACGAAGATGTGGCAATTTTGATGTTATACAATGAGGCTGGTCTCCATATCTATTAATTCTACTAATATTACGTATATCCACAGCAGCCTCATCTGTGGTCTGATTAACACTAACAGTAGCTTCATATTTGCCATGACCTGGAACTGTGACTATGGTTATTTGATAAGATATCTTTGTATTCTCTGTATTATCTGAAAAGTCAGGAATACGTCCATCCCCATCCTTAGATCCTTTAAAGGCAAGCATTGTTCTCTTTGGTGTAAATCTGCTCGCTGAGGTGAGTTCTGAAAACCTGAGCTGCTCACAGAGGTCCCTGTATGGCTCAGTCAGCTTATTAATGGTTGATAAGAGTGCATGTATGCTTGTTTTAACTCTTGGGTCACTTTCTGCAGCAGGCTTCCAGTTCAGACAAGCACACCAATGTGTCGCAATTCCAGCATCCCTACATGTCCTACCCATGGGGACCTCATCAAACAAACTGATTCCTCTGTCAGTGCGAACACCAAGCTTGCTGCCCTGATAGTTTAGCATGTGCTTAAAGGTGGCATGGAGGTCGAACGGTGTGGTGAGCCTTCTTGCATTAGTTTTGAGATTCCTCACTATATCCGGGTATTTCTCCTTGAACCAGGGTGGTAGACGAATTCCCATGTAGGGCATTCTTTCCTCATACTTACCCTGCACTGTACCTCTCATCTGCTGAAACCTTGCACCATGATCAGCCATAAGAATTAACATGGTGTTATTCAGATGATTACCTTTCTCGAGTTTCTTAATAAATTGCATAGTATCTTTGTCCGCCACATTAAGTTTGTTGATAAAACCATGGGAATATTCAGCGTGAAAAAGGAATGAAAATTTGGGTTTGGATTTATACATTTCCACAAAATCTAGCATATAGTTCATCATATTAGCATGACGCGGGATGGAACCGAGACAGTCATCATTGAACTGGTTGTAGAGACCCTCAGCGACCAAATAAAATGTTCTCATGTAGTGATCCACTGGCCGCCTTTTAAAACCAAGCATCCTGTACTGAAAGGTTCCGATCCCAGGACTGTCTTCACCTAACTGTGTGACATAACCAGCTTTGACCAGGTCTTTCCATATCCATGGGTGCCCATCGATTGGTTTAGCCCTTCTCTTCCCCCTCCTGGCCTCAGGAAGTTCAGGTTCAGATTTCCCAGTTAGTATAGGGAGCAGTGCTTGTGGGGTACCATCCCCCACTATGTTGTAGCCTTCCAGTACCACACCACCAAGCTTTTCTATGAAGTACTTGTGGGTATTTGGTAGGTTCCTCATCCAAGTCATCCGAGACACAGAATCAAAGCCGAATATGAGGATATCCAAACCTAATGCATTCTTTGGCATAGTGAACTCGACGGCTCTCTCATGGATTGCTTGGTCAAAGACAATTGCCGAGTGTACATTGGTATAATTTGTACCATCCTTGGCAGTGCATGACACAGTGAAGAAGTCAGAGCTAAGAGGTGTGTCGTCCCTTATGTCCACTATAGGGTCCATGGTGTTAACTCTGAAATCCTCATCAAAAGCAAAAGCTGTGTAATTACAGGTAATTTCTCCATGTTTCTCTTTGGCCTTGGTAGATATTCTAAAAGCTCCATTGCTAGCAAACACCCAGTTTTCCTCTGTGGAGCAGTTGACAGAACTCTCGCCTTTGAAGTACTCTTTAAGCTGTGGGTTCCACAGATCCAGTTTAGGGTGGACACATGCCTGTCCGCTGGGATTGGTTTCTAGCTGAGTGTCCTCTCTGATCATTTTTGTTATTTCATCTTCAAGTAAATCCGAGACTAATCCAAATAGTTTGAGACAGGAAATGAGGCAGACTGACATAGCAAGTAGCCTACAGCCTCTCCTTAGCTGGAGCCTCATTGCTATAGTGGACAACAATGACTATAGAATCTGAAATGAACAAATGAACATGTAATCATTATGAACATGTAATCATTTTACGCAAAATACCTTCTTCCTTCACATATTAACAATGGAGGTTAATTCAGATATTCAAATCAGGTAATTGCCAGAGAAGAATCAGGCCCGTCGAGTATACTATCACATATACCATTGATATTAAGTATGTACATATCTGCATATGTGTATCTTTAACACCATCAAACTAACCTATTCTGTGAAGTACTCGATATCTCCTTTTGTTCACTCAAAGTGCAGTTGATTGCCCATGGAGAGTCTAGTTATGGGTTACATAGTAGTATAGGTCTCATACATTTTGTATGTATGAATATGAATATGTATGAAATGAGTAAAAGGATGGTATCCTCGTTTTTATAGTTGTATATCACCCAGTTTCCCAATGACGCAGTAGTTTTTTGTGGGTTTTTCCTGTTTGTTGTTTTTTTACGGGGCATGATGCATGGGAGAAGAGGGTATAGGCAGGTATGGGTGGCCTACCCCTCCTCCCGTGTCCAAGCCTCCAGGG
This sequence comes from Acholoe squamosa, assembly GCA_949317995.1. Taxonomy (NCBI): domain Eukaryota; kingdom Metazoa; phylum Annelida; class Polychaeta; order Phyllodocida; family Polynoidae; genus Acholoe; species Acholoe squamosa. The sequence goes on from OX439047.1 coordinate 48,807,125, forward strand.
ACCACCCCCACCTCCTTACCCATTCTTCCTACCTCTCCTTACGTGTACAAGCCTCCAGGGACCCTCCCTACCTACTTCTGTTACCTCTTCTCTCGTCTACAAGCCTCCAGGGACCCTCCCTACCTCCGTACCCACTCCTCCTACCTCTTCTCACGTGTACAAGCCTCCAGGGACCACCCCTACCTCCGTACCCACTCCTCCTACCTCTTCTCACATATACAAGCCTCCAGGGACCACCCCTACCTTACTACCAACTCCTCCTGCCTCTTTTACACTTTTACTCCTATCTGTATTGTGTGTATCATTTCTATCTTGCAGTTTTACCATGGAAAATGAATATGGCGGTATCCAGCTACAGTAATAAAGATTAAAATGATGAAAAGATGATGAAAAATAAATGATGGAAATAATAAAAATGAAATGATTCAGCCATAGCCCCCCTCCCACCCTGCTGAACAACCCTATGGCCCAAAGCTAGTGCCTCCCTAAGCTAAACACCATGTATCTAAACGCCTCCTGAAGCTAAACACTATGTATCTAAACACCTCCTAAAGCTACACACTATGTATCTAAACACCTCCTAAAGGTAAACACTACCAATCTAAACATTTACTCATGCTGCACACCTTAAAGCTGAACACCTATCAAAACTAAACACTTGTTAAATCAAACGCCTGATAGCTAAACATGTTTAAAGTTAACGTGTTTAGCCAAAAAATGTGTACAGAAAAGTGGACAAGAATGTGTTTAGCTATGTGTTTAGATCCTAAACACTGGTGTTTGGTTGCTAAACACCAAATTAACAGTGTAAGAGCGCTCAAGAACACTCAGCAAACGCCCTCCCTCCCCTCTATATGTATGCAGCAGGCTATTCACTGTTTCGATCAGGAGAGTTACCTGTATGTGCTCTTGTACTCAGGTGAAACCACTATGCAATTCTTTCACTAAGATCGCAGTGATCTTAGTGCTGGAAAAGGAATAGTGAAGTGATCCCAGGACTTACTATTCCTGAGAGGCCTGCAACCACTGCATTAGATAGGGTAGACTGGTTAGGTCTTATGATATGTGCCTACACTAAGATCGCTGGGGTTGAGATCCCAGGATGTTTTGAATTAAGCTCCAGGTGTAGCATGGAGAGGCCGCACAATAGCTGGATACCCTAGTGAGTAAACTGTCTAAACAAGGGCAGAAACACCAGACCAAAGGTCTGTATTGATTTAGCCCTCCACTACTCTGCATTGTGCTGAGTGCCCACAGATGGCATGGATGCATCGATATGACTTATACATGCACCACATGCCCCCTGCTGTGTAGGGTTTATGGTGCACATATATAAGTTGTATATGAGTGTAACATATGGATACAATGGCTAATTTGTAGATGCACAGGGCTAAATGGGTCAAATTTTACATAGGATTTATGTGTTGATGTATACCTATCTTAACGTTCATGTCTTCCAGTATTAGAGAGGTTAAGATTGTTAAACGTATACCTGTACATGTACGGCAAGGTCTACAAGTACAGGTTCCAGTACAGGTAGAGGTAATGTGGTTAAGATTTGTCCTACGCTGTAAGTCTATTATAGTTGATGTGAATGGTCCCAGTTGAGTAAGGAAATAGGCACTTAATAAGGGCTTGGTAGCACATGACTATAGTTATCCAACCTACAATAAACATATATAAAGGAGGTACCTCAGTACCTCTCAATTAAATGGATCCATTCAGATTATTCATATTTATCTTTAATTTCTATTTATAATCATTTTCTATACACCTAGTAGAACTACATGTAGAGAGGGGTCTACAAGTCTAAAACGTCTAGCCTAGAGGTTATGTACTGTTGGATGGGAATACCCCCACATGACCTATGACGTTACCCGTACGCGTAGCCGTACATGTTTACATCTTAAACTCCCTAAGCGTCATTCTGCTATATTGTATTAATACTCACGCTGAGATGTGTCACATAGTGTAATCATTCATTCAGCACTAGAGATAGATAGAATAGTAGACTGTGATAAATAAGTAAATATGAATACCTGTGAGTGGTGGGTCTTTCTGCTTGTCTGTCCTGTGTATTGTAAGTAATACATGCTGTCCTCAGGTGGAAGGCTGGCCCGGGTAGACTGACACTGATTCAGTCAATGAGTCATGGTATGAAGGAAGAAGGAAAGGAGACCATGTGGACTGACTGTCTTCATACAGCGTCCTTTAACCTTCTATATTTGTCCTTCTGAGACTATCATGACAAAGTTGCCGGGACATATAGCCCCGCATACCATCAAGCCAAGCAGCAAGTAGCCAAGGATAGACCTTTGTTAAGCAGCTTAAATATAGGTTGGCCACAGATGTGACACCTTTGTGGCGTCGAACCCTGGTGTTGAACTCTTGATGGTTCATCTGTTTGGCTAGGTTCCTATTGGTCCAACCATTACGATTACCGGTGTGGTGGTCGCGAGTCGTCCTCGAAGTACCTTCGTGGTCCTCGTGGGCGACGTCGAGAGCACCTCTCTTACCCGACGCCTGGGGGCGCTGGAGTCCAGCGCCACGTCACCACATGGTCATGTGGCCCTCGACTCTGGTGTATACAAGGCCGTTGTACGGCCTTCCTCAGGGTCAGTCCAGTCGTGACGGACCATCGTGAGCGATAGTTGGCGGCTGCCCGACTACCATGTTATAATACTTCTCTGTGCTGTTGCACAGAGAAGATATATGTTACTTGTTGAGTTTGAAAAGGGTTTTTATTGGGCATAAACATAATATTACAACAATAAGTTCTTCATGATGACCAATATCAAAGTGAAAATACAAGAACAACAAGTATAGTATTTTAGGAAGAACTTAGTTGAACATAGACACTAGAAGGCTGTGCTAGTCGTCTATTGTCGAGAGTGCTTAGTAGGTCAAACACTACTACTTGTAACCTGTCATCGAGAACGGCTGATGCCTACACCTGCATTGTATCTGTAGCTGGTCACTTCATCATGTAAACGCTGAAAGACACATATATACACGATAGCATCTTTGGGGACCACCAAAAATGAATAAATTCATTTTTGTCAAATTGACCTCTCAGGGGCTGTCACCCAAATGTTTCAACCGTCTACTTAAAGAAAAAAAAAACCTTGATGCTATTCACATTAAAACTGAGAAGATTATCATGGAAACTGGAACTCTTTATTGAAAATGGACCCTTGATAGAGGGCAATGATGGTCAAAAACCTTCTGGGCGCCTGCTGGGGAAATTGTGTCCAAAAAGACTAACATTACCACCTGCATACATAAATAGCAAAACAATAGAAAGACTCCCCCTACCCCTACCCTCAGGCTCTTCTAGCCCACATCTCTGATTGAATTTGTTATGGCTGACACGTCAGTTTGACAAGCCTTCCTGTATATTTTCTTTGTTTAGCAACCCAGCGGATGGTGCGATGACATGGTGTCACCCTGACAAATATCAACTTGTTTACTTTACTCGTTTAACTACACTGTAAAAAATAACTGTTCAATCTACCACGTTTCCTTGAAAAACTGAACAGTGAACTGGTACAATTGTATTGCAGGGGAGGTGTAGTTTCTATAATGAAGCCCCAGATTGCAGTACAGTGCTTCAAGGAATCTCGGGGAAAATAACGACAGATCTCTGGCAACCTTGTGACTTTGTGATTTTGCCGTCATTTCAACAACATTTCTTTACGGTGTACACAACCCAGGAGTCTTATGGCATTCAGCAGGGGCGTAGGAAAAGGGGGGCAGGGGGGCCTGGACCCCCCATCCCCCAATCATAAAGGAGGTGGGGCCTGCGTATGTCTGGGACCCCCAAAAAATTTGCAAAGAATTCATAATAAATTGAACAAGAAGCTAAAAATTTTGCATCTCAATTTAGATTAATATAGTAATTTGATAGGCAAAATGGGGGCCTGGGCCTCAAATCAGATCTAAAATCCATCAAAAATTACCTTTCTATACAAATTTTACATAGGTCTGTAAAGGTGCTAGTGCGCTTCAGTCGAGGTGGGGCCCCTGCTGCCCCCCCCCCCCACCAATGAAGATTTGCTTCCTACGCCTCTGTAATTTAGGGGTTTACATTGTCACTTTCCTAGCGTCTAGGTACTTAGTCCGATATATTTACCGAAAGCATGACCTACTTCCTAATATAAAAAGAAAATACAAAGAGCAACCGGTTTGACATAGAAATGAATTTCTACTTTTACCTGTGAAGTTGTGCGTACACCATAGACGTTTCCAAAATAACTTAGTCCCGTCTCCCAAAATAACTCACAAGCCCTGTGTACTAGAAAATCCCGTGCGAATAGGAGTGTTATTCTCAGGGCAGGAGGGGGGGGGTGACCAGTGCTTCAGCGCCATCTTGTGGCAACTGTAACATTCATGTTTGTGTGTATAGCTCAGTATGCCTGAGGAAATACTTCAATTCTGCTATATTAACACATGTGTCAAATATCCTATGATACATTTACATCACATATACTTCACTCTATGTAATGGGTCCAGGTTAGCTGCATTTCAATGTATCAGTATGGAGAAATCCATCCTGTTTCAGTTGATAATGGGCTGTTCTAAAGGTAAACTTTGAGCATTTCATAAAAATAATTGAGTTGAGATCTATTAAATCTATTTTTTGTGAAAATTATTTCAATGTCTAATGTATGAGGGGTGCAGTAGAGAACATTGGAGCACCATTCCTAGAGAGTGAGAAAGATATTTCAATTACCACTAATATGAGCTCAGTGAAGTCATTTCTGGTACATTTCATGTTTGCTGAGTTCCCATGCCACTCACATGATGTCTCCACTGTGTCATACTTTGACCATTTCCTTGCCTTCTAGCTCTGTCAGACATGGTCATACTCTAGTCTGCTACAAGGTGGCACCTAAGCACTGGACTCTCCTTCACCGCTGAGGACTTTAGGTGCTCAAGTTGACGATACCCAAAACTACAGCTTTGGGTAGTCAGATTGAGGATCCAAGGTAGTCAGCACCAAGGTTGTCACTCTAACAACATTATGTAATCAGTTTGACTACCTTGGATGAGTGTGTTGACCTAAACCCATCAGGTTGAATACCCTGGGTGCTCAATCTGATGACCCTAGGTTGTAGATTTGGGTATCGTCAGTCTGACGACCTTGGGGCTTTCAGTATTTATATTCAGTTATATGCAATCATGTGGCTTCATCTGGGCATAGCCTTCATATTCCGTTCTTTATTATAAGTGTACATCTATCTTCTCAATCAAATTAGATATGAGCAGCTAAGATTTGTAAATTAGATATGAGCAGCTAAGATTTGCCAGAAAAGAAAATCATCAAAATCAGTGGTTTTTAGGGGATATTAGGTAATACATGTATACAGTTACATTCCTGAGCATATCTGTACCTTTTCCATCAATGTTGACTTAAAAAGTCGACTTTTTTAATAGCAGACTGATGGTCTGGAAGCCGTTTTCCAGTCAAACAAACTTTTCCGGTGAGTTCTTGACTTTTCTACAAATATTACTTTTTTTACTGACTTGAAAGTTAGAGGTGGACTGATAATGTTTGAGAAGGGACTGGCATCTTGAGGGCCTTTATGCAAGGTGGACGAAATATTTGACTAAAAAGGTCACCTTCACAATGGAATCAGGTACCACTTATTCAGTCAGGTTTCAGTCAGGCTTATACTCAAAATATGTAAGCAATACAAAATATAGGGTATACATTCATTTGGATACCTTTAGGGCTTCCAATTAGAAAGTTGTCAGAAGCCCGCCACGATCATATCATGAAGTCTTTGTGCCTTGACTATATATTATATTGTTTACTATGCTGACCACCTAGATCACAGACGTATGGATCCGGGTCAGGTCACCAGAAGCCAGTAGATTTAGTGTTTTTTATGGTCATTTTGGACTCTTTTGGCTCTAGATATATAAATTGCTAACCAATCTTGTCTTACATAGACTCATTTGATAGAGGACACTTATGGCTATCAGAAAGATGTAAATTTCAAGAGCAGAATCTTACACTTTCTGGCGACCTGACCCATGATCCATCAATGCCCATGTACAGTGATGTTGAACTATAGATTATAGTTAGGTTTTTTACTGAAGATCCAGCATTAATTTTCAATTTTTATTTCCTGATCTTCGTCGGCCAGTTAATTTGTTATTAACTTATTGTTCAGTAGGCATTCAAAATTCAAGGATCGGTCGTCGAAAATGTTGGTGATTGAAAGAGTAAGATTAGTTGCCGAGTCTGACATTAGGTGGCACCAGTACTGAAAGCAACACTCCGTGAACCCTTTCGGGGAGAAACGGTATGATCGGAAGTGTGTCCCTGGTACCGGTGAATATGCGAAAGTTTACTGCTCATATTTTACAAGTGAAATTGGCGCCACGTTAGCGCTTCTTCTCGAAAGACGTAACCGCAACACTCTGCTCACCTGAGGATGTCTGAAGATGCCTGGTAGAGCAGTATACCAGATTATGATGTTTCATGATCCATTTACTAATGTCTCAACTGAAAGCTCATCACTCAGGGCAAGGTATACTGGAGTTGAACATCTCCACCAATCGAAATAATTTTAAAGTATCATCAATGTATAAATAGTTAATACTAGAATTGCACAGGAATATATGGATTAGCACTGAGGCAAACCATGGAGCCGTCCACCGCTAGGAGACCACACTGGCAGGCAGTCTATCTGGTGAGAGGTAGGGGTATGAGAACTTGTTTTTAGCCATCCTCTCTGCTATAGTCTCTGTCAGGTTCTTGAGATCCTCCCTGAAGGCATCTATAGTGGCCAGTGTGGCATCCCCTGAGAAGTATTCGTCAGGATACGACCCAAGGTATACCTGAAATTGAGTACGACAATTGAGGCCTGGTCATTATTACTATAAATTGATATATGGCAATGTTAAATTGTTAATCAGTAAGCCCCTTTAAACGGTGAGGTATACCGCATGTGCATCACAAGGTCTCTTTTCACTCGTTATGTACCCTGTTCTTTCTGGTTTGAAGTAAATTAAGACGTAATACATACATAACTGCAGCAAGTAGATCAATATGTTGGAGGGGACTTATTCTTACCTTATTTTTGGACGCTCTAGATAGTGTATAGCAGACTGCGATAATCTCAGCTGTTTTGGTTTTTGATGGCAGGGATCGCTTTATTGTCTCGGCATTAACCGTCCCCTGAAAACGTAAATTGTAAGCTTATATAGATTTTTTGGCACGTATGAACTTCCTTTCTTTGGAATGCAAAAATTAATGTATGACTATTGTTAAGTACATGTGTCACATATTCATGAATGTATTGACGATTCATTTGGACAGAATCTAAGAGGAAATGTGTCTGGTCTCCAGGAATATGGACAGCTGGGTTGTTCAGATCTTCTGGGAATACGATGTCTCACTTGAGAATGACTATCATAAAAAAAAATGACAACATAACAGTCCCTACCTTTTCGAATGGAGGTGGCTGAATCATCATTGTAGGTGCATTTGGAGGATAACCTATAAATAGAAGAGAATATCTGTTCGATCAAAGTTGTGTGTAGCATTGAAAACAATATATATTTCCTGACTTAGCTGCCCATTGGTCTAAAAGATGTAGCCAAATTCCCAATGATACTGTACTACTTGTATTTGACACTCACACATCACCTTTTGTTTACCATAATTTGAGATTGATGTGATAACTCTTTGCAAAGAATCCCATCAGTGCCCCCCCTCCTCATCAGCTCACCATAGTAGTCCATCATGGGGGCTGTGATGGCGGCGTTCTGCCCTGAGGCAGTAAAGATGAGCATGGTGACCAGGTCGGTGAGCTGCTCCAGGGTGCTGATGCTGCTCGGCACGTTGTGACTGGTGCCCTCCTCCCATTCAGGCAGCCCGTTAGTGTGCAGGTCACGGGCCCAACTCTGCAATATCACAGGTAAGGCTAAGGAATTAGGGAGTGGTCACTATTTATCAACAGGGGGATGCTGAGTGTTTGCGCCTACTGAAAATTTCACACCCCTCTTTGATCTATAGTAGCGCACAGGCGTTTTTGATAAAAATTAAATTGTTTACGCCCCCTCAGGAGGGGACAAAGGTTTTTGCCCCCCCCCCTCAAACGCCACCCCCCCCCCCCTCCCGTTCATGATTAATGACTACTCTCTTAGTACCCGTCAATGTGTCCTGTTATTGTTTGTATGAGGCAACTCAGAAAATTCCTTGTTTCTCGACACTAATCCATGAAAAAATGTTTCGAGGGCGATATACACACGAAATGTTAGTCCTGTTATCATCATCTTGCGACAGTAATATTTCATATATCCAAACCTAGCTCTATTCTCCTGTATATATCCAAACCCAACATTCTATATTTACATTCTCCAGTACTTCCAATCCCCACATTCTCTATGTAGACCCCCAGTACCTGTATTTCCTCGTCACTCTGTACGTTCTGGTTGGTCCAGTAGTGCAGTACCAGCATGGTCCGTACAAACTTCTTGATGATGTCCCACAGTGCCAGCCCGTCCCGCCGGTAGAAGTAGTGTGGCAACAGGTACGGACTCATCACTCCCCGCTCCTCCAGATTCTTCCGCAAGTTCATAGAGTCCAGGTTAAACTTTCTGTATGTGTCCTGTTTTCCAACAGGAGATAAAGACGTCATGTAGGATATTGTAAAGGTACAAAGTGAGTAGGGCGGAATCTGGCACCTCTCTTGTTAAGTATGTGAGGTCCTATTGTGGGGACGTGTGATAGTGTTAACATAGGTACATTACCCTTTTATCATTAGTATCAGCATCTCTTCCAGATGACAACTGACATTTAGACCTATGTGACCAATCATTGTCGTACCAGCCCAATTATCAAACTGAAATAATCTAGACAGGACTTTTTCATAACACCCATATGGCTATGCCTATGGCTACTCTTTACTTCTCAGCTGCTTTGCCTAAGAAAATGCCTCCTGTAGACTATTTCACCATCACAAGTGTGCATTATACCTTCAGAAGCTCCCTGAAGTGTGATCCCACAGAGAGGTACTTCTCAAAGAGGCCGTCATCTGACGGGTAGAGGGAGCGGCGTCCCAGGTTGTTGACGGCGATGACGTGACGTAGATGAGGTACAAGGAGTTTGTAGACAGGGTGCACCGAGGGCAGGTTCCTCATGGTGGCCACGCTGAACGCCTCCAACACCAGGTGTAGCTTAAGATGCCTCGCCTCCAGCTGGTGCACCTGGGCATCCGCCAGACGCACCCACATCTTAGCATACAGCCACTCCTGGAATAGGATTAATGAATTAACATCCGCCAGACGCACCCACATCTTAGCATACAGCCACTCCTGGAATAGGATTAATGAATTAACATCCGCCAGACGCACCCACATCTTAGCATACAGCCACTCCTGGAATAGGATTAATGAATTAGCATCTGAATTAACATCTGCCAGACGCACCCACATCTTAGCATACAGCCACTCCTGGAATAGGATTAATGAATTAGCATCCGCCAGACGCACCCACATCTTAGCATACAGCCACTCCTGGAATAGGAATAATGAATTAACATCTGAATTAACATCCGCCAGACGTACCCACACCTTGGCATAGAGCCACTCCTGGAATAGGATTAATGAATTAACATCCGCCAAACGCACACACATCTTAGCATATAACCACTTCTGAAATGGGATAAGTCAATTAACATCCGCCAGACTACCCACATTTCAGCATACAGCCACTCCTGGAATAGGTTAAATTAATTATTAGCAGCCGAGTGCTCCCGCATTTGAGCATACAGCATCTCTTGAAAAGGGATGAAAAAAGCAACATCAGCCAGGTAAATCCAGATAAAGTCCGCAAATATCCCTACTTTACCCCAACCTTGTATTGCCCATTGTGCAGTGAATGATGGAACTACAGTGCATTTCATTTGCTCTGAATGTATTCCGATAAGTTTCCTCTGGGAGAAGGAAAAATAACATCAGTCAAATGCACCCACATCTTGGAATTCTCAGCATAGATCTAATCTTGAAATAGGATAGGCCCCTCACGTACACATAGATAGATCCTGTAAGATTACCTGTAAACAGTAGTAAATATATGGTCAGAATAATCAGTAGGAAATAAATCATGAGGATTTCTTGTTGCATTTATTTTTTTAGCTCCCCCGCCCAGATGGACCGTCCACGTCCACAAAAATTACATTCATGAAGAAAGGGTAAGGTTTATTGAGCGTTGTGTGGGATTTTTATTGAGAAGAAACTATGTAAATCTGCCTCCAGCTGTGGTCATCAATCTTGATATTGTGGCCAGGGAAGATGTACAAGAAAGTTAACCAAGGACACCAGCATGCTGTTTAAGCTTTGTTGGTCTGTAACGTGCTGAGCACCGCCCATAGACCTAGACACAGGTGTAGATGAGCTGAGCACATGTACACAATACCCGTAATATACAAGGTGTGTGCCCCATACTAGTCCTGAAAGAATGCTAATCTACTCCAAGTTTAGATTATTATAATCTTTTTGTCTAGCTAATACAAATGTAGCTATTGTACACAATAACAACAGACCTACCCATTGATCGTCTTTGGGTGTGTAGAGAACAGGTTGGTCCCCAGGTCGTTGGTCCAGTTGGATGGCTATAGGGACCAGGTTACTGTCACTCCGTACGTACAGCATACAGTGGGGGGCCACCACAAACCGTTTGGCGTGAGGCTGGTGGTTTATAGCTGACACTAGACGTCCCAACTCTGGGTAACTTACTATGTAAATATGACCTTCCTGTTCACAAGAGAGATAACGCATATGTTAATTCATATGGCATTTCTATGTTAGACATTTATCAACTATAAATGAACCAGAAATGGTAAATATGTAAGAGCGCACTTAAGTCAGCAAATCAGTTGGGATATCAGAGACTTGCATAATGTTTGTAGGGACAGACACGTAAAGCACGTTCTATTAGAATCTTTGGCTGAACCTTCATAGGATTCTTTAATATAAAAAATTGGCTATAACAAGACTTACATTGCATTTTATTGATAAAAGTCGCAGAATATATGATCTCATTTGGTTAATGTTACCAATTTGGTACTGATAACTTTAATACTTCTCTACGTTTGAAGGACGGTATGTAACTTGTTATGTCAGGGTCCCCAACAGGGTTTTATTGTAATTATTCCATTATGTCTGGGAGTGAACTATAACTGACCTTCATCTCGTCCCTCAGTCCCATACCCCGGTCCAGCAAACCATACACGTCCTCGTCAGTTACAGGGAACGCCATGAGGGGGCGCGTCAGTTGGCGGATACGGACTGGATGTGGACCATTAAGGAACTGCCGCCCAAACTCTACATCTTCTTTCCAGTGGATGGCCACCTTCTTTAATGTAGACTTATCCTGGAAGTTCAAGGGTAAGAATAAATTGGTCATGAATCACACAGGACAAAACCGTTTTATTACATGCAACGATAATGTGATAGAATTGGATAGATGGATGTTTCTCCTACAGAACCTATTCTTAAGAAATGAATGGATAATTCAAGAGATTGCTCATGAGAAAGGCGATGCTAGCACTACTCAGAAAGTGGATTAAATATGACATGCTCTTAAAAAGGACAGGATAATAAATGGCCAGTGAATTATACCGCAACCACTTTAATGGTTTCCCTCTAACCTTGAGGAGACTGGTGAGGAGTTTCTCACTGTCTGAGATCGGGTCCCAGCTATCGAACATGGACTTGATGGCTCCGACTCCAGTGTTGGTCAACGTCTGAATATACTTCACCTGGTGAGGATGAGTCAGTTAACAAGTAGAAGGCTACCACAAGTTATATACATTGTAATACAAGATATCCACCAGGCTTTATGTTCATGCAATGATCCGCCGTCCTGATGTACCGTGACACTGAGCATATATGTACAAGTCAGAGGTAGTGCTAATGCCTCAGGTGTGAACCCCAGTATAGAGTCAGTATGGTACTTGAATGCAGTAGGTGAAGGTTATTTGTTTTACTAGAGGGCATTTCTCAGTTCTTTATTTTTACTTCCCAGCTCTACTTTGATGCCTCACCATTACAAAGGTAAAGCCATAATACCTCTTACCTGAAACATCTTACTGAACGTGTTTCAGATGAAGGCTTATATGGCATGGCCACGTAGTTATGGTTCTCAATCGCGATCTTTTATGATGAATCCATTTCATTATAAAAATCAATTTACTATTCTTCAACTGAATATGGACATACTAGCTCTTTTATCTCTGCGATCGTAACAAATGGACAAATGTTTTATTTTGTTGTTTTGTTTTTGTGGTTTCTGTTGTTGTTGTTTTATGCAGTGGTCCTATTTTCGATATTAGTACAATTGATATCCTCAATGATGGAATCAAAATCACCTATTGTAACAACACTACATTGAGATAAACGCAAACTCCAGAACTGGACATGGTATACATGTACATGTAAAATGACAAGATGGAGGCACATTTTTGACAACAATGTAGTGGGTCATGTAATTTACACAGCACCACCTCACCCACTGGCAGCCCCCACATCCCACATGGGTTACAAGGTTAAAGTACACCAGAACCATCCCTACAATTCACTGAACATGACCATCATGTCCAGGAATATGGTGGAACTAACAGCCTGCAATAAAGGGCACTTCACAAACAAAATATTACCTAAATAATATGAAGGAAAGCATCGAAATTATAATCAAAAATTATCCCGAGCTCTCATAATCTAGATGGCAATGAGGCATGGATCACAACAAAATAAGAAATGATTATAATCATCCCTATCCTAAGTTCTTTAATTGTGCTTCATTTAACATTAACCATTTTATGCTAAGTTGTTCTTTAATTGTCCTTCATTTAGCATTAACCATTTTATGCTACGTTGTTCTTTAATTGTGCTTCTCTTAATAATAGCCATTTAGGAAAGAGAAAATCTTTGATTAAACAAAGTAAAGTCGTACCTTCAGGTCTCTCTCCTTAGCTTGGTGAAATCGAGCTTCACGGGGAATGTCTTCATACTTATCAGCTTTCAGTCGGCTAGGTAGGCCATCCACCTGGAGCATTGAGACAGTACTTCCACATTCAGGTCTATATTGTTTTACACTAAATTTCGAGCCTTAGAGGGTGTCATTACCTTTCGAAATCTGTTTGAATCATGTTGATATTCCTACTAGAAGTGAAATGGTGGTGGTCTAAGCTAAACACATGGGTATAAAATCCCGGAATCCTGATTGTCCATATCTATCATGATAAGGGAGATACAGCTTTGATAACATAGCATTCATATTCTCAAAAATAATGATTTGATCAAACTTTAAACATGCATATTTCAGGAACCCCTTTATCAATTGAGATGAAATAAAGTGCATATTGTAGCAATTCTTTTTAATTTTCAAATTCTGAAAATAGAATGATCTGCATCACCACGTGGTACCATTTCTATTTGGTTACCATGGCAACCAAATTCATGCAAAATCACTATTTTTAGAACTTTGGTTGCCATGGCAACCAGTATATTTGTTGAAAATGGACCAAATACACAGAAAATTCTTCTGCCCTATTTTTTTTGTATGGAAAAATCTCAAAAGTAGGTTTTCACTTAAAAAAATTAATTATTTTACATTTTTTGTGATTTTTTTGATTAAATATTGTTTAAATTGGGATGATATTTCTTGTATTTTCCATCATGTTTGGAAGCTCACCATATCTAAGAAATTAAAGATAGACTCCAATAATTCAGTTTCCCCAAGAGACCACCTCCCATATGTCAGACTTAGAAAAAAATGGTAAAGTTTGACTTATTCTTAAAGAAATGCGAGGATTCCGAAAATAGGCCAAAAATAGGCCTTCATGTCAACTTTTAGGAACATTAGGCCTGAATAGGCTGTTTTGTTGTTGTTTGTTTTGTTTTGTTTTAGTTTTTGCTGGTTTTTGGTTTTGTTGTTATTTGTGTGTGTGTTTTGTTGTTTTTTTTTGTTCTTTTTTTTTTTGGGGGGGGGGGTCACCTAATGGTCCATATCAAAGTACAAGTCTTTCTACGTAAATTCTTGTAGCAAGACTGATATAAACAAAAGAAGGATTTCTTCATTTGGCCCAATCAAATCAGGGTATGTAAAACTGAAGATATTTTAGCGATTATGTGGGCTACTTGTATTTACTTGGTGAAGCCTATTCTGCAGTATCTATCCCACTATCTATAGTCGTGATAACAACTTCACACGTAGGCCTAGACCTTTATAGGGCCATGTGTCTTAAGTTCCCTATATTATAATTCGACATGACACACCTTTTCCCACTGGTAGACTCTCCTCCTCTCCTCCAGCTCGTGTTTCCGCTGCAGATAGCAGTAAGGTATCACCTCCTGATGTACAAGCAATGCTGGAACCAATTTGTCATTCATTTACACAGAAATTATGTGAATTTTATTCGTGTATTACAGCATGTGAGATCTGAACGTGACTGAAGTAAGAAAATAACAAAAAGGTAATTTGAATATACACATGTAGCATCTTATGAAGATTTGAATATCTTAAACATTTTTTGTCACGTCATGGGAGTAAACCGAATTCCATGATAATGCATTGTATTAGCCCCACCTTTTTATCAGCCCGGTAAAAGTAGGCTTCTCTTCAACAAGTTCCCTTTAAACAGAAATAAAAGAAAAAGAAAATGGTCCATCTTTCCCCTTACCATCAGACCTACGTAGCAGAATGGCTGGATGGGTGGAACTTAACCACTGATAACAAGGGAAGCGTGCTGTCTTCTCCGCTATGACGTCAGTGACGCTGACATAGTCAAGTAGCCAATGACGTCCAGGGATTACGCTTGTTAACGTCATCTGCACCATTATGACGTCACCTACGTCAACAGTCTCATGTTCAAATGTGTCAGTTTGGCCAGACTCAAAGTCATCGTGGAAAGGCGTGTCCAAGCCAATAGATCTCGTCCTGCATTTTGTACCTGAACAAGGGATATACATCTATAGTACAGTATATACATTTTATATTTATATATATATATATATATATATATATATATATATATATATATATATATATATATATATATATATATATATATTCCTAGTGGACATAGAACTGAGACAACATTAAACATTTGCCTAAGTCCTCCAACTGAAGGCGGCCTTTATTAATGAGTAACAAATAAAGAAAAAATTGAACCGACGCTAAATGTATCTTATGGTTGAATGAACATGAACTGGAACCAACACCAGGGGGTAAGTAGAGAGTGGAGCCCCCTGGTGAACCCTTTTTGTACATTTGCCTATATTCAGCATACTTATTTGCAACAACATGATCTGAAGAAGTCTGTTTTTGTAGTTTGATGAAATGTACAGAAGAACTGACCATGAGCGCCAGTCACCATACATTTTAACCAAATGGAGTGGCAAAAAGGTTGACAGAAAGGTGGCAGCTCCTCTGCGTAGACTGTGCGTAGAGAAATCACCAACAAGGCCAGCCTTAGAGCACAGGCTTTTGAGCCTGGTTGAATACTGGTTGTAGGTATAATTGAACAAGTAGTCATTTGGTCTCTTGTTGCTCCTGGCAATGTAGAGACGAAGCGGCTTAACTGGACACAAGGGTGATTCTGGTGAGTGGAGTACTGGTATCTTTTGAACACGTTCCTTGAACTGAATGGTCTTTGAACTATGCAATTTGACATCCATGCCTACAGACCAAAAAGTCACATCCTTGACCTGTAATGTGTGAGGGGTGGCTGTTTGACAGGGCGTAGTGACTCACAGTGAGTTGCGACCATGTATGACCCTTGCGCAGCTTCAGACCAGCTTAGTATTCCCACTGATTAATTCTGAGGCCAATCAGATGGGCTGTAAGATGGGCTGTAGTCCCACCTGATTGGTTGAGCAGTAAACAATTTACAGAACATGGCTGTAATTGGTTGGGCACAGGAAGTGCACTTGCTAGTAACAGTCATGTTTCTTGCTCTGTTTTAATGTGGTGGTTGTGCTTTCCAACCACAAGCTTGGGGAGGACCTCTAGTGTGGTGTGAATACACTAGGGGGCTCCACTGTGTGGCAGGCTGTTTGGCTTGTGTACATAAGGTGCTGCCTAGTAGAAGCTACAATGTGCTAGTGTGCACGCTCCTTCCCAGAGGGAGTGGCAGTCAAATGGTGACTGGAGCTGTGAAAAGGCTAAGCCAAAACTAAAAAAGGGTGCAATCTAGGGCAATCCTTAATAAAGTGAGCACTTCCACTCATAGGGACCTAAAGGACACTCCAACTTGAGTGTCCATACGTGGTTTCGACCTAACTCAGTCTCATCAGGAATTCTGTAGTGAGTTTATAGAGTGGCCAATCCAAAATCCATTGGTTGGTAGGTAGAATTGTAGCAGGTACAGGTCTAGCCCCCTGAGAATCAGGGTACTGGTCCTAGGAGGCAACGGTGATAATGATCGGTTAACACTCACAATAAACACTAATTTCTGTCGTACCCCTAAAGAGGGGCGTTGAATAAAAATGTGTGAGGGGAGACTGTCACATGGCTAACACGCAGGAGGCAACGAAAACACAATATTGTGGAACACCAGAACACAAAATCAGACAATATGTTCATGTCCAAGCAGGAATAAATCCTCAATAAGTCCAAGGGGTCAATGGGTCAACTTGTCCAAAAACCTCTTTGCCCCCTTTAGTGTAGAATGAATCAAGAAGGACATCGGATCAACATGTGGGACTCCCAGATAATCATGTAATACCCACACACTGGAGATGTAAATGGCAACGGTGATAAAAGATGCCGAGTGTGTCAGGTAAGTTACATATAAGCATATGGTCTCCACAGAACATGGAGCTGGTTGTAAACTCATCACAAAATGAATAAAATCTTTTCCATCTTGATTTATATGCCTTGACCATATTGGCTGACCAGCAATTGTCCTTAAGTTCCTGCCAATCCTCCCACAAGGCCAGCAGACCTGCAACAACAGTCAGTGAAACCACTTATAAAATCCTTACAAATATCAACACAATCTGGATTGTTGAGGCGAGCTAGGCCATCAGCCAACATGTTGTCCACACTTGCTATTCTCAGAGCCTTCAATTGGATATTATAGAAGCTGCACACCAAGAAAAGCTCCTGTAGCCAGGCCATTGTACATGCATTTTCACTCTGCCCGTATTAATGGCTGCCTGGACTTGGGTGTTATCAGTGACAACATAAATAATGAAGTTCCGTCATTGTCTACACCATCTCTGGACCGCCTCCACTACTGGCCACAGTTCTAGTATATTAATGTGATCACTGTGTTTTTCATTAGGGGCGTTGCTCTCATGAGGGCACCTACTGCAAGAATCCTTCCACTTGCCCCATAGATAATCATGGGAACAGTAAACCCCAAACCCATACTTGGAACTGTCAGTGAATAAGTAACCCATACCACCACAGTGTCGCAGGATCCTCGCCTTGCCGTTAAACCATGCCATAAATGAAGACCACCAAATCAAGTGCAATTGACTCATTTTGTCCAGCTCAGTATATTTTTGTCCAATGGTATATTTAAGCAGGTTGTACAACTGCTGCGTGAAGGTTCTGCCACCCATAATTACGGTGGCACAGTGGGCTAACAGACCAGCTAGTCTCTCAACATCTTTACGGGCACATCTGGCAACACCTTATAACTCAGCCACCTTAATATGCACAGCATCCATTTTTTGTTGATCCACACTGAGTGTCATTTTACATGTGACAATGACAATACCTAAGTATTTTATTGATTTGGAAGGTGGAACCAACTTTTTTGCAGAGACCTGGAATCCTAAATCACGTAATGTACTGCACAAGGCTGCTTGGCCCAATTCACACTCCAGATGAGTTGCTCCAGCAATGAAGCAATCATCTAGGTCATTCACAAAGCTGGGAAATTCACCAGCCTCACCGCACTTGACTACAAAGTCTGATATTTTACTGAAAATGAAGGGGGCACAACGTAATACATTACACAGTCTGTTGTTGACAAAAAATTCAGGGCCTGCTCCCACATTCCAGCTGAAGCCTTGGAACTCTAGACGTGGTGGTAACACAGAAACTGTCCTGTAAGGACTAGAAATATCTGTAACTGAGCCGTATCCATCCTGTGTTATGATTTCAGTAACATCATCTAGTGACTTGTACTTGAACTTGCAGCATGTAGCTACATATAATTGTTGATACAAACCAATTCAGGCTCATAATGATCCGTAATCCGTCGGAGAGACCCATCTGATTTCTCTACAGCTCCAAGAGCATGGACACAACGTGGGTGATACTGTACTCGTTGAACTTTGCCTTCTCCCAGTTCCTTCAAAACCTTCCTTGTCATTTCGCCACAAAATTCACTTTCAAAATTCAAAGAGGAATAATTTTGGCAATGGTAACTGGTTGTACAATCTTTGTCGACAATAGGAAAATCCCGGGATACCCCTGCCAGGACGTACATATCATCAAGTGTCACATTATCACCAAATTCTTTAATTCTAGCAGCAAAACGACATGGTAATAAGCTACATGAAGCGCCTTCTAAACTGTATGTACACTGACATGATGCTGAACAACATTCCTCAAATACCGGCATCCAGCTGTCTGGAGCCACCTCTACTGCCAGTATAGGTCTGACACAGTTGTTTTGAATAGCACATTCGTCCAGAATAACATCATTTTCAGAAATACTCACAATTTCAGGTAAAGATTCCCATAAACACCGATGAACACAGCCGAAATCCATATGAACACCGCCATCTTTGTGACTAAATGGCGACATTGGCGCTACTCCCATTCTACTTGCCATTTCTGACCAACCTGTACAGCTACCCGCAGTTGACAATTCTTCCTTGCTTAGTCTAAATTCATTCGCCTTACCCAATTTGGGTTCTTGAAAATCACAATTCCAACCATTATACAAGGCATCTGAATATTCAGAACTACAACTGTCTAATTTTTTTGCAACATAATCAACATCGCACACATCTCAACCTAAATCTAGGTTACCGACTCCCTGGCTGTTTCAATAATGTTTACATCAACCTGGACGCAATCACTGACCATTGTGTGAGCTGAAGTATGAACAACACCTGTCGTAGGATCGCCCCTAGAGGGTACATTGCTGATTTCACCAATTGGATTGATTTCATGATCATAATTGAGTCATGCCGCATTATCGCCCACACCGCCACTGCCTTCACCGCTGCCACTACCACTGTTACCACCACCTCGATGTGGACAATTCAGCATGCCATGGTCAGTAGCGCCGCAGGTGCAGTTGTGGCGAAGTTGGCAATTATTGGTACAAGAATAACCTTGGGCATGATTATAGCAAATACCCCTGTCTGAGGCAACACACCTCCAACCAGTAGGGGCTTGGTTATTGTAGCCACCACTGCAGCCACGGCCTCTGCCATGGCCACACTGGTTGCCTTGACCCCTGTTTTGTTGAGTGGATTTTAACCCTATAGCTCCTAACCACATATTAGACAAATTAGTGTCTACCACTGCGAAAGCCCCCGCTCCCTGTTCTTTAGCTCTCTCCCTAACCTCACCATCGTATCCTACTAAGGCTTCAGTAGTATATGAACCTGTAGATACAAGGAATGTGAGATATGCAATATGAGCCAATAAACCGGTAGTATCAAGGCTTCGCTTAACTAGGTCCTCTACTAAACGGGCTAAAAGATAGAACAGTTAATCAGGATTGTCAATACTGAGTGTCTTTTTCCTTTCTGCCACAGGTAGGAATCTTCTCAAGTCAAAATTACTGACTGTAGGGGTACCAGCTCTGACAAAGAACAGCTTCCAAGTTCTGGTTCTGCTCCATTGGCTTCAGCACCATTATCCGGGATACCTCCTTCACGGCCAGTGGCGCCATGGTTTGTACCACTGTTGGCGGGAATATTCCTGGCAGCATCACGTAAAGATCCAGAACTGCCAGAACCACCTGTGTTCGTCACAGGTTGTGCAGGTTAATACACTCCGGCTTCTCCTTGAGCTACTGGGGGAGCTGGGCTCCTGAAGTTCAATTTCCTAGTGTGTACCACACTGCCTTTGTCATTGCTTTGGGCGCCATTTTGGGTAGCCGGTGACACCACCAGCCTTTCCTCAATAAGTTTTTCTAGACGGAGCATCTTCTCATTCAGACTATCAGATAACCTCCTGAACTCATTCAGTACGTCATCATTGGCAAAAATAATTGAACCGACGCTGACTGTATCTTATGGTTGAATGAACATGAACTGGAACCAACATCAGGGGGTAAGTAGAGAGTTGAGCCCCCTGGTGGTATACATGTCAACTGAATATACCCAAATATCCTTACATGATATGTGTCTCATATTGTAGCTAGAATATACCAGGGTAGGTGCTTATAGTTATTATATAAATATGGATGCTGACATCTGGTCGCAGCACCTCAAACCAAGCCTTCACTCTAAAAAATGTTTAGTATTTAAACACTTTTACCCATGTTTTTAACACTTTCTTGTAACACTTTGTTAAACACTTTTTTGGGCAAAACACTTAACATTTTTTCAAAAAGCGTTTAAAAATTCAAATGTGTTTTGATTGAAATGTGTTTTAGTTGAAAATGTGTTTGAATGATTCTTAGAATAAAGTGTTTAGGTTCAGAAAGTATTTAGAATGAGTTTCATGCAAATTTATGTCCTTGCTATCATTTCATTTTCCTAATAAACCCATGGCCCCAGTTTTAGGATTAGTGAGTACTTCCTATCACATATTGCTATTTCTCTGCAGGTAGAGAATATCAAATTAATGTTGATAGCAGGTTGATGAATCTTGATCATCCATTAATTTTATCAACATTGATTCTGTGCTTACAAGGCCTATAATCAAGATGAGTTCAAACACTTTGATGCACAGAGTTAGTCAGTGAGTGCAGGACTGGGATGTATGTATAAATCCTGAATGTTACAAAATGGGTATTTATCATGGGTTACATTGGAATCAAGGTAATGAGAGGGTATTTTTTAGACATTTCACATTTCTTTTACAGATTTATTCTAAGATAAAGTGTCAATGTTATGTTCTATCAGGATGTTGCGTATCATTATTATTTATACTTAAATTCACACATTTGTGTCCATATGAATGTTAGAGTAGTACCATCATAGGTTGCCAGTGCCACCTAGTGAGTTGGATTGGAACCAAGTATCAAAACACTTTTATAAACCTAAACACTTTTGCAGGAAAAGTGTAAAAGTGTTTTAAGAAAAGTGTTTCGATGATGAAAATGTGTTTTACCGAAAAGTGTTTAGGCAAAATGTCTTTTAGTTAAAACACATTTTTTAGAGTGTTGCTAGCGCTCTTACTACTTAAATAAGGGATACTTCTATCGTCGTCATTTAGAGTAAATATGGTTAGTAAAAGCCTGTAGACGTTCTAGTCCTGCACAACCACTACTTCATACAGAGCCCGATACAGAAGCCTGACCCCGACTTTCACAGATTGATTTACAGAGCTTAAGATGGTTGGTCTAGTTGTTAGTGAGAGCTTTACAATGGCTTCAATATAGGAGTGATGAATATCACACCTAAATGAAAACCTGCAATCACTTGAAATTGAACTGTAAATCTGACAGTCAAACCTCTACAGAACAACACTTAATTGATGACCATGAGAAATTCTTCTAGCGGTGCTGTCTTTTTGTCCAGCAGCAGAACGAGACTTTGGCACCACTTCGGCTGGTAACGGTGATTGGTATGCAAATTTCAACACCAGACGTGCACCGACTTTCGCACGCCATGTAAACCAATTCCTCGGTTTAATGCTTCTAGATTAGGGATTTTGTGTTCTGAGAACCAAAAAATGGTTAAAGACACAGGCAAAGCCTGAGGATATCAGTGACATCTATGCTCAATGTGCTACATACTTAATGGTATATTAAAGCATCATGCCACCCCTAAAGATGTAATGGTACATATTTTTTTTAGATTTGCCTTATTTACTGACAAATAGTGAGCTAACACTGATATTAATTGACTACTTCTGACAAATGGTGAGTAAGTGCTGACACATATTGAATACTTGATGACAAATAGTACATAAGTACTGACAAAATTATATTGAATAATGCTGACAAATAGTGACTGAAAGCTGATATATAATGAATAAATCCTAACAAAAGGTGACCAAGTGCTGGCAGACTAAATGACTGACAAATAGTGATATCAGTGCATCATATCACCCCTAAAAGCCTAATGGTACATTAACACATCATGTCACCCCTAAAGGCCTAATGGAACATTAACACATCATGTCACCCCTAAAGGCCTAATGCTACATTAACACATCATGTCACCCCTAAAGGCCTAATGCTACATTAACACATCATGTCACCCATAAAGGCCTAATGCTACATTAACACATCATGTCACCCATAAAGGCCTAATGCTACATTAACACATCATGTCACCCCTAAAGGCCTAATGGTACATTAACACATCATGTCACCCATAAAGGCCTAATGGTACATTAACACATCATGTCACCCCTAAAGGCCTAATGGTACATTAACACATCATGTCACCCATAAAGGCCTAATGCTACATTAACACATGATGTCATCCCTAAAGGCCTAATGGTACATTAACACATCATGTCACCCATAAAGGCATAATGCTACATTAACACATCATGTCATCCCTAAAGGCCTAATGGTATATTAATACATCATGTCCCGTAACGTGTAATTAAATATCTAACCTAACTTGTGTAGTTTAATATGAATTATTCCTAATAGCGATGGCATTATTCAGATACGCACGGTATGGCCAGTGCTAGTACTAGGTGGAGGGGCCTGTTAGTGGCCTGGGTGGTTCTATTGTTCTTATATGAAGACGGAGACGTTCCAGCTTGGTGCACACGGTATGGGCAGTGCTAGTACTAGGTGGAGTGGACTGTTAGTGGCCTGGGTGGTTGGACTGTGTTTATAGGAAGACGGAGACGTTCCAGCTAGCTGCCCACTGTATGGACAGTGCTAGGAGTAGGTAATTATAGAGGATTATACATGTACCTGGTCTATCTGCCCATGCACATGGCTATATCTCTTAAGGCAGAATTAACCAAGACATTCTGTGTATTTAACATTTACATCCAAATACATTTACAGATTCCATTTAGCTCATAGAAATTGTGTCATCATAAAGATTAATGATTTTAACACATCATGACAATTGAAAATACTCTTGTAACATCAAGAATATGCTTATTAAATTCAAAATGTTAAACTGGGTTTTCACCTTAAAGCTTGGAACGCTGCACCCTGAACTCATGGATCTAGGGGCCTTAGACTTGCTAAGAGTGACCATTGGCATTGTTAATCATTGTCTGAGTGTCATGGTTACGCCTATGGACCACAAAAACAAAAATATTTTAAAGACAGGGTAGCATGTCGTAGAAAATCGTTGTTCTTCCGTACTACCAACTATTTC
This sequence comes from Acholoe squamosa, assembly GCA_949317995.1. NCBI lineage: Eukaryota > Metazoa > Annelida > Polychaeta > Phyllodocida > Polynoidae > Acholoe > Acholoe squamosa. The sequence continues at coordinate 48,830,588 of OX439047.1, forward strand.
AGTGACTAAAGTCACTGAATAATAAGCCTACCTGTAATGACAATGGAGACGTCAGCGTCTGTTCCTGCGTCTCCAGCTGTGCCCGTTTTTACCGTTATGACGTACGTCTTCTTGGCCTCTGTGCTGACTGTAGGTTTCTCATACACACTATGCATGTCACACACTGCCTCAGCCAGTGAGAAAAAGTCAAACCTGCTACAAGTAGGAGGCAGCTTGAACACAGCTGGGTGGTTGTGCAGGTTACTTTTAGTCCTACAGATCTCCGCCAGGGGGAGTGGTAGTGCAATGGTGACGACGGCCAGGTCAGTCCAGGGGTGTTTCTTGGCGTTCCAGAGTACACAGGGATTAGCCCCCTCATGACCAGACTGCGGCCAGTCCCGGGTCTGTATTTGGAGTCTGTACTGAAGGGCATTGCTCTGTAACCTCTGCAGGTACTCTACCCTCAGGTAGTCCTTTGTCCTGGTAGACTCTGAGTTGGAGCTAGTGCTGCTACCACTAGTTAATAGTCCATGTTCCGTTGGTGCCGTGCTGGTATCTCCCTCATCATCCGTCCCTGTACTCCCTGCTGGAGGCTGATCCAGGGTAGCCTGTCCATTCGATGTTACATCCCCACGGAGACTTGCTACCCCTAAACACCTAAAGAACACAATTCTTTACATTGCCCCATTTACAACATAGGGGTCACAGAGTTGAAATAGTAACTGGTGACTTTGCATAATGCATGATATTATGATAACACATGGAATTGCCTAATAGTAATTTTTCATTGTCCTTAAGGTTGATTGGCTTTTCTTGAAACATAATTTCTTCAAGTCAAATTACACATTATTGATTGCATTAATCAATTGACTTTCTGCACCTACCATGGCGTCTCCTGTGCCACTGCCGTCAGCCTGCCAGTCTCCTCCTCTGCAGACGCAGGACAGAGACGTAGACGTGCCAAGTGACGTACACCGTCACTGTCCACCAGCTGGTATGTCACCTGGCTGTAGTAACGCTGGTTATAGTACGACTCCGGCAGGTGGCGCGCCTGGTCAACGACACCAAAGTAACTGTAACGGTGAAAGGGGAATGGCATTATGAGAGTATAATCAATGGATACAGATTCACTTGTTTATACCACGATGGATGCTATATTCCCCATGTCAAAAATCCATGAAATTCGTGATAGTGTTAAACTTTGGCGTAAATTCATATTCGATTTTAAAGCCGAATTATCTAGACATAATTTTGAATGCCTTGACCTTTTGGACCCCTCACACTTTGAGCCCCTTATCCATTGCGACCCTCAACACTTGCTTATAGGACGCCTTGACATTTTGGACCCTTTCACACTTTGAGCCTTTCAAATTAAACCTGAAATTGAGTACCTACAACATCCCATCTCCGACACTGTATTAATAGTCATAGGTCATGAGATGCTATGTTTAGACTGTTAAAGTGTTCTGAGTAGGGGCTTCAAAGGGATATGGGATCCAACGTGTGTGTGGGAGGGGGAGGAGGGGGGGGCAAAGGTCTAGCAGCTGTCTAGGGTCCAAAGTTTCTGGTTCCAAAAATTCAGGGTTCACAAGACAAGGTCCAAAGTACCAGGGCCCAAATGATTAAATATGAGAGGTAAACTTACTTTGAGGGGTACTTGAGGCACCAGTCTCTATATGCCTCCTCTCCTGCTGCCATGGCTGCCATACACTCATCAAATCCTGCAGCATTGTGAGTTACTGCTACCCTGCCAGTCACCATGACCAGGTCTAGAGGCCCGCCGTCAGCGTCATCACACAACTTTAACATTGCCACCCGGCCGTCACACGCCCTGTCATCCCGGCACGACAGGTTAGCATGCCGCATGCGCACCCGGAAGTGGCGTCCTGGCCGGAAGAAGTTGTTGTGCGGGAATTTGGGTCTGTTGGTGACGGTAGCAAATCCCGCGCCGCCCACAGGGAGGGGTTGTTTGCAGCCCTTCCGAGTGACCTTGACATTGGCATGAAGGCCCCGGATCTTCAGTTTGATGCCAATACCGGACATGGCACTGCCCTGGGACTCTGGGACGTCCTGTAGGGGATAAGATAAGTGATATAATATTGATCACATTCCACTAGAGGCCATATGTCGACGCAAGTGGGAATTTCGACCTGGCCGGAAGTGGAATGACGTCACGCTGAGAGACAAAGGTTTACATCACCGCATAGTGTGTAGAAAACATGCTAGAGGGAGGGGTCCTGACTACCGTGTGTTCCGGCCTACCGTCGCCATTTTGAAATACTGGAGTTTCCCAGTATTTTTCTAGCTCTATGTATGGAATGTCACATGACTAGACATAACAACAAAGCCGACCGTGTGGACCTGTCAAAATGTGAGAAATTGAGGCTGAAGGAATGTCATGGTCATTTGAAATTATATCCTTATAACAGATCAGTTGAGATAACGTAAACACACTGTTTGATGAACGTAGAATCGTGGAAAATCAGTGAAAACAAAGAAACAAATCTTGCTGACTACGACCTCACATTCAAAACAAACCACAGGGACTTCTGGGAAGATGGCGGGAGCTAATGGGAGCTTGCATTAATTAGCCTTACTTTCACCTTCATTTCGAAAGAAGCCTTAGACTTTCTCCTTACCAAAACATAGCGTTTTCCTTACTGGAAGCCATATCAACAGACTGGGCAAAGTATTTTAAAATAGTGCATATTGTCTCTAAGTACCTCCAACAGAACAATAATAAAAGCTACATTGCTGCCGAGTCTCCCGGTACTATTCTTAGAATGCCTTATATGGTCCAGTAAATAAGCATCCAAGCTCCGTAGCCGTATCAAACTGTAGGTTATGTCCCACCTAGTGTTGAAGTTTTAAACTAATCACCGCAGTTCCTCAGGGCAGTGTCGGGACATGGTTTCAGATGAGATCTCATCTGAATCTAATGCTGTCGGCAATTATACTGGAATTAAAAATATTTGGGATTAATAGTGCACCAAATAATCATACTCCAAGGTCTAATAAAACTATAAGATCTTCTCACCAAGTATGGGCCTGAAAACTTAAAGTTTCCCTGACTTGTTTTGAAAGGTCATTGATAATTTCCCAACCAGCCAAGCTGCAATATTGATCTAGATATCAGGTTAAAGCTAAGATGAAGGGCTACTTGAATGTAGGATCATTTCTTCAACATTTTGAAAATCATGTGACCGGTTGCCATAGAAATCTTGGTAAAAGTTTTCTGAAATCTTCAATTTTTCGCTACCTTTCATTATTCACACAGCCATTGAAGAGAAACATATTTTTCTGTGTACATGGGAAGTCCACAGAAGTTGTAAAACAAAATTCCACTTCATTTGAGACTATTTTTATAACTGTAGCACCTTGACTTTCAAAAAATATCAATCACCATACATGCTCTCAGATTGCCGGGAATTGCCATTTTTCAACAGAACCTATCCTGAGAATCATCCAGACTGTACACATTCTTCCCTTTCAAATACATCAAATCCTCACTCAATTGTCAAAAGAGTGCAAATATGTTGTATGACAATGATTGGACAGAAATGTTAAAATCTCTTAAGGGGGTTATGCCTTCGGACTGTTGAGGAGGTGCAAAGTTGACCCCATAGCAAGGGCTACAACCTCAATGGGAGATGTGATGGTTGGGGGATGGAGGTTCCTAAGGGGAAGGAATAGGCTTGTAATGGCAGCTGAAGGACCTTTTTGGTTATCCCACTGAGAAAAATCTTAAGAAATCAGACCACAACGCATCTCAAAAATGTTTTAATTAAAACTACAAAATCTGTGTTTGATGGAAATGGTATAAACGACCTCTCTGTAACACATAATAGGCTTCAAAAAGTTGAAAATGTGGCAGCATATCTAGGCCTGTTTAGGCCAATTTACCCCCTACTGTAGGCTATTCCTATCATCTATTTAGCTCTGGAGATGAAATATTGGCCTCAATTCTGCATGCAAATGATGTGCAAGGCTTCTCCTGTATGATTAAAACAGAAATGACTGGCAAAATTGCTTTAAAACTGAAAATTCCCTTCAGTAAAGACATATCTTAGATCAGTCCTTTACTTAGTGGTAACATCTTTTTTTTTTTATAGAAATAATTAAAGGGCTAAGGATAGGGTCCCTACGCCGTCCTTCAGTGACTGACAGTCGTCAGTTGGCCATTAGACCAAAGCGAAGGGCCCAAAACGACCACTCCCGCTGATCCCGCCAGATCCCCGGGAACCACGGCAGCGTCAACATCCGTCTCCACGGAGGGCCATGTCGATGCACCCTTTTGCAATGTCGACCATATCTTGCACAGCTTTCCAAAGTTCCCTATCTTTCCCTCTCTGTGGTTATTTCCATGGCCCTCTCACAAACCGTCTGCACACACATATTTCATGACTAAGGCCAAAAAAAAGGTTTCCGGTCACCTAACCGACCTCAGCTCAAAGGGGCCGACCTCAGATTTTTTTTTTTTTTTTGAGAATTTTCTTTTAATTTTTCTGAATTTTTGAGCATTTTTTCAAATTTTTCCGATTTTTTTGAAGAATTTTACAAAAATTATCAGATTAAAGTTTGTATTTTCATTCGCAAATTTCCATCATCTCATCAAATTCTATGCAGGAAACCATGATTTCTCTTACAACCAGTGAAAACGTAGCAAAGTATGACAATTAATATGAAGCCTTGCATACAAACAAACAAACAAAAAATCCGACCTATCTACCTCAACCTTTTAGACCATGTTACCAGAAAGTCAATTTTTGTGGGTTTTTTTTGGTCTAATATCTCTCTTATAGATATCAAAGGCACGTGCCTACATCGACCAAGAAAAGCTAACTTATAGGAAGAAGATGTATGGAACCTGACAAAAAGTTGTGTGAATTCCTGACATAGAACCCGGGATTTTCTACCATCAAATGACTACAGTTTTTAAAAAGTGATGAACTCATGCAAATATTTTCAGATGCTGCGTCATCAAGTTTACTGAAGGAGTCACTGATGGTCCGCATGTGTACTTAACATATAACTAAATTTCAGGACTTTGTACTGTAGGAGTCACTGATGGTCCGCATGTGTACTTAACATATAACTAAATTTCAGGACTTTGTACTGAAGGAGTCACTGATGGTCCGCATGTGTACTTAACATATAACTAAATTTCAGGACTTTGTACTGAAGGAGTCACTGATGGCCCGCATGTGTACTTAACATATAACTATATTTCAGAAAGATGGGGAACGCTCATGTCTGAAGGAGAACAGTTAGATATCCTACCTTGTATTGACGTTTAGACAGAGAGTTGAACTCTGATTTTCCTATCTTGGTCTTCAGCAGCTGATGAGACAGGTTCTCCCATTCCATGTCCTCATCCTCATCATGCACCCGGGGGAACAGAGAGGCCGCCATCTTTTATGTGTAAATTGGACAACTTTATATCAAGCAGGTCTATTTCATGTCCTACGCCTCTCTCTCATCTCGACTGACCGTCGTCATATTGTATATATGTTGCTACTGGTTGCGCGATGCTGATCACTGGAAGCCCCTTGTCAAGTCATGGTTCTGCCTCCCTGTACAGGAATCATATAAATGTGGTTTTTGTAGTAGAAAATATTGAAAAATATGTACACTGTATGCGAGCAATACATGTCATTAAAGAGAGCTATACAATGTGGACAATAAGTGGTAATGGTCTGCGACATGCGGGTGTGGTAGCAACATTCCTAGTGTTGCTATTTCATGTACATCTTCGTCACATTGTATGATTCATCTAACTGAGTACACCATCAAGTTAGCTCATGGTACGGGGCCATAGAAAGATGCCATTTCACAGATGTTTGTGTGTGCTCGTATTTATAAAGATAAACATTGTGTGTGTCGTGTGTGGGAATATCTGTTATTTATATAATACAATCCAGATGTACATGAACTGATAAATGTGCCTTTATAATATTCATATGTGCGAAGATAATGTGGACTCTTAAATTACCTTTATTGGATGTTGAATTATTCACAGTAAAAAAGAACATATTACCCACAGGTCATGACCTGTGGGTAATATGATAACCTTTATGATATTTAGTTATATTAAAACTAGTTGTTTTATATTCATTTTGTTGAAATGACTGTATTGTACCAGGAGGGTGTCCGTCACCACTATCCCAGTCTCCTACATTACACGATGATCTGTCCTTCCCGCATGTCGTACATTGTATCATAGAACCATTATAACACTGGACCAATATACACATGCATATGCAGACTATTGGTTTCCAGTCGCATCCATCACATCACGTTAACACTGGAAGGACCACACAAAGGTCCATGTTCTTTTATCGTCATGATGCACCAATGCAGTGGTGGTGATCATGATGCATCAATGCAGTGGTGGTAATCATGATGCACCAATGCAGTGGTGGTAATCATACGACTGTAACGGTCAAGTAATCTGGGTTCTTGTTCACGTGTTTAATCCGGAAAGGACTACCAAACGACAATCTCCAGTACAGAAGAGGCAACAAGTTTTATTCAGGATCCTACTTACAATCAGACTAAAGGTTTCCAAATGCAAAGGTACCTGTATCAAAGGTATCCATATCAGAGTATTCAGACTATCAGACAATGAGCTACCTATGTAAGTTCTCGGAGCCAGAGGAGGGGAAACACTCCTTCTACATACGGAACCCGAAAGGGTTCTCTTCTCTCCGCCAGTCGCCGACCCGGCCTCATATGCAAGGCCACAGGGGTTGGGTGGCGACCCCTCGAGTCCAGGCCAAGAAGTCCGGGGAGCGGTGCTGCCACCACTCGTCCGGCATAGCCGACCTTAGACCCGAGTGTCCGCCCTGCTCGGGAACTGACCAACTCGTACCGAAGTCATCCTAAAACCGTGCCCCTACACGACTATACACTATACTCTTCACACTACATTGGCACATACCATGACCCTCCAGGCGGGTGTGAATCCCACAGGGTCGGCATCACCATAAGGCGCATCACTTAAAGGGTTAAACCCACCAACTATTACATCTTGAATGAAAGGCAGTTCTCAATATTCTAGTTTAATTTGGTGTATTATTCACCAACTACGACAAATGTTACATACGAAATGAAAATTAGTTTTAGAAATTTGAAAGTCCATAATAATCATAGTTTACAGAGTAGAGAAACTCAGGATGTGGTTCAACATGCATACATCCTAAAGCACATTGATTTCAATTACCAGCTTGTGTATCCACCTGCATGGAAATGCAAACCATTGAGCAACTGTGCAAAGAAATATTGACAATCAGTAAGTTGGAATTATGGAAACGGTTGGATGTACACGATATGTTTGTACTGCAATGAATATAATGTAATTTTATTAAGTTATGAGTTGTTATTACATTGTATTATTGTTTGCATCAGTTAATTTCTACATTAGAGTCCGTTTTACATTATACCTAGTGTAGGGAATCGCATTTGCTATGCACTGAGGCCTGAATGTATTCAAGACTATTACTATGTACCGTATCGTAGTAGGCGCTCTTCGGGAGCGTCTTCTATGTTACTCGTAAGAGGGCACCACAGGTGGTCTCGGACGTTGTGATGTAGGAGGCGGACCAGAGGGCGCTCAGTGCGGAACCAATGAACCATGATGAGAGGTATATATTCCGCCATCCTCCTACGATCGGGAACTTGCAGAGCTAATGGGCTGGTAGACTGATCTTGTCTCTAGAACGGCCTAATGAATGCTATAACGAGAGCTTTACCTCCTTCGGGGTATAGACTATAGGCATATGAAAGGTTGAAATGTGTTTACAGTCTTCCTGTAAAAAGTACCGTAATAAAGTGATTCTGAAACCTACTTGAACCAACTAGTTATTGCTTCGATAATATAGTTGTCTCGATATTAAGGTATATCTCGAAACGGCAATACCTACACTACTATGACTATAATTAGAGCTATTACATCACCTCTCACTGTGCATATCACAAGTCAAGCATTTATACTTGTTCCTACATACTAACGTTATTGTTTCCGGCTTCTGCTGTATACTCAGAGACTGAACTGCAGCAGGCCTAGGCCACTATGCATTCTTTTTACCAATGCAACTCGTACTTCTTTCCATATATTATCCCTTAAGGTGTTATTTACCTGTGCTAGTGACCCCCTGTAGACCTATATTTTACAAGTAGTAAGAAGTAGTCTATTTTGGTATGTCTTAGAGAGGTATACTACTTGTCTAGGGTCTGAGACCTGTTTCACAAGCATTCTTTGTTTAAGGTCAATCATTCCACTCTATGAGTGACCACTTAAGATCAGTCATTTGGGGATGACTACTAGTGTTTCAGAACAAGCTTTTACTCATATTGGAACATAAGACTAGTCCTTTAGAAACAGCTGTCAATTAGACATAGGAACAGTAATCAAGATCAGTTGTAAGGTCACTCACAGGCCAATTATCCAGCTAGTAAGATCGATCCCCTAGGTGCAGAATATGGTTTACTTCATAATTCCATGATAGAAAATTGTTTTAAAAGGGGGAATTTCCATTTAATATATGCCTGACATCATGCATTAAAAAAAATTGTGTAATTGCACTTATTCATATGATTTTTCACATTTATGTGTACCCCTAACCTTACACATAAATCAGCTACTTTATGTTGGTTGTAAGTCACTCTTACATTGACCCTTTACTAGTAAGTTTCACTCCCCATTTACTTTAGAAACACTTCCCCTAAGCCTAAGAAGCATAAGATCAATCTTAGGATGACCCTATGAGTAATGTTGCTCATATACCAATCTTACTCGTACATGGTCCTTGTGAAACAGCTCTGTGGTAACCTATAATGCCCCCAGGTGTAATTGTCTGGTCAATGCCCGGTCAAGCAGATATATCATTATATGAAAACCCTGTATTTGTATTCTAGGAATTCAGTTACCACTGATTCCCGACATTCATAAGCTATGAAGGAAAAAAGAATGTCTTTAGAATGTCTTAGAGGCGTTGCACAAGGGACTACCCAGGGGCGGATCCAGGATTTTGAAAAGGGGGGGGTCCATCCCTGGGGCCTATTGGTGGGTAGTCGCAAGAGCAGTGCCGCGGAATCGCAAGTGCAGCACAACAACATATCTAGGGGGTTTAGGAGCATACCCCCAGAGAAAATTTTGAAATCTAGACATCAAATGGTGCACCCTGATGCATTTCTAGACTCCAATCCAGTAAAGTATTTTGGTGTACCATCAGCAGTTAACCCATGATTATGAGAACAGGGAATTAAGATCCCAATTTTTGATTGCACAATGGTGTTTGAGGGAGGTTTTTTAAAGCATTTTGGTCTACCCTCAAGAGTTTGTTTATGCTCTGGTGACTATTAAGGGAGTTTTGGGTCATGCTGAAAAGAAATCTTATAACATAATCATCAAACTTATATTCCAAGCATTTTAGTATAGGCAAGCATTGTCAGCATGGGATGCAAATTTATGTCCTGATATCATACATTGTTCTTTGATAGGGTTTGGACAGCTTGTCCCGCAAAGAAATTTTTGAAATACTGGTGTCAAACACTATAGTCTAAAGGTCTAAGGAATTTCTGTATCATTGGGTGTGAATCTAGTAGTTTCATTTGAAAGTGATTCAGAGACTGCCCTCAAGAATACTTTGGAATTCAAAAATAAAGATGTCAAGTTTAAAGTATTTTTAAGTGAGGGAAAAAGTGTGATGTAAATCTGATAGAAAATTACCTGGGGAACCCCACTTAAAATCCCACACATAAGGCACACCCAATGCCTACACTCCCAGCCCCAATTGTAAATCAGCTATAAAGACCACTGCAGTGGGTATAGTACAAGCTACTGTAGGGTCATTAGATTTGTATTGACAGCACCTACTACTGTTTTCCAGAAATAGAGGCAATCTACTGCTAAAACATTGGCACAGTCTGACAGTGTAAATGCCCATGTAGTCACTGGTGCACATTGGGGATGATTTTTAGTAGATTACCCCTAATCTCATGTAATTATACCCTATATCCCTGACCCATTCCTATACCATGGCCTATACCACTCAGACCCAACCTATAAGGCTCACCCAGGATGGGTTTAAGGTATGAGTTATGCTTAATATATACAGAGATGCCACTCGCTCACTGACAAAAACCAGGAAAACTGCACTTTGGACACATTTTCCAAGGAATTTAACATAATTTAATACAGAAATCTTGGAATCAAAACCAGGAATTCCTGGTAAATCAGGAAAAGTGGCATCTCTGTTTATAGGCCTAAGCTAAGCATTATCTATATGTATGATATGATGGTGCTTTTCTCTGGATTGGCTCACATGAGAAAATTTTTGAGAAATTTTTATATATTCTTGATACTGTAGAGTAATAAATTGTACAATTTGAAAACAATAAAAACTATATTGATGAGAGATAGATGTCATGACTAGGTTTATACAAAGTTGACATCTTGGATGGGCCCAAAAGGGGGGTCCCCCTTTGGGGACCCCTATTTAGACACCTTATGGGTGAACCAAAAGGGGGGGAGGGTCCTGACCCCCAGGACCCCCCCTGGATCCGCCCCTGCAATGTCTGCTCTGCCTGATATAGCAGGACGCCAACCAGAAGAAAACAATAACACAGTATTAAAACCAAGAATCTGGGTTGGGAAACCTTATTATAAATCTCTCACATTGGGCTAAAATGTGGTTGAAAGATGGTAGTCAGGACCTCAAATTACCGGTAGAAATATCAGTCACTACTCCTACATTCCTATACCTATACAAGTTTACATGTATTGGCACGAGCATGCATGAACGCCGATGATTTTGGGTGGTTGGGGCAAATGCTGATTTACTCTCTAAAATGGGGCCCTTGATGGAGGGCCCCCAATGTCGCAATGGTGATTTTAAGAAAAGCCAATGTCACATGTCATTAAGGGAAAAACCCTGTCACCAGTGTCACATATCTTTTCTTGAGAATTACTGTAATACCTGACATAAAAGGGGCATGTCATATATTGGTATAAGGTGCAGTCTGAGATGAGGGAAATGCTATACAGGGAACCTGGTGGTTGTGTTTGCGTAATTTGACACCAATTGCCCTGAACATTATCCTTAAGGTCTACAGTCAGGAGTAAAGAAATGATAATTATCATGTGTTTCAGTACCGAACCCAACTTAGCAATCTTTTTGGGGATCGGTGGTTTGGGAGGTAAAAAAAAGGGATACATAGACAAAGGTGCACGAGAATTGGTCAGCAATGAGGGTTATCACACGAGGCGAAGCCGAGTGTGATAACCCTCATTGCTGACCAATTCAAGTGCTCCTTTGTATTTATCTCAAGTTAATTTAGTCAAATATGTTCAAAATTCCATTCATTTGGCATTAGAAATTATTTCATCATCAATCATTTGAACATTTTGGATGTTTTCCCTTGCAGTGTGATAAGGGGAAGGGTTATCACACTGGGGGGGGGTGATACGGAGGTTCTTGGTTAAACCTATGGGGCTCTCGTATACATTCAACTTGAGATAAAAAACATTTCAGACTCCTATGAGGGGGGTCCGAAAAGGTTTTGGCACATGCATGCAAAGATCCACCACACCTACCCCCACCCCCATCCCGTTGTTAAAAAATGACCCCCCCCCCCCTTTAAATCATCATTTTGAGACATGTTTGTTAATTCTTTATTCATCCTGGTTTTCTTAATTAGGGCTAATAGCTTGGGCAATATAGGACACTGGCCAATCATATTGGGTGACTTTTCATTTTAGCTGCCTGCAAGTCATCTCAACAAGTCACAATCATTGAAGAATAGAACAAGATTCACCAAAAAAAGTAAAATGAATGTATACACCTTTGGCAAGTCTACTCCTTTGTGTTGCAGTCACATTATGTCAACCCTAGGGTAGAACTTATATCATGATACAACATGTATCCTAGATCTATATATAGTACTCATGAGTAGATTTCTCAGGCCTGAAGTCATTAAATCAGAAATTAACATGTCATTGATATACATGTTTTTATTATGTTGTGCTTCATAACACCCCGTCCCTGCCCATTAATGTTGAAATATTTTCTCAGTGAATCTCTGCAAATCACTTTTAGGATCACCTTCAAATATCCATTTTCTTTTAGTTGTATACTGGCTTTGTATGGGGAGAAATCTGATGGTGTTGGTGGCCTACACAATTTAGGCCCACTCTGTAGCATTTTGCAGGGGGTACTGAACCATAGACCCACAAGTGCTCTCTCATAACGTGATTAATGCGTTTATCTAACATTCATCCATTATGTATGAATTTCTTACCTTATAACCCAAGAATTAATCCATGAGAAGACATTTTGTAAGTGCATGTGATCCACACGGTTTGCCAAGCCACCGTAGCCATTGTTTTTACTCCATCCGTCATACCCTCGTCTTTCCAACAACTTTTCGGCTAGAATCCAAGCATGTCAAGTCCTGTACTTCTAGCACCGCCAAATATACGATCTCTAGTTGGTGTTCGCCTACATTTTGTATCCATTTTCTTATAAATAAATAAGAATCCATTGATTTTCAATAGCGATCCAACGCACACGGCCCGGTACACGGCCATTGCATCTTCTTTACGAAGCGGGGAGGTGCCCGGATGTAACAACTAGGTCAAATATGCGTGCTGACCCGTATCGCTATGGAAATGTTTGATATTAACCTTTAAACCTATCTATTCTTTACTACATGGTGCCGAGGATTATTCTCGCCTTGTTTCATTGCCATTCTGGTCTCTATAGAGTCCAAAAGCCAACAGATTCTTTATAAATCGAAGCGAAATGCCAAGCCAGGCTGTGTTGACACTGTAAAAGTAGACAGGAAGTCGCTGCCTGAGCTAGTTACTAGTCAAAGGTCAGCAAGCCGCAATGGCGGGTGCCGAGATGTATCGCTATGGAAAATTAATGGATTCTTATTTATTTCGAACAAAATTGAGAAATTAGGCATGGCATGTTAATATAGCATATCTAAGGATGTTTCCCTGTTAATAACTCCACCTGGCACCATTGATTTCTATGCTAACGAGGTCTGTAAACATCAGGTATGTCAGACAACTTTTTTATATCTTCCATGTGTATTGGTTTCTAACACCAGTCGGCTTGGTATAGTGGACAGCGCGCTCTTCTCCTGCCACAGCAGCCAGGGATCGATTCCCCGTTGAACCCTAAATGGTTTTAACTGGAAAACAATGGTGTAGTTGACTTTGTATGCTTCGCCTCTTTATTAACATGTCCCGGTTGAAACCAGCAGCTTCTTGAAGACGAAGAAAAGGTCTGAGAGTGCGTTATGGCTGGATAAGGAACTGGGGTTATGAGCAAAAAAGCACTGTCCAGGTCCAAATAGTTAGATAACCAACAATAACATGCAACGAGGGGGGCGAAGCCCCCTCAGTCCCTGTGGTGCAATGCATAGGGAGTTGAATTTGGGATCTGAGACTGCAGGTTCGACCCCTACCCTGGCAATGAAAGATTTCGTAGGTTTTAACATGTAACATATGACATGTAAGGACATGTAAGGAGGCATGTTATTGAACAAGTAATCAATGGCTAATGCATGACGAGTGGGTGTTATCGACGGATAATGACACGAGGCTGTAGGCCGAGTGTTATTATCGTCGATAACACCTACGAGTCATGTGTTAGCCATTGTCTACTTATTTTATACCACGAAACCAATAAATAATCAATATTATACCAATAAATTCAAGTTGAAAATAAAAATTATTCCCCCTCCCCGGGACTCGATCGAAGCCAGCCATAGTGTGTGTACACAGGTACATACACCTCCTCACCCGGCAGCGGACAGCGACAGCCCCCGTCTCGGCTAGGCTTGACAGTGGCACATGGCGAAAGATTTCAATGCGTCTCGCTGTTATGTTTGTGTATAATACACCTCTGCGCCCGGCAGCGGACAGCGCACACGGCGAAAAAGATTTCAATGCGTCTCGCAGTTATGTTTGTGTATAATACACCTCTGCGCCCGGCAGCAGACAGCGCACACGGCGAAAAAAGATGCGCCCGGACCGGGGCGCGATCCATGTACCTCTCACGGCTGAACGCAACGCGCTAACCGCTAGGCCACCGCGTCTCCTCCTTCTGCGCCCGGCAGCGGACAGTGACAGGGCACACGGCGAAAAAAGACGCGTCTCGTGGTTATGTTTGTGTATAATACACCTCGTCGCCCGGCAGCGGACAGCGGCAGTGCACACGGCTTTGTATCCTATCCAGATTTGGTTCGAACCGAGCGTATCTTGTCAGTCCCTATGGCGCAGTGCATAGGGAGTTGGATTTGGGATGTGAGACTGCAGGTTCGATCCCTACCCTGGCCTGGAAAATTTTGTGGGTCTTAACTTGTAATATATGATTTGGAAGGCGTGCTGTTATCCATGTAAGGCGTGCTGTTATCCATGTAAGGCGTGCTGTTATCCATGTAAGGCGTGCTGTTATCCAGGATAACCGCACGTCTTCCAAAATTGATGTTACAGCCTACAGGGTGTGCAATATCGACAGATATGTGGATGGGAATAGACCCCAAAAAGCACTGTGTAAGCCAGAAATCGTGGTATAACCATGGATAACATGCCTCCTTACAAAAGTCATGATGCATGCATCATGGTGTGCAATATCGACAGGTATGTGCATGGGGATATCCAGAAAAAGCACCCAAAATCACAGAAGTCGTGTAATAAACTGCTCTAGCCTCTAGGTAATAGGTATGACCCAAGTACCGTGATATAGACTCTAGCAGGAAGACAGTCATACTCAGACTTGTTTGTATACAAGACTGCTTATCGTTCTAAGGAGTAAGGTACAGGTTCCCTATGTTCTTGACTGTATGTGATCAAAAGCCACAACATAACAGTTAAGGCTAAGTAAAATATCAGACTAGTATATAACATATACTCACAATACAATAAGTTTGTCCATTTGAGATCGCTTGTGGGTGCATTTGGATCCCAGTGAGTGTGGCTTTGTGTAGGACTGTGCCTGGTTTGTGTGCACCCTGCCTGCTGGTACAACAGGTAGTCGTGGTCCTGACGCTGGGTGGTGCTAGTTTGCCTGCTAGTTTGGGTGGTGCTAGATTTGGTGGTGCCTGGTGGTGGCGGTCATACTTTGAGGTCTGGGCACCATTCACAGCATACTATAGGGGTCGCTTTGTCAGGGCGCGTCTGAACTTGAACGCAATGTGGTAAGTCTACTTCGACTTCCACAGTATTAACACTTAAACTACAAGTTATAAAAGTACATGTAGAAGACAGAAACAACATTAACTATATAGCATTGACTCAGCATTAGCGCAACAGGGCATTTCTTGTAGTGTAGCAGAGCGGCGCCCCTGAAGAACTGCACCCCGTTTATGGTAACTATAAGGCCTTATTGGCATATATGCAGAAACCGCAGCCAACAGCCCCCAAAACCACTGTATCATGTCATCGTATATATTTGGCCGCCTTTGCACCAAGCTGTATTTACTCTGTCAGCTGTATGTGTCACCTTCCATGGGTGTCAGAACAGGGATACTTGAGGGGGCGAGGGGTTCACCTTCACGCCTTCCTAAGGACTCAGTATGGAGGCCTAGTGGAGCCACCATCTTGAATTTCGCTGGTTGAGCTAAACACTTTGAATCATATTGCACGGAAAAAAGGGAAAACAGAACAATCATTGAATTTCCTGGGAGAACGATAGCTCTTTGACTACTTATTATACAACGATATTATAAATAACCAAGTGATGCAGCAGACCGCCTGGATAGCACAGTATGGAAGGGGGCGATGTACCACTGCTAGTATAAAGGTAGACTCATGAGCACAGATGCACCTTCCCACACTTATACTGACGTAGAGCCGATAGGCCTTTTGCCTACAATCGCCTTATATCTACTAACTTGTTTAACACTAGAATGTATGACAGTCTGCACGAGTTCTCCATCATAGTATACCCTGGAAACAAAATCTTGTGTTTAACACGTGTTCGGAACCTGTCATATTGGTGAAAATATGGTGTCATTCACGAGTATGAAACACAAGTATTCTTGTGATTCTGTGACCTGCCAGACTACTGAAATCACATGTTTTGAACACATGACTTATTCACATGAAATCACAAGATTTACACATGTTTTGGCATTGGTAATTAGCATAATTAATTAAAACTTAAGATTTATATATGAGTGATATATAGAAAAGAAACTTTCATTTGATGGAGGGTCTGTGGGGGTGATGTATAAAGTAATAGCCACCTGGTATAGGCATTGGTTATATATTGAGATTACCATTCTCTTATCTCAGAGAAAGGTAACCTCGCAAATATAGGTGCTCCAATGCATTGGTCATCAGCTTTTATTCATCACTTTTCTTAAAAGTTCACTGAAAGTGCACCTGAGATGCAAGGGCAATGGAGCCATGTGATTTACAGTTGGTGTTGGTGCCCAGGCATATGAGCAGATTTTACGCCCACAGAAATGGTGTCTGTGTCACCTTATTCATTGTTACTCTTTGTTTTAGCTGCTTTTATGGTCAATAATCAATGCATGAAGATAATATCAAAAAGGTTGTATACATATACAGAAGTAACTACAGGTTAGAGTATCAGTGAAGTATTAGACTAAACAGATTAAGTTCTCAATTGTTTGAGGGAGATAAAACTGTCAAAACAGAATAGTGCTGCCACCTAGTGCAGAATAAATTTGACACGAGTATTTCTTGTGTTGATATCTTAAGACAAATTCACATGAAATTCTTGTGTTCTACACATGAATTGTCACGACACCAGATTTTCACCAAACTGACATGTGTCAAAGTGGTGGCAATCACGTGCCTTGTTTCCTGGGTAGGCCTCTCGATGTGAAACCACCCACAAACACATACATAAAAAAATACCCGGTAGTACAAATCCTGAATTGCATCCCCTCAACCCTCAAAACCTTTACTGCTCCACATTGTATATATTATAATGGGATTATCCCCACAGTAAACCCGCACGAGGTTTGTATAAGTTCTCCGCCATCTGCTTGATATTATGCTAGGACTGATGTGCATAGTTGATTGAATATAATGCCATTTTCACACATTTTTTACAAAGCAGTGAGAACTAAATCAAAGTAATTTCCTAACTCTTTATTCAGTAGTAAATACCCTCCAATAGCAGTGACTAGTTTCTCAAAGTATACGCTATCGGTGAGCCACATTTGATGTCGTACCCGTATAAATAATTTGTAATAAGTAAAAGTCATAGACGTCATTAGTCATATTAACAGCCACATAGATTCAAGATTTTCAAGATTCAAGATGGCTTTATTGACTAATGTACAGGTACACTTATGTCAGCACCAGGTTTTCATTTACAATGTTGTAGACAGATTTTATATATGAGTATATGCAGTTCACAGCTCCTGGCCTTTTAGATGATTTGCAATATGGGGCCACTGCTAGTATTTGAGAAAATTTCCTGCTGTCAATGTGTCTTTTATAGTAATCAACAAACTTGAGGTATTTTGTTTTAAACACTGACCGTGCATTTCTCATCTCAGGCATGTTCCAATGTAAAAAGACATGATTGACATCTTGCACAGCATTACAGAATGTGCACTTAGAATTGATAGGTTTCTTTCCTCTATATCTTCTTGACAGGCTGTCAAGTGTACAGTTATTGTCAGTCTGGAGTTTAGCAATAATGGTTCTAATTTTAGGTGATTCTGTATGCGTTAGGTATTCACGCTCTTCATAAATGTCATTGAGATCATCTTTACTCATCTTGATAATTCTACACTTGCCAGTATTCTCTGGGTTATCAATGTACTGGTTGTATTTCTGAATATGTGCATCATTTAACCTTCTCTTTATATTGCTTTTGAGTGAGGACTTTGACCAAACATAAGGATCGAGCCAGACATTCTTACAACCGATTTTAAACAAGAGGTGTTGGATATCTTTAAGCCATTGGTGGTTTTTTCTCTTCATGGTAGAGGAGGCCTCATTTAGAATAGGGTTTTTCGATCCATGCTCAAGCCTCAGCCAATATAGAATATTCAGTACGATTATTTTAGATTCAATGGGAAATCTCCCTAACTCACCTAGTGCATGAGTAGTACTTTCATATTTTGATATACCCAGAGCAAACTTGCAACTTGTAGAGTAAAATAATTCTACTGGACAGTCCTTTCTGATGCCTTCAGATGTTAAGTCCTCAATTATAAGAGTTACCGGTTGCTTTCTTTACACAGACAGGATTTTGATTTTGTCACAGATATTGGCTAGAGTCACATAAGCTACCTGTGTTTTCTTATAGAATCAACAAGATAATAAGACATACGAATATGTGAAAGTATGCTAGTTGTTACAATTAATATATCCTTTTAAAAAACATTATCTTTTCAATGTTTTGTTCTATTCCATTGGCATTAACGTAACACTCGATCTCTATGGCTAACTCTCCAGGGGTGGCGGAACCAGTTGGGGGACAGGCGCACTTACTAGTGGCGATGATTCCATAACTACAGTTTGTTGTGTGTTCATTAAGAAATCACAATATTTTACATGTATGTTACACAGACTACATGTAATAAAATGTCATGATAAAATTTACTAATTAGATGGCACTCTTCTTCTGCATGGTAATGGTAAGGGGCACACAACAGGCTCGTCAGTGCTTTAGATTATCTTTTATATAGACACTGCATTCCCCCCCCCCTCATTGAGCCATTTACATATCCCAATTAGTGTTTTCTCCTAGAGTCTGTACTCATTTTACTGTACCTATACACGGTGAGGTAAATGTTACACAACCACACATCTCCTTATAGATAACAAGACATTGATTGCAAATGAACTTTGGTCTTGTCAAAATGTTTCATATGAAAAGTGTTAGCATGTCGTTTGTGTACTCCAAATATAGCATAACATAATGTGCTTTACTCATATTTTCCCTGTTAAAACCTACCGTTTACCCTACATCGACATGTCACTATAATAGATGAAGGTAGGTACCCATGGCACGATGATGTCAGCAGTAATGCGAAGGTGTCATCATCATAGCAGTGGGACCCCCTGTTAAGTGCAAATTAGCTCAGAGGGGAAACGTGTGTTGACCCTGTGCTCCATTTTTTTTTTATGAAAATTGGCTATGTTATGATTAACACTCCGGGACGCTAAAATACAAACCGGTGCTATCTATTATCTAGAGCCATGTAAATGAGGCAGTTTCTTAAAGAAGATGAACATGGATCAAAATGCAGGTCACTATGCCTTTTTGTGTAACTTCGTGTACCAATAGTATTCTATTAGGCTGATTAATATAGGTCCATTAGCATGATTAGGACTCGTGGAGATATTACAACTCGCCGAGATCAGTGGGAATATGCGGTTTCTAACCACAGAGTATCATTCGTAGTTAACTCATTCCGTATCAAGAAATGACGGAGTTCAGGGCTGTGTATAGACCAACCCGGGGACCAACAGTTCGTAGTCATTTTGTTAAAACTTCCTATAAACATAATTCTCTATAGGCCTACTACACATGATGCTTTATAAAACTAACTATATCGTCTAAGATTTCATGAGACTCCTTCAGTGTATCAAACGACAAAATCCCATGGAAGCTGTGCATATAGTGTTTGTGTACAGTAGTTATACCAGCCTCTGCCAGACGGTGCGCATACCAAGCGCCCTCATCTCGCAGAATATCATGTTCAACGGTAACCACCAAAACCGGCAGAAGTTCACTGACGTCATCCGCCATCATGGGCGAAAATAAAGGATTTGTGAAAATCTCGCCAAATTCTTCCCATTTATCTGTGTGTCTGCCAGAATCACCTGTCAATATAGACGCTTGGTAACCCTTGGGTACAAACCCACTGGGTAGATTGTCCAGATGCATGGTGGTTTGTCGTGTATGTGCCTGTAGGTTGTCGGGTGTGTGTTGGTTGTCAAGTAGCACGTGCTTGTAGTTGGCGTGTCCTACAGCGTACCATAACCAGCAGGAGGCCATCAGGTGGGTGCGGATAACGGCATGCCGGGGATGCAGACGGTAGGACGGGGTCCTGAAGTCTAGAGGCTGCAGTGCGGGGTATATCAGGATCTGAAATGAATAATAGGCTATTACTAATGAATATTAGTATTGTCGCTTAGTGAAAGAAAAAAAACTGGTGATGATGCCATAAAAGTATCAATTTAAATAGAGTTTTATATCTGCAATGCAACGTTGGACTCCCGGGGGGGGCCACTCTTGAATTTATGGATACCATGTGCGTACATCATCTCAAATTTCATACCCTTTTAGCGGGCCAAAATTCACTAAAGATACCCCCCTTTTGGTGGGATAGACACCAAAAATTGGGCAAATCCATACCCCTTTTGGTGGGCCACTCTGTAAAAGTTACAAAAGTCATACCCCTTTGGTCGTGCCACCTCTCCAATTTTGCCCAAAAATTATACTACTTTTTAGAGAAAATTATCAAAACTTCCCTTGAAAATTCAGGCCCAAAACCATACCCCTTTTGGCCTAAAATGGTCCAAAATGGACCCCTAATAACGGATCCGGGCGTACCTGCCCATGGGGCCCAAAACATACCCCTTTCCCTCTAGTTTGTGTACGCACATGGTTACTATAGATCAGATAGGGAGTGGCTCCCCCGGGGTTGGACTCGCCTGTCGTTCCTGGTAGTCCTAATCTATACAATCAGACAGATTATTAGTGTTGAGCATAATCACATCCGTGGAACATTAACCAGGGCTTCGTCCATAGAGCTATAATCTCACGTCTGGCCAGATATCTTGCATGACTCCCCGACACTCTTCATCACTCTCAAATACAAAATATTTTTGTCAGAATGTGCCCTCAATAGTGATGGACGAAGACGAATAGGGCAATTGTATATACACAGTTAAAGGGGCCCTGGCACCGTAATGCACGCCCGCATTAAAATGTCACGTGACCACTTTTTGACCAATCAGGGCGCCACGATTTTTCTGCTGGTCCCCTCGATTTTATGATCGCTGTCTGAATCGCTACCCATGTTGTTAATTTGCGGTGCCATGCAGGGCCCTTTAAAGGGATGTAAACTGCCGTTGAGGCACACTTCCGTTGCCAGGCCATTTACTTTTCCTAGCTCTGTTGCTACATAAATAGGAGAGATTTATTTACCTGTGCAGCTGGAGGTGGGTAGAACTCTTTATTTCTCAGACTTAATGACACTGCTGCAGCCAGATTGCCGCCAGCGCTGTCTCCTGGAGGTAAAAGTAATAGACGCAATCAGGGGGTAATATACAGGTGATATGTATGCCAAATAAAGTCAATATACTTATTAAAGGACCACACGATTCCTGCACAGTGGTCACAGATCGCTGAGTAAATCTTGGAAGCCGATCTGATCGAACTGATCAAACAACTATCAACGTTGATTCAATTTGCTGTGCTCACCGGGAATAAATCTATCTCGTTGATTGACCCAATGCAGTAGATTTACAACATCCATGGACATAACATAGCAATAATGTGGTACATTATGCCAACCATCAGCTGCCATGAAGGAGTGTATCAGGCCAAAAAAAAGTATTGTGTGTTTCCAGTTACATGGCTAAGAAGTATAGGGTCGGTAGGTCGGATTTTCTTCTCTTTTTTTTTTCTTTTTTTTTTTGATTTTGTACAGAAAAATATGGGCAGACCTGTTGGATTCTATGATTTTACAGTAGAAGTATGAAAGACATGAGAAATGTGAGGCATTTGTAAAGGATATGAATGAAAGTTATGAACTGTATACCAACAGATGAGGGCCTAGATGAGCTCCATGAAAAGGTGATGAAAAATCTTGAAAATGTCTGGAAAAATGCTTAAAAATTTCCCAAAAATGTCAAAAAATTCCAAAATTAAAAAGAAATTCTAGGGTTGGCCCTGTTTTCCTAGGGTCGGTCAGGTAACTGGAAACAAACCTTTTTTTAGGCCTCATCATAGCTTGCATCATGATAGCAAGACGGTATAATGCCTGGGGTAAAGCACCATTGTTGTATACTACTTATTGCTATTGAATACTTTGGGATGAGGAAGAGCTGTGGATAGACCGCAGCATGACAAATAATAAAATTAGCTGGATGGATACAGATGCATTTAACTTATTACAGACAAATAGTGTAATTACGTGGATACAGGTGTGTTTATGGAACGACAGACAAATAGTGTAATTACGTGGATACAGGTGTGTTTATGGAACGACAGACAAATAGTGTAATTACGTGGATACAGGTGTGTTTATGGAATGACAGACAAATAGTGTAATTACGTGGATACAGGTGTGTTTATGGAACGACAGACAAATAGTGTAATTACGTGGATACAGGCATGTTTATGGAATGACAGACAAATAGTGTAATTACGTGGATACAGGTGTGTTTATGGAATGACAGACAAACAGTGTAATTACATGGATACAGGTGTGTTTATGGAATGACAGATAAATAGTGTAATTACGTGGATACAGGTGTGTTTATGGAATGACAGACAAATAGTGTAATTACGTGGATACAGGTGTGTAGAAGACCTATCACGAAGCTATTTCTGGCACTTGGTAAGAAATACCCCAGGACTTCATTAGACAACTGATATCTCCATGGGAGCGGAAAAAATAAATTATGGCTTTGGGCCCAGGCACCATGACACAGAAATGTAGTGTATCCTGATGATTGATGTAATTTGAACATTAAACAAAGCTAACATTAAGAACCAGTTCTGGCTGATACTAACCAGCTACGATAACCTTGTCAGGGTCCACGCCATACTCCAGGGCATTGTCCATGAAGTGCACGGTGGCCGCCTCACAGTCCTCCAGGGGTACCGGGAACACGTGCTCAGGGGCCAGTCTGTACCTACAACAACGCACATTGTATATCAATTAACCATGTAGCTACTATTTGACCTGTAGTCCGTAATTGATTCCCAGATGATGAATCCTGCAGTATAGGCCTACAGCAGGCTCCCCAATCACAGTAAGCCCGAGAACAAATTTGAATGCGTTACCGTAATATCAAAATGAGAGTACAGGAGGACATTTCACAATAACATAGATGAGCAATATACTATAAACTCCCCATGTGATGCCGACATTTGAAATGTTTTTTGTGAGTAGGTTGCAATAAATTAACCTTCAGCTCAGCATAACAACTAGGAAAATGATGAACTTAAACAAACTAACAAGAGAAAAACTCAAGTGAACATGGAGACAGTGTCAAGGGGAACACATGAAAGTATGTCTCTTTCTTTCTAAGATGCTGGATCTTTTTTCACAATGCCAACATTTTCTATGCCTACTTACTCAACTGCTACGACCACTGCCCTCAGTTTTGCTGCTAATCGCATAGGTATCCTATCATGGACTGGAACGAGGTAGCATGATGGTCAATTAAATGTCTGACAGCAATGAGGTAGTAAGACATGCAGTTTGATATAGATCTCACAGTAACCGGGTTATTGAAGTAGGTATTAAGCATATAACTAGGATCTCAAACACGCTTCCAGCCTCGTCTTTCATGGGCTACACTGAAATTGAAATCTATAAGTGTCTAAATGATCAATGATCTATGATAGTATGCGTATCATTTTCCTAATTATAACATTGATTAGTTCGATTTACAAAGCTGTACCTTGACAATGCCGGGAAGTGATAAGGAAGCACATAACCCGGGCACATAACCTACCCACTGTGCCAAAGACCCATCCACCCCCATGGAAGTAGACTACGCCAGGTCCGTCAGGAGGCAGGTCGGTCGGTACATACACGAGTACTGGTACACCACCAAATGTCGCCTCCTGTATCTGTGGGTAAAAAAGAGTGTTCTGTTTTGATTTGTTATGGGGTGGGATGTGAATAGAATGACCATTGCACTTTAAACTTCAGCCATCGTCAGTGTCCATATAAAAGAAGAGCTGTTAGTATTATCAGAGACGGAGATGGTAGGGAGTATTTCTTCAGCTGTTACTTGTAACAATTACTAATGACATACTAGAGTGACATCCTGACTACATGTAAATGAAAAAAAAACATGAGAATATTGTAATTGTAATTTACACTGCTATACATATTAGAATATTATCACCTCCTAAAACAGGTACAACGTTTATATGAATGTTAAAAGCCCTTAGCTTACCTGCACTCCCTCTGGTGGAGAAGGGCGTGGGAGGTAGGACTGGGCAGTTCCAATAAGCAGTCTTATGGCTGCCACGTGGTAGTCAGGCCCAAATAAAGGCTCAACTGTATCACCCTTCAACATAAAGTCACATCAATCACTGGGACTCTCAAGAATAGTCTATGACATATCTTTTTTTACAATCAGAAAGGTCAGATCCATAGCCAGGTATATTGCACTGTCACCAAGACCTATGGATTCTGCCTAAATTCAGAGCCATTGGTTTTTATGGCTCTGACGTCCTATCCAGAGACTGAATAACATAAACGGTTCTAATGCATTTACTGTAAGTAATCCCCTGACTAATAAATACCTCTACTTTAACCCCTAAAATACTTTTGGTATTGTCGGAGCTTGAGAGCAAATTATTTAACATCCGAAAACCACAAATTGGATTTACTAAGGCCACATATTTTGGCAACACTAAACTAGCAATTAGACTCCATGAGTTTGAGTTACCTTGGGCCAAACGCTCCGATCATAATTATTTTTTTCTATTTTGGTATAAAACCAATCAACCTTTATAACTAATACGCAATACTCACAATGACACCGCTTATCTTGATGACAGTGAGTAGGACCCGTGCTCTAATAGGGTTATCCATGCCGTCAGGTACATCGACAAAGAAGTAGGATGACAAGGGGACAGCCACCAGTGCCACCACCAGCACAATGGCTGCCGAGCACCTCATCCTGCCCACTGTTGTGCAGAGAGTCACTCGTTATTCAACATAATATTATAAAATCCACTATGATAACCCTAATACATGTCCAGTGAATGTCATGATTGTGTTAACAATACGATCATCACTGTGCCAATAGAGTGTAGATATCTTGCTGTGTAATAGGGTTAATGTAAATAGAAAATGTACTAGAAAAAAATAGCTATGGCAAAATGCATTACAAAATCTGAATGATATTCAGAGTTTACATCACATGCTTGATGCACTATTTTCTACATTCTTAGCAAGACCCTCCTGGTGATCCCAATGATCCACCTGAAACACATCCCTGCCCACACAGTCACCTGTTTGGCATATGACGCACATCACACCCAGGACATCACACCAACATCCAAGATGTATGGCATAGGGATGAAACGCACGCCGCTATAACTGTTAGCACCTTCAGTGCACAACTTTTGTAACAGTAATAAGGAATATGAACCTTACTCTAATCAGACATTCAGCGACACCTGTATTACGCCCACCAGCCAATTAACAGTCTATAATATTGATTAACACGAATTCAGGTTGCAAAATGGTCCGTTATCATAAGTCATACATACACGTATGTATGTATGTACGTATGTATGTATGTACGTATGTATGTATGTATGTATGTATGTATGTATGTATGTATGTATGTATGTATGTATGTATGTATGTATATTAAACACGTATTTGTGACAAACGGTCCGCTCCGATAGCCTACTGAATACGATAGAACGGACGTTAAAGGTATGTCAAGATCTAAATACATTCACTCTCTTTATTCTACCCTCCCCGTCAACACACACTGTGGATGTATTAATATATTATTTCATTCACACACTGTTATACATAGCAGAGCCCAAGTAAATATAGACAAGATTCGCCGTTATACATAGCAGAGCCCAAGTAAATATAGACAAGATTCGCTGTTATACATAGCAGAGCCCAAGTAAATATAGACAAGATTCGCTGTTATACATAGCAGAGCCCAAGTAAATATAGACAAGATTCGCTGTTATACATAGCAGAGCCCAAGTAAATATAGACAAGATTCGCTGTTATACATAGCAGAGCCCAAGTAAATATAGACAAGATTCGCCGAAATGAAAATGATTCAGAGATATAGCAGAACATGAAGACCTACAACTAAGACCAACCTTCACAATGCTAGCACGACGGCAAACATGGCTAGATCCTGTCCTATAAATAGGAGCCTCTGTAGGGGTCTACATACGTGTTAGTCTCCATGTAGGACTATTAAAGGTTATCGAACTCTGTGGTATATGTAGCATGCTGACCCCGATAACAGCCTGAGCTATGAATTATGTCATCTTATCACTATCTCGGACTTGATAGGCGACGAAAACAATGCAATCTTCTTTCACTTTGAGGAGAGTATCTACAAGCAGGTATACGTTTACAATCCCTTTGGCCCAATCAATGTATTTAATGTATATTTATTCATAAGGACTATCTATAAAATGATATAGGAAGATTAGAAACTATCGATTATAGAATTATAAATAATGTCTTCTTCTAAACAGAGTTAAAGTGAATGCTACTAAAAAAGAGTTTTTGGGTGGAAACAGTATACATGTTTCACACGTTATGGTATAATACCTGTATTAGGGAGTGATCATTTTAAACAACAGGGGGGGGGGGGCTGGTGGGTTTGAGGGGGGGTCAGAATTTTTCAACCCCTTGAACAGGGGGGTCAGAATTAATTTGCCCCCTTAACTAGGGGAGGTCAAAATTATTTCACCTGTTTTCAGCTAAAAAAGCCCGCGTGTCACTCACTATAGGTTAAAAGGGCGCGTTCGTACGCTGTTTTCGCCTCCCAAGGGGGGTCGAAAAAATTTTGACCCGTCGAGAGGGGGGGGGGCCAGAATTTTTTTGCTATGCATATATCTTATAGGTGAATTTTCATCACATCTATTAAACAGACCAATATGAATTATATAGAGTACCTTTCAGTAAATTAGTCTCCTAATGTAGTATACTGGTATACATGGAACTTTGTTCTACCATTAATTTTCTCAGAGTTTGTTCTCTAAGTTTTAATCAGATGGGGGCAGAGGATGACTTGGGAATGTAGCTGTGAAGGTTGACCAGGATGGAGGGGGCAAGGGGTGACATGGGAAGGTAGCTGTGAGAGTGGACAAGGATAGGGACAGGGGTTGACTTGGGGATGTAGCGGGCGGGGTGGTGCAGTGGATAGCGTGCTCACCGACAGATCGCCAGATCGCCAGTTTGAGTCCCGTCCGAGTTGACTCAGCTCTCCATCCATTCATTGGTCAGTAAAATGAGGAGCACCAGAGATTTATCTCACTGTGCGAAAGTAAGCAGGGGGCAGTGACAAAACACGGAGACAGAAATGTCAAAGAGAAGCGACCATAGGCTGGCATCCATGGGCACTGTGTATGTATCCTGAAACTTGTATAGCCCCATGGTACTTGTTTCTCTGCGGTACACCTCCTGAAAGCTGAATTGCCCAAATGCCATGTGCATAAAGCACAGCCACTATACCAAGGGCAGGAGTAAAACTTACTTTACTTTTTTTAAAGGGTGACTTGGGAATGTAGCTGTGAAGGTGGACAAGGATAGGGACAGGCGGTGACTTTGGAATGTTGCTGTGAAGGTTTAATTAGATGGGGGAAGAGGGTGACTTGGGAGTGTAGCTATGAAGGTGGACAAGGATGGGTACAGGGGAAGGTGGACCAGGATGGGGACAAGGGGTGACATGGGTAGGTAGCTGTGCAGGTGGAACAAAGATCTGTACTCTTGTATTATGTTTGGAATAGCTATAATCTATGGCATGAGGATTTGTATAAGCACTTTGTGTATGTTATTTCTATATCTGCACTGGTGATGACAAAAAGGGGAAGCAGGAGTGAACTTAACCTGTAATTCAGGAATGTGGTTTCTCCTACATCTGTAGGATTTCCCCACCTTTTGAACTAAATAGTTGGCCCTCATGATTTCCTCAGATCTAATGAGAAAATATTTTTTTGAAGGAAGGGGGTCTGGTATTCTAGCTGCAACAGATGGACCGAATCCCATATAGGTAATAGATGATCAAATATCTCCTACCAAAATTGTCCTGGGGTGTATGCCCCTAGAGCCCCTAGATTTATTTTACCCATGCAAATATTACAAATGTTGCCTCTGTAGCTCATTTTGTACCATTAAATCCCATAAACTGGTAATTTGAATAACACCTTAACAATTTTCCAATCACATCCCTTAATGTTGAAATAAAGTGGCATAGTTCAGCTTCATCCTCACGTATTGATAGCCGCACCTTGTATGCAGAGTATCAAGAGAGGTCCACTTTTCCAACCCGGGTCCCCCCATCATAGGGTTTGGGTACAGGCCTGCATCGTGTAGGCTCGTAATGGCTTCTTTGAATGAATAAGTGAGTCTTGTGATATCCAGTTGGATGAAGATGGCATTTATTAATGGTAGTATGCCTGGAGTCCAAGTGTCTGGTCAGCGCAGCTTGTTACATGCTCTTGCACGTGCTGGCCACCCTAGTGATCCAGGCAATTAACATATCAGTACAGTGATTGGTTATTACATGGGCCAATAGGCCCTGGTTGCATAATAAGTCTAACGCACAACGCCACCACCTGGTGGTCGTTCTGTGTACTATTATGTATGTGACATATGGGGTTCACTTGACAACATGAGAAATAATATAATATCATGTTAATGAGACATTAATAATCATATCAATTTGAATTATGGATTTATAATTAATAATTAAAGCATAATATGTCGGAATGTTATGTAACCTTACATAATCCAAAATGGCGGCCAAGACACCGTTGAAAAAGGTGAATCTGGGGCTAACATAAACCCCCTAATTAATACAGAGCGTCCCTTGCTCCGGCCACTTAAGGTCCCAGAGTATGTAGATTTACCTGCTATGCGCAGCTATTGTAGTGGTTAGTAAAAGGTCCATGGGGTCTACTTTTGTAGTACTTGCTAATTCAGAAGGTTCATAGGATGCCAAAGGGCTTGGTGCTGCATTTCGTGATGTCGAGTTATTTTGAAAAATGGATTATTTAAAGTGATTTGGTATACATTTTGTGCATAGTACAACATCAAATAACACAATTAAACGTAATTTAGTAGAGATTCTTGCTGCTAACTACTAACTCCCTCCATTCACACCAATACAAGCATAATAAAAAAAGTGGACAGGATAGGAAGTCATGATACTAACTACTAACTCCCTTCTGTTGTAAACATATTATAGCCTAGACACATAAAGCATTGGATAGGAAGTCGTGATACTAACTACTAACTGCCTTCCATCGATGCACCAAATTACATATAATACAGGTATACATGTAGGCTTAGGCCAAGCCTATGGAATGGGTAAGAGCAAAATGAGTATCTGACAAATGCAAATGGCAATACGGTGATTCATAGTTTTGGCTTTATGAATCACTAATGTTGTAAGGTGGAAGATGTTGACACAGGGATTATTGAATGCATTGAAAGGAAAAAGGTGAGAGGGTTTCTGTAAGTCGGTTTCTATATAATCTAGTTTTCATTTCCAACAGCAGTGCTGTTACCAAAGGCAGCCATGAATAGCTGACCTAGTGTTAGTTCAGATGGGTATAATACCAGTGTTTGGTATTCACCATCTGTGTCATCAATAATAAATTCAGATTGGGGAGTTACTGGGAGGGAAATGGTCGAATGGCCGTCTTTAATATAAGGGCAGTTCTGTTAGTCGGGTCTTGTAGGGCTGGTATAACTGTACATCATGCTTTAAGGGGTAGCACAATGTGTTGGGGCAGACAAAAGGGTACTGATACCTGAAAATATTCTCTGTATCAATGTAATTATCAATATGAGGAACAGGTGTAGTATGAAGAGTGATCTTGTCGGTTTTCACATGTCGCCAGGTAATATTAAATGGTTTGGCAGAGGCCGCAGGTAGTGCTGTAAACATGGCGCCTCTGCCTATAGTTTTAAAGATTAATACAACTAGTACCATGGAGTTGATGACAGTCAATATAGGTAAAATATAATTCCATGCCGAGTGATTAAAGAAGGTGGCAACTCCATCTATGGCCGGGGTTATGCTCAGTGGCCTGTGCATATCCTTGGTGGTGGCCTTTGCTTCCTCCAAAATCCTGTCTGTGAACGGCGTGAGGTCTAAAGTAGTGTCTGTAGGTAACAAGTGGTGTGGATTGATGGACTGGAGGACAGCTTCTGTATTCAGATTCCTGTCATTACTAGTGTAGAGGTACGGTATATCCTGTATATATTATGGTTCTTTGGCATGGTGAGTCAGCCAGCCAGGTTCAGCCCTACACTTGTCGGATAGGTGGCAGCACCAATCCAGGAGGGGGGGAGGGTAGCACGGTGTGGCACCACTGCTCCTACCTATAAAAGGGACAGGGCTCAGTCGCCTGAATCCTGAATCTAATGAGATTGGATGAAGACCGGCGCCATATTCGGATAGACCAGGAAGTCTGACGTAGTATACTGGAGGTTATACCTAACCATGTATACCTTGAAATCCCTCAGGAATGGCTGACGGATTATGGATGGCTTCAGAGGGGACTTATGGTCCACTATGAATTCCAGAAGGCAGTTTACGATGCTGCCATGATGATGGAACTTAACCTCATAGCACAACCAGATCGTGACCAATGGGGTATAGACGAACTTTCACAGGTAAATTGGGCTGGTCTCTTTGCACTCAATGAGGGCCACCGTTACCCAAATCCAGATGTTCAGGAATGTTCTTTAGTGAACATAAGTGAATACCGTAAAGCTGCCACTGAATTTGATTCCTAGACTGACCGGTACTCAATCATGGAAGCTGATATTACACATGCCAGTAAACACAGTTTACTTAAGTGGACACAAGCTGAGACTGTCTGCCGCCTCATCCGGAATCAAATCCTGGAAGAGAGGGCAGCAACCAAAGCCAAGCATGAGGAGGAGGAAAGGTAGCGTCTTGATGACGAAGCCGCTAGAGCTCCCCCCATCACCAAGATTGTGGTAAATGGCAAGTCGGAAAAGCCAACCGCCCAAACCTGACGGATGCCCCGAAACGGAGTCCTAGAGTGGAGAAATTGGTATCTGAAACTAAAAGTAAGAAACCAGATGACTCTGCTGGCTCTGAGGATGAAAGCTGGACAAACAGACAGGGAAAGAAAAGCAGAGCTCCGCAGGCTTAAGAACCTTCTGGATTCTGCTGTTATCCAGCAGCATACTAAAGCTGCAGAACCAGTAGAGAAAATGGATGTAGACGATACCGAGTCTAATCCCGAATCTAATGCTTCAGATGAGTCGGATGACAATATTGTCCCCTTGACTGTCACTGAAGCAGAGCGATGGGCTAATGCCAAGGGTGGGTTCAAGGAATGCATCCCGACCTGCATGCAGGACTGTATTACCGACAAAACTAAGAAGGGTACCATTAAATATGTGTGCCCTAAGATGTATAACAAAGACGGTAACTCTGACGATGAGGACTGGATGCATCTTACTCACAGTGATCCAATCCCGAAAAAGGTGTATCAGAGTATTTGGCTACTGCTAAATAACTGTGCCAAAACTTACTATAGTCTGATTCCGAAGAAGAAACTTCGTTGGGCCTTGGATAAATGGTATTCCAAGACCCGGAAGACATGCCCTTTCTCCATTTGTATGGATAAGAGCAAAATGGATGAGGAACATATCTGGGATACCCAGCTCCGTTTCCAACGTCATCTGGTGGAGTAGCATATGCACCACCACCCCGAGTACTCTTGTGATCCTGATGAAGGTAAAAGGAGTACTAAATGTACAAAGCGTGTAAGTTTCCAACGCCGAGGTGACTTATGCCGCCATGGGAAATCAGCACATGCTGATGGATTGAACAAATCTCGTGACCAAGTCATGAATTTGCACAAAGAACTCAAGGCTGAGTTCCGTAAAATGGACAATGAGCGTTGGATTAAAGTGAAGCCGAGTGATCAGTCTTTCGGCCTCACTGACAAAACTCATGGTAAGAAACTTGTGGCGAGGTTTGTTATCACCAAAGGACGGTGCAAACTAGATCTCCGCGATGAAGAGTGGAACGAGTGTTGTAACTCAGGAATGAAGCCAGCTCAATCCGGCAGAAGCAGTAAGGAGGTTCATATGGAGGAATCTCCCAAGAAACAGGGCAGCACCAGTGATTGAGGGGATCATTCCAGATCGCCCCTTGCTCATCATCATGCCGCTGGAGAACCGAATGAGCCGACCTTTAAACATCCATCACAGGTGTTAAGAGGCCTGAGACACGGATCTAGCAGTATGAGTTCTTACAGAGCTGCTACCGAAGGCACACCCGGCAAGCTTGATCCCAACTCAGTTTCTTAGTACTGAGAGGGAAAGGAAAACTGCGGAAGAAACCAGCTGCTGCAGCTGGTAGTTCTTAAGCCAGTGGTTCAGTCCAACCTTTGACCACTGCCGAGCAAATTCAGCAATACTTGAAGTTGGGTCTGCAGGTTCATCTACCCCGAACTCCGGGTTGTATACCGTATGTACAAATGGGAGCAGATCCATCCGGATCTATACCTATCGTCATTCCTGCTGGTGAAACTGGAGGTATCCCACCTCCTGTTTCGCTACCATAGCCGGAAGTTAAAAAAGAGCCACCTGAAGCACCAAAATTCTTTGTGGTAGGGTGGAGACCTGGTTCGATAATGTAAAATGAGAAAAGGTACAAGAAAGTTTGAAGTGCGCTGTACACGTCCTGAAGAAAAAACTGGACAACGAAGAGATGAAGAATGTTAAACTGCATAGTAAATTTATGACAGTTTTTGGCGTTGACTTAGATGACTGGGATGGGAGTAAGGAGCATGCCTTGCGGTTACTCAAAGACAAATATGGAAAGAAGTAACCGCAGCCCTGTATGTTAAGATTCTTATTTTAAGAATCTGTATAGTATATTGGATTGAGTGTTGTACTTGACCATGTATACCGAATATTAGTATTAACCTTTAATAGATTAACACCGAGTGTTCCGGAGCTGCTGATCCCGTCCCGGATATTCTACATGTTACCTGTGATTGTTTAATTGACTGATCCAAAAGACATAAGGGAACATCTATAAGGATGTGGATATCTCACATTGCATCCGGACATTTCTATTCACCTGGATATTTATTCAGATACTGTGGACGGTTTAGGGTACATAAAGCATAACCGAGGATATTGCTATTATGTTATCCGAAACGTCATATATATTATTCCTGGACTTCAGCACTATGCAGAGGATCAGGATAGCTGCCCTGTCAACATCCATGTTTTATTATATTATAAAAGACAATAGCACATCCACCCAGTGGTTAGCTGACCCCAAGAATTATGTTTAATGCTAGAGGGATCAGGATCATCATTTCTAGGGTTGTCGCCTAAATATATAGACTATATTTGGACACTTGTTCTATAATATAACTGCACATATATGTTATTGTAACAATTCATCACCAACCACCTGACTATTCATATAGTGTTACGGGTATTGTCTTTGTTCAGTATTAATATAACTAAGTCAAACCGAACTGTGTTCATATGCAGAAATCATTACAGGATCTGCAATCCAAATAGTTTTCATAACTTATCTACAAGATGACCAAGTCATTTCTGTTTATATACTATTGGGTATATTTTTCTCAAAAAAACAAAAAAAAACCTTAGCTATATATGTATTATTTTTTTTTATGTATAAAACATTCAACATACGAGATGTGTTGTTATAATAATATGTGGTACATACCACTATATTCTATAACGAATAGGAAATTTTATCACATGCTAGTTATAGAATTTGAAATGTAACAAAAACCGTAATAAGTTATACCTCTATTGTATGTTAGATAGATATAACTATTGTATAACCCCATTGTTGGTTTAATAGTTTATTTCAACCCTTAGTTTTATTTAGTGGGGGTAATATCTGGTATATCCTGTATATATTATGATCCTTTGGCATGGTGGGTGAGTCAGCCAGCCAGGTTCAGCCCTCCACTTGTTGGATAGGTGGCAGCACCAATCCGGGAGGGGGGAGAGTAGCATGGTGGTAAGGATGTTGTTGATACTGCTGTGGCATCCTGCAGGTGTGACGGCAGCCCAGGTCCAGAATGGCCTGTCTGTCACCAATGGCTTTCACCAGGAAGAACTCCTGTGCTTCCTCCAGGTATTCTGCCAATGGTGTGGATGTGTTGTAAGGCTTGAGGCCCTCCATCTGGAGTTCTTCTTCTGTCTCATAGAAGTACTCAGTGATAGCCTTCTTCATTGCGTCATAGTCATCCTTGACCTCTGTTGACTGGCACTCATAACAGGCATGGGTTAGTTAGGATAAGTCTTAGTGACACAGTGCTCAAAGTCTCACAAAATTTATCACACATTAATGCAAGTGTGGGAGTTCTGAGTGTAGGAGGTTTACGGCTGTCATCATCCTTGGAAAGCTTTTTCAAAGCCTAAGTAACCTCTTTCAAAGTTCGTTGTGATGCATCCTGAGGATTGATGTTGGCTGTTGCCAATTTACCTGGAAGTTCTTTTATCTGGTCCTCTAGCCGTTTGGCTTCGTCCTCATGTGCTTTGGCACGTTCCTCCAGTAAGTTGGATTGAGCTGAGTGTTGCTCCTAGAGCTCTTCCACTTGCAGCTGGACACTGGCTTTAATTCTTTTCTCCAACTCTGCAATCACCTTGTCTGGTAACATGATGATGTTTTGGGTAGCGGTTGAGGTAGTGGCTGAGGTGGTGGCCACAGTAGTCTGGGTCCTCTTTGCAACCCTCCTATAATACGGTAGAGGATGTAGTGTTTTAAATGTTCCGAGACTCCTTGTCTGTGTACGATTATTTAAAACCTCTTCCTCATCACTGGACATGTAGGTAGTGACAAAGACTCGGGTTCTCGCACCATTTGTAGGCTCTTAATGGCTACTTTGTATGAATAAGTGAGTCTTGTGATATCCAGTTGGATGAAGATGGCATTTATTAATGGTAGTACACCTAGAGTCCAAGTGTCTGGTCAGCACGACTTGTTACATGTTAAATCAGGCTCTTGCACGTGCTGGCCACCCATGTGATCCAGGCAATTAACATATCAGTACAGTGATTGGTCTTTATATGGGCCAATAGGCCCTGGTTGCATAATAAGTGGTCTAATACACAGCGCCACCACCTGGTGGGCGTTTTGTGTACTATTATGTATGTGACATATGGGGTTCACTTGACAATATGAGAAATAATATAATATAATGTTAATGAGACATTACTAAATCATATCAATATGAATTATGGATTTATGATTAATAATTATAGCATAATATGTCATAATATTACGTAACCTTACGTAATCCAAGATGGCGGCTAAGACGCCGTTGAAAAAGGTGAATCTGGGGCTAACAATCGCAACTCAATATAAGAGACCTTGTGGGCCCAGACAATGCTAACATGCACTACTTAACCTGTATCTCTTAAACCCCCATGGGGGTGGCATAATATGTCTCCTGATAAAGACTTAAAGGTGCTCCCACATCACTTTATTCTTTCTGAAATCCTTAACTATGCAAAGGAGATAATTGTGATGGACAATTACATAGGTTTTACTGGTGCCATGTGGGTTTAAGGTAAAGTCTGTGTGAAGATTCCATTCACTTTGTCCGTTCATAGGTCACGACTTGGAATGGTGCAGCCAAACCACCATTTGGCCGTCGATCTTGGATAACCTTCTCCAGAGGAAGCGATTGCCAGCTAAGAGAAACATAGGAAAGGGAATGCCATATCAGATTATAGTCCTCTCTAGGCCAAAGTATATTAATCAAGTCCAGGTGATCTGGATGACTGAACTGAATAAGACCTATATTTCATTCAAATTTCTCCAGAAACATTGCAAGACAAAGTGTCAAGGAACCTTTTTGCTTTTGGAACATGGTTATGTAATGATTGTTCCTATGTTTTTTTCACCCAATGTATCTACATCATTTTAATGGTGTTGATAATTATAATTTAGTGAACTAATCCTATTCCTCACCCGGCGCTGCCCACGGTCGTACTTGTAGTATCTATCACCAACAAAGAAGTAGAGCTCGTTATCCACAGACCACGTGGTGGCAGCGCTGATACTGGTCACATGTTGGGGCAGCCCCCAGATGCTGATCATCTTAGGATAGCCTCTCTCCACCCTCCCATTCCTACCAATCTTATAATACACATTACCTGCAAAGAGTAAAATCAATACGTTGTTTTTTCAAGTAGAAAATTGCACAGAAATGACATAGTCTTTATTTATAATAGCATTTAATACTGCCAAATGCTCAGAAGGAGGACCAGAGACAGACAGTTAAGTCATTATGTTCTGAAATATGTGGGGTTCATATGAATGGAAAGCTTAGGAAATGAACACCCATTTTATATAAAGCATTTCTCCAATTAAACTACAAGTGTCATATATACTGAATGGTCTAGACGAAAAAGAAAAAAAGAAACGCGTTCAGAATATGGAAACAAATAGAGAATTGAGGTGCTACAGGTGTTATTAACAACTGACGTGTGCACATTTCCACAAGGACATGTATATCGGATTACTTTCGTAATCACGTTAAAGAGGTAACCTTGTTCTATTTTTTTATTTTTTTGGAAAACCCTTCAGGTGAAATAGTGACGGCTGGCGCATCTGTGCCCGGACAGAAGTTGTCAGCACTATTAGGATTTATTTGTTTTGATTATATTGTCAATTGTTTCTTGTGAGGGTAGTTTAACACAGCTTCAATACACTACAATTGACGTGCAACTGGCGTTAAAGTATCATCAATATTTACTCAAAATCATGACTTTAGTCACATGTTTTGTATGATATATAATTGCCTCAGTGTAAAGCCACACAAGGTATTGATCACATGAAAAATACATTTACCAACAAATAGATAAATCCTATTATTTCCGGTCCATTGCACAGCCGCATCTACCCTGCCCGAGTAAAAGCCTGGGAATTCATGTGATATCCAACTGTACCCTCCTATTTGAGTCAGG
This sequence comes from Acholoe squamosa, assembly GCA_949317995.1. Taxonomy (NCBI): domain Eukaryota; kingdom Metazoa; phylum Annelida; class Polychaeta; order Phyllodocida; family Polynoidae; genus Acholoe; species Acholoe squamosa. The sequence continues at coordinate 48,867,509 of OX439047.1, forward strand.
TTTAGGTGGTATTTTAAAACAAATGAACCCTGTAATAGAGCATAATGACAAGTACACATGTATCAACATTGTTTTCATTTTCTATCAAATACAGCTTGCACTACCACTACTGTAGCTTTATTACAATTTCAAACCGCCATGTCTGTTTCCTCTATTACCAGCATGGATGTTCAAAGACTAGTTCAATCTCACGTTGCCAGTAACAACTATCTCCATTAGACCTGATACTTAGTTACTTTACTGTGAGGAGTGAGGGTAGGCTTTCGTCTCTCAGCATACCATTAGGTATATATGACGTGGATTCACACCTGTTGTAGCCTCACATAAATACAAAATGGATATCAAGGTCACATTACCATAATGAGGTAGATAATGGATGGGTTTTACCTTCTGTCACCTTACCATAATGAGGTAGATAATAGATGGGTTTTACCTTCTGTCACCTTACCATAATGAGGTAGATAATGGATGGGTTTTACCTTCTGTCACCTTACCATAATGAGGTAGATAATGGATGGGTTTTACCTTCTGTCACCTTACCATAATGAGGTAGATAATGGATGGGTTTTACCTTCTGTCACCTTACCATAATGAGGTAGATAATGGATGGGTTTTACATTCTGTCACCTTAGCATAATGAGGTAGATAATGGATGGATTTTCCCTCTGGCAGCTTACCATAGAGAGGTAGATAATAGATGGATTTTCCCTCTGGCAGCTTACCATAGGGAGGTAGATAATGGATGGGGTTTCCTCTGGCAGCTTACCATAGGAATGTAGATAATGGATGGGGTTCCCCTCTGGCAGCTTACTATAGGGAGGTAGATAATGGATGGGTTTTACTTTCTGTCACATAACCATAATGAGGTAGATAATGGAAGGGGTTTCCCTCTGGCAGCTTACTATAGGGAGGTAGATAATGGATGGGTTTTACTTTCTGCCACATAACCATAGGGAGGTAGATAATGGAAGGGGTTTCCCTCTGGCAGCTTACCATAGGGAGTTAGATAATGGAAGGGGTTTCCCTCTGGCAGCTTACCATAGGGAGGTAGATGGGTGGCTCTTCACCCTCAATCACCTGGACCAAAAGCTGAATGGTGGCTTCTGGTATTTCATCAACTTACCGTAAAGAGATAGATGATGGATGCGTTTCTACCTTCTGTCAACGTCATTGCTGCATCTACCTGGCTGATGCCATGGAAGCTAAGGTTGGTGTAGAGTGGGTAGGAGCCTGCAGCGCCCTCCTCCCTCAGCTTCATGAACCTGTTATCTGTTAATGCAAGATTATGAATACTAGCTGTATAATGTCACTACTTCAAGTTCCTGGAATCACAAGGTTTTGGAATCACATCAGCATCCAAGAACCGGAAAAGGAAAATGTAGTTCAGGGTACCTAATTCCAAAGCCTGTGACTTCAACTATAAAAGAGAGTCTTATTCATAAAAATATCTACGGTAAATTCGTACGATGAATGGTAAAGCAATGCTAAATACCTTTAAAGACATAGACATAAGGACTTCCCGGAGGTGACATGATGGCATCTATGTTAGAAAAACGGCATGCCTCAACTAAACCAGAATTGGGAAACCTTGTTGGCCTCTTATAACTCGTGGTTGTTATTTTTGTTGTAGTTGTTGGTTTTGTAGTGGTTGTCCTTGTAAATTCAGGGGATATGCCAAAGCCAGGAGGATACCTGGTGGTGGGTGCAGGAGGGGGTCCGGGGGCTGGTGTCCACCAGCACCACCAACAGTAAGCCGGGACAGTGGCCGGAGAGGGCCTCCATGGTATAAAGGTGGTTGGTCTAGGTCTCCAGGGCCTCCTGGTGGTGGTGGTTGGTGTAGTTGAGGTTGTTGTGGTGGTGGTTGATGTTGCAGATCCTTGTCAATAAATGAATAAATAAAGATAATAAGTTCAAATAAAACTGTACACATGTCTTCAAGTCAAATGCTAAAACAATATTTGTAGATCATAAAGGATTGTGATAAATAATTCCTTACATGGTGGAAGAAACTGAGCATTCTATTGATAACTGTATTTGTTTGCAGAAAGTTGTGTTCAGTATGATGGAATATTCAATTAAGGCGAATTATTTATATGTGTTTGATAACTGGTTGTAGATACAATCTGTCTAATTCAAGATTGACTAACATTTCTTCTTAGTAACTTTCAGGATGTTAGTCCTACTTAAGTAACACATAGAAAAGATAAAAAGCCATAGGTCACGGTGTCCGTTTGGCCACTGAAGAGTATTGAAGTTTGGTGGTCTTAACTAGAGCCGCCTCTGAGAAATTTTATTTTTCTACATTTAATTCCACAGAAAATAAAATTCTCCAATAATTTCTTAACTAAACTTCAGGTATACATATCTATGATCATCAAAAACATTTTGGGAACAAGTAGTACAAGTAGTAGGTAACAGGTAAAATGAAAATTTCCTGAACAGAATAAAACTATTACTAATTCTTTATATATAAGAGTCTATAGGTACAGAAAATACGAAATCAAGTGATAAGAATGGGTAGAATGGCAATGAATCACACCTAATGTGATGATAACAAGAAAAATGTTGCAAGGACCACAGATAAGAGTTGCCACAGATGACGTCACAGCAGCTGCATGACGTCACTAGTGACGTCACAGGCAAACCGAAAACATAATGGAGTTGCACGGTACCGGCCGCTTACGCGGCTTGCAACTCCAACAAAGTAAAATGAGCTTTAACCACTTAACTGTATAAAACTTGTTTATAAAGGTAAGTGTGCACTATACATGTATGCCATGCACAATCTAATTGACCTAATGAGTAATGCCTTTATGGAGACGTCCTTATAGATGACGAGAGCATCTTTTGACAAAACCCTCGATGGAATCATGACTTAAGGATGCCTCCCGGACTGGTGGATCCAGGGACTGATGGACCCATGTCAAAGATGGACCCACCTGAGACTGATGGACCCAATCTGGGAGACTGATGGACCCACTCCCTCCCTACCTGTCCCACACAAACACTGCAGGGAGATTGATGGACCCATTCCCTCCCTACCTGTACCACACAAACACTGCAGCCCCTACACACCCTCTTTCATCTATAGTAGTGTGCAGGCCTTTTTTGCTAAAAGGAGGCTAAATCTTTTAGCCCCCCCCCCTCCTCAAGAGGGGGTCAAAGGTTGTTACGCCCCCCCCCAAGCCCATGAGAGGGAGTCAATAACTCATTTTTGATGAATAAATCAATTAGTACAGGTCATTCAAAATTTAGGTCCATCAGTCACAAAGTTGGGTCCAACAGTCCCAATGATTGGGTCCATCGATCGCGGAAATTGGATCCAACTGTGTGGGTCCAACTGCCTGTGGGTCCATCAGTCATGTAATCCTTTAGGATAACGTACCATACAGAGCTTGTACACCTTGTATGTCGTCAGAGTGCAGCCTGAATGCACCAGGGGCGTAGGTCTTGTAGTAAGGCGCCATGACAGCCGAAGAGTTCTTAGAGTGGCTCAGACCCAGACTGTGGCCGATCTCATGTACTGCTACAGCCAACAGGCTACGGCCATCTGTGGTGTAAAGGTAATTGGGTACCTTATGTCATTTGTTGTAGACATCACTGCCTATACATAGGTATAGATTTGTCATGCCTATTGACATTTTACAAATATTTGGGACAGATCAAACATAGAAATTAGGCAGTGCCATTTCTTTTTGAAGAGAATTAAAGTAAATACTAAAAAAGAATGCCCGTTGTCTATCTTGTAATACTAGTTTACCTTGTAAGATCAAGTTATTAAATGTCACTAGAGTGAGCTATTAACATTTAAATGTACATTATCTGATAGAGGTAAATTTGATAAAATAACATCATTTTTAATATACATCCGTTACCATGAAATGAGTGCTCTGGTTAAAGGGTATAATTTATATCTATATATTCAAATATGATAACCAGATATGATAGTCATATCATTACTCTATTTGACCTGTAAATCTCATTCTGCTATCTATAATAGCTTTTATACAAAGCTAACCTATTCAAAAGCACTTTGGAATGTTCAAAATTATGGTAACGGATGTATTGCCCTCCTATCTCTTACCATAGGGTTTTTTTTTTATTATTGTGCCATTACTTAGATAATCAATCTAACACTGTCCCCTTTGGGATTAGAATATGTCACCTTATACATAAATAGGTTCTAGAATAAAAAGCATACATTTTCAAATTCTAATTTTTAGCATATTTCCCGCCCAATTGGCGCGGTTCTCAGATTTACACCCTAATACTTGTATACATCATTATTGTAGGGTGTCACTGGTTTGTCCTCATGAGTCATTTGATACATATGTATCCATTGCCTTTATTAGTAGCCATTTGATATAGAATTCATTGACCTTCAATTATATTTCTTTTATAATGCACCCATTAAATGAAAGTTTATAATTTGACGTCTAATATAGCCTTATAGCAGTCTGGCAGCAACAGAGTGATATCTTTGAACTGAATAACTTGTCATGTTCGGGTAATGTCCCCTGTGGACACTCTGTAACCTGCCTCTAGCTAGCTGGTGATGACAAAACCATGCACATGGAGGCAGCTGATGAACCACTGATGGCATGCTTCAGCCTAATGATGACAGGCTATATATCTAAACAAAATAAACTGACTGCCAACAGACGGCTGACTGATGGCCAGCAGTGACTGATGACTCATAGGGATAGTATTCTTAGGCCTCCCCAGCTTTCTAGCTCTATTAGAGCTTGAATTATGATTATTTGGTTGACAATTAAGCCCTAATCTTTTAGATTCCACTGTCACTGCACACTGGCGGCCAAGAGGCGGCCAAACGGCAGCTGACCGGGGCCGCCATCACTGCGTGTGATGTTGTGACCTCATGATCTAATTGGACTCAGAACGAGGCTAGCTGTTATCACTGGCCTGAAGCATGTCATCAGTGCTTCACCAGCTGCCTCCAAGCACGTGATTTCGTCATCACCGGCTAGCTTGAGACGTCTGATCTCTGTCTACAGGACTGGGGTAACAGAGCCGATACTATAAGGGTAATTCGGTAGATTTTCTTTTGAATAATTTTAAGAGTACCTTTGGATGCAAAATTGACTCTTGGGATACTAAAAGAAAATCTACTTTTCTCCATAAGCCCCAAACCCCCAGTTTTCCCCAGAAATGCCCATAAAATGTTAGCCTCTCAGTCGTTGCAAAATTGAAGAGCTAGTCTCATCAGGGTTTAATGGAATATCTAATTATAAACTTTCAGTGTACCAAGCATTATCTGAAAGTGAAAGGTACATCCATAGAAAGGCAGGTAAACAGCTTGCAGTTCTATGAATTTGATATGTCCTTACGTGTAAATGATGCAGACCAAGGTTCATCATCGTCGAAATGTACATCTCCCCCACTTCTAGGACTGAAGGCATGCGCTAATGTGTGTCCATAGCCATCAAATGGGTAATTATCTCCATGGTTACGGCGTCCAAACAAGAGCTCTATGTCTGCACGACCTCTTCTCTGATCCACAAACTTTAAATTGGTCACCGCACTCCATATCTAGAAGAATACATTATTTTTTTCAGAAATTGGGGAGAGGAGAGCTATAGAGCCCTGAATAGGACATGCAACATAATTCTTTTTCTCCACAAAAATATTTTTGTGGGTAGAGAAACTTCCGAAGTTCATGCAAAACACCCAATACATCCCAGTGTGTGTATCAGCTGTGACTATGACTATATCTTAATTTGCTTACTCCTACTTTATGCTACTTCACCCCCTCTCTTCACCCATCTCATCCTCAGCCATACATAGCTAGCTACATCTACATTTCTAAGACACGGACACTCTTACGATATATAAATTTAATAACTATATCAGACTAACTAGCGAGTATTACTACGATAAAATACTATTTATTTTACTATCCTTAATGCCTGAAAGTGCCTTATTGCTAGACAATAATTGAAATGATAAACTACAATCGATGTACGAAAGTGGAGTTATTTAATTCTTTAAAAAGTGGAGTTGTTCAAACTTTAAAAAGAAAATTATTCCTCCAAGTACAGAAACTATTTTTATGTACAGAAATAGTCTTGTCGGTACACAAACGATCTTGCGGATACAGAAAAAAAATCTTGTTGGTGCAGAAACAGTTTTTTTTGAGTACACAAAACAATAATGTGGGTACACAACACCCCCAGGTCACACGTGTTGAGACCTTCCCCACAGGGGACGCTGGGGCTGCCTGACACAGTAAGGCTCTAATCCTATTCTTGGGAGCAGCAGTGACGTCATAGCAACCAGCGCGGCCCTTATCAGCCTTATCTGGCCACTGATTTATTTTAAATAGGAAATGTACTAGAAAAAGGTGTTAAAACCCTTATCGCAAAAGATCTAAACATCCCACAGCAAAATGCATTTCAAAATCTGAAGAATATTAAAAATTTGCTTCATATACTTGGTGCACTATTTTCTATTCCCAATATTAGAGAATAGAATTTCTACAAATTTTCAAAACTCTTGAAAATCAATATAAGGATTACTGAAAATCACTTCTGTATAATGAAGTGGAAAGATTAGTATCCAATGGGTCGGTAGTTGGGGCCCCAATGAGACCCTAATCTCATCTCTTATCTGCGATTTTCTCAAAACACTTCACCATATACTGACATATTCTGTGGATGCACAATGAATTTAGCAGGTGAAGAAGGTGTACTTTCCTTTAAAGGTTAGATGAAACTCAGATTAAAAGACAATTATTCTGTCCTGAAGGATTCTGATTTAGGGTAGGGTTTGAACCTGAATGGCTATAATTCCAGTGCCAGTGCCTATACCAGTGGTATTACCACTAAGCCTTAGCACCTGTTCATGATGTTTTAACCCATACTTAAGCCTGTTTAATGTTATTCAACTCTTCATATAGAATTGATTCATTATAGAGTACTACAGGAAGTAATTTAAAAATAATAAATAAAATCAGTTCAAAAATAGTTTCATTAATTTAGGGAGTTGATATGATTTTGTACATGCAAGAATTGTTCTAACACCCATGAGAATATTCGTTCATCCACAAGAATTGTTTCTACACCTTTCATCTGTACTGCAAAAATTGTTTCTGTATCCACAAAAACAAATTCAGTACCTTCAAGAATATCCTTTTTGGGGAAAGGTAATTTTTTGTATGTCCTATTCAAAGCTTAAGGGCTCTGTGGTATGCAGATCCCGGGTTGGGACAGGGAACTTTGATTTTACATAGGCTTATAGGCAAGGAGACTTCCAGGGGGGAGGATTCCAAGGGGGAAAATTCCTAGTGTTAAACAAGAATCATGATGTAAGTATGACACACTGGCAACACAAGAAATGCATCAGGCTAGACAGAACTTGTAAAAGAGCGGGAGGAGTGTTGTGTTATATCTCTGGAAAGTTGTCTTCATACTGTACTATTGTCCCTGAATTAACAGTAGCAAATCTAGATATTGAATGCCTCACTATCAGATTCAGAAAACCGAATAACAAACTGATGACACTTTGTACTGTATTTATAGAATGCATTTATAGAACATCTTGAGAAACTGGCAGAAAATGTAGAGAGTGAGATTTTTATTATGGGAGATCTTAATATTGATGTCAGGAAAGTAGACACACCTAAATGCAAACGATTGCTAGCACTCTGTAGATTACAGGGGTGGTCTTTGCTGATTGACAAGATAACCCGGTTAAACAAAAAAGGCACCGCTATTGATAACATAATTACAAATAGTGCACACATCATGGAACAAGGGGTGATCAATAAGTTGATCAGTGACCATTTGCCAGTATTCTGTATGAAAAAGAAACTACCTGAGAAATATGTGCTGAAAAAGGTTTCAGGTCGGACATACAGAAAATATGATAAAGATGAACTCCAAGATTGCATGCCAGAGCAAGACTGGGATGCTTTCTACATGCTACCAACAGTTAAACAAAAATGGGACTTTATCCTTAATGCGATCACAGTGTATCTTGATAAAAAGTGCCCTATCAGGACCTTCACTTTCAAAGACTATCAGAAAGAATGGATGGACAATGAGGTGTTAGAGGCGATGCGTGACAGGGATGACTTAGTTATTGAACATAAAAGGCATCCATCTGACTTATTATGGCAGGAAGTAACAAATGCTAGACAATATGTGGAACATTTGATTGTGAAAAAGAAATCCAACATTGTTACAGATAAACTGAAAAACTGTGAAAAGAACCCAAAAGATTTTTGGAAACATCTGGAGCTTAATTCAAAACATCCTGGGATCACGACCCCAGCGATCTTAGGAATAAATCAGCCTTATCCTATTAAGCGATCTTAAGAGTTGACTGGGTTCACATATCCTAGCCAGCACTAAGATCGCATCGATCTTAGCCTCAGCCCTCCTACACTATTCCAAGAAGAACTGACTAGGCACAGGGGTAAGAGTCCCAAAATAAAGGAATAGCTGTGGAGTCACTCTTCTTCACAAGAGTGCTTATACCATCATTTCCCGTCCCCATATGGGCTAACAAAATAGCACAGGGTGCAGTTGACCCCCGTACAGTATTCAAGAGTTGTTCCCATGAATGTATGATTTATGCTTGCCTATAAGAAGCATTGTGCCCTCCCCCCAGGACAAAGAGAGAGAAGGAAAGAATTACCTTACGGTGCACTTAACGCATGAGTAGCCCTAAGAGCCCTCAAGGACACTCAGCAAACATCCTCCCTCCCCTCTTTATGTATGCAGCAGGCTATTCACTCTTTCGATCAGGAGTGTTCCCTGTAAGTGCTCTTGTACTCAGGTGAAACCACTATGCATTTCTTTCACTAAGATCGCAGTGATCTTAGTGGTGGAATAGTCAAGTGATCCCAGGACTAGCTATTCTGGACAGGCCTGCAACCACTGCATTACATAGGGTAGACCAGCCAGGTCTTATGATATGTGCCTACACTAAGATCGCTGGGGTTGGGATCCCAGGATGTTTTGAATTAAGCTCCTGAATAGTCTACTTAAAGTCCCAAAAACCTCAGAAACTCCAATGCTAAAGGACAGTGTCACACAAGCCTTCTTGGAAGCACAAAGTGTGCCAGAGTGTGCTAATAATTCTTTTTGCCACCAGTGGGGAGGAACTAGCAAAGGCCCAGCCAAATTATGTTAAACATGATTATAAGTTGCCAAGTGCAAGAGAGTATACTGTACGAAAGAATGGTTCAGAAAAAGTTAAGGTAAATCCAGCTGATGTATTAGGGCATGTAAAAGACATTGATACTAGTAAACCATCAGGTATACCCACAATTAGTACAAGGGTTTTAAAGGATTGTTTCTTAGTTGTTGTACCACAATTGATAATTCTATTCCAAACATCTGCTGGAGGGTATCTCAAAAAGATTGGGAAACCAGTTCTCACCGTAACTATTTGATCCTGCAGTTCTCCTACATTTCTCACCCTAAGAACAGACTTCCCTGCTTGACTTCTGCTACAAGTGAACTGCACGGAAATAGGTCTAGTTGCAAAATAAGAGACTGGACCCCTCCTATACCACTCCTATAACTGACTCCCTGTTTACAATACAAGAGGGAATCCACTCCAGAGGGTCAGTGAGTTCAATTTTGGAATTATCACCTCCGACAGGATCAATTCCAAATCTTTTTGAGATACCCTCCAGACCTAGCAAGTTTCCCATTACAATGGGGAAAGGCACAGCTCAAGCTACTTCCTAAGTCTGGAGATTTAACAAGCATAAAAATTTGGAGGCCAATGAGCATCTTACCTCTGGTTGGAAAGATGATGGAAAAGATAATGCATAAACCTATGATGACTCACATTGATTCAAATAACTTATTGTCAAAGTTCCAGTATGGTTACTGGAAAAACAGGGGAACAGGAGAAGCAGTTTTTGATTTTGTCTCTGATTTTTTTAAGTGCAAAGATATGTCACATGTCACAGCAGCCTGTTTCATAGATATGCGCAAGGCTGGTTTCTAGCACAGCACATTATCATGGCTACACAGCTATCTCCAAAAACATATCATTCAAACAACAATTGACAATAATGCTTCTACTGAGGAAAAACTGACCTTTGGCATACCTCAAGGGTCAGTACTGGGTCCATTGTTGTTTATTCTCTTTCTTAATGATATGATATCACAGAGGAAATACATTTCTCAAAGGTCATTATGTATGCAGATAATATTGTATTCTATGCAAATGAAAGAAGAGATAGGATGGCTATCAGAAACCTGCAAGTGGATCTTAACCTTTTTGTGCCCAGAATTATTTGAAGACTTTACATTATTTCACAATTGTACCACAATGTTGATAAGAAAATGTGTTATTTTGATCTTCTCTTTTGATATGGGCTCTGCATTGTATTTTCTGAATATTTATAACTAAACAATGACTTTCAGTCAAGGATGTGCCATTTCTGGTCAGGTCTGGTAACTATAGTCACCAAAACATTCCATTTGTTGTCATTTGTTAGTATTTGGTTTCTATTGAGCTATATTTTTGTCCATATTCCCTGCAATCCTGAGCCTTACAGCACATTCAAAGCTGATTCTCCCTGCATGTGTATTGAACTAAGGAAACACAATGTGTTAGTACCAATTGTTGCATGGCTTGTTTTTATGGATATAAACAGTTCTGTAAAAATCTAATTAGAGTATGGAGAAATGGGTGCATATGATCCAAGATCATTTTTGTATGATGTCAGATATTAGCTCCCTGGAGGGTTGCCCTCTATAGAATCACATAATATGACAGCTCATTTTCAGGTTTTGACTTCCTGTGATGGGTATAGTAGAGATAGAGCAAAATGAATGGTTGTATCGTAATTGGGAGGTCAGGACCATTCTGAAGAGGGTCTAACTTTGCAGAGCTTGCAAAAATTAGACATCTTCTAACGGAGAAAGCTAGCATATCGATCTACAAATAGTGTATACTCCCTATATTTGACTATTGTTGCTTTATCACTGACTGTGCTAATGTAGCAGATATTGCAAGGTTACAAATGATACAAAACCAGGGATTAAGAATCTGTCTTAAGGTGAAAAAGAGACATGAAACTATTGTAAGGGTTTGTGGCCTTACGGACCTGGGGGGTTCGGGTCTTACGGTTCGGAAAGAAAGAGTAAGACAGTATTCCAAGTGTATGCCAACGGTTAGGTTTATTACTTAACGCACACTCACGGCTGCCGGATGATATCAAAGAGGCAGCTAATATTAAAAGACAATGGTTTACATGGTGTGGAGGCCAGAAGGGCCTCTGACGTAGCGGCTGAGCCCTGGGCTTTATATACGGACCCAGGTGTTCGTCGTCAGATGTCCCCACAGACCCGGATCGATGCTGCCACCTATCCGGAACCTGAGGAACGTCCGACGACTCGACTCACCCGCCACGTCAGACGGTACCCAACTCCTATGGTTTAATAATGTGTACCTCTACACCATTGTAGGGCTGCATGCCAGATGTGAAGTACAAATACTGGAGGCACGGAGAAAGGATCTGCTCACTTCATTAATGTATAGGAAGGCTCAAAGACAGAAAATAGTCTTAGAGGAATTGTATACTCATACAGACAGGAGGACAAGACAGAATGATAAGATAGTTTTCTTTGAAAGGCAGTAAAGACTTCAATCATTCAAAAAAAGTCCACTTTATAGAGGTATAAAATTGTGGAACGAATTGCCATGTGAGGTCCAGTATATATCAGTGAAGCAAAAATTCAAAAAAAGAGATCAAAAAGCGAAATGGTATAGATATGAAAGGTATGAAGGAGAAAGATATAAAAGAGATGAGAACTAGAAGGCAGTAAACTCACTTAAGATTAAAGACCTAATGAGTCAGTACCTCATACATTACCATTTAAAGCGAAACATGTGTTAACCTGTTCATTATCATCAAATGTAAATAATTTCATCCCTGTTCATATTGTTTAAATAGAAATGTTCTTAAAGTGGCAAGCAGGTAAATTGAAATGACTATATATGTGATTAGAATTATATTGTACTAGACATTTCTTGAAATCATACACAAACACAAGCTTTGTAAACCCATAGAAACACCATTGGATATGCTATATAGTAATTTACTGGAATTACCGACATACCAACATGATGCCAATTTGCTTTTTGTGAAACTGTTTTTATATCTATTCCACAAAACAAATGTATCCAATCTTTTATATCCTGTCTTCATATTGTAACAGAAAGTCGCCATGTGCAGTTACAATAAATGCCTATTTTATAGGACATAAAAAAAATAACAACTGGTATACATAAAGTTCAGCATACTATCACTTCACCTGGCTCTATCATGTATGTTAAACCATAGAATGGTTAAATGCTTACAGGGGTCTGTTACTCAGAAGTACTCAAATATTAAGGTATCCGCATTAACTCTTCTGTGGTTGCTGGTGTGAGTAGAAGGAAGCACCTGTGATCTTAGGAGACCTCATATACTATTTGGCTCCAGGATCGTATCGTCATACTTTAACATAATTCTAGTTTTAATTCCTCTGGTGACTTAGTGGTGGGAAGAGTGCTTCTGGCACGATGGCTGGGCCAACCCACGTCCGTGGTCTATAGGATATTATGATAATAATTACAGTTATTTTACATCAGGTAAAAGTAACTTAACAATTATTACCATTAGATATCCGTTTATCGACCACTGACATTGTGGGTAGCTACTTCAACTTGTTTGTGAAATTAAAACTCAGGTGGGAGCTTTGCCATCTAAATATGTTTTATTATATGTTAGCAAAACTACAGTCATCACTTTATATGTAGATAAAACATATATAATAGGTCAGGAACTTTATGTTCTGAGTAAACAGGAAAAATGTTATACATTGTGTAGACATTGTATGACATAACAGTGTTATTTCAATGACTGTAGGGGTAATGTACCCCCCCCCCTTTTTCCTGAAGTGAAAATAGTTTACAGCTATCTTGCTGTAATAGCCTCAGCACTCATCGTGCCTGTAACTGTTTTGGAGGCTGAAGGTCGCCAAAACTTACCATGTGTAAAGGATATAACTGATACACAACATAACCTAAGCTAATACTTGGATATAAGTGACTAAATAGGCTTATGAAGATATTTCTACCCTATAATGAATTCATCTGCAGATGAATTTGTTTGCAAACAAGTGTATGAGTGTTTATGCATCATAGATCCTGCAGGAATGGGATAAAGTCTGTAGGTTACAGGACAGGTGGTACATTCAAGGGTCTATTATAGAACTGAGCAAAGGTGGTTTCATTTGACCAGCCTGCTGATCTGAGGATCTTATGTACCAGGACTTGTTTTCTTGCTGCAGCTGATGTTGATGCATGCCGAGCAGAGTAAGCTGTATACTGCTCATCTACTCCAGCATCCTTCAGTGCTGATTTTACTTGTCTGGATATTGTCTTTACACTAGCCCTGGAGGTGGGCAGTTTCACTGTTGAAAAGACAAATGGCATAGCAGATTGTGACCTTTGGTCAGCAATCTATGCCCTAGGATGGGAATAGACACACAGCCTTTCATCTTCTCTCCTTTGAAAGTACATGAACAGTGCCTTGTCAGTTGGATTGTTCGTTTTTGTGCGAAGTGAGTATGTAATCTTGACTGAGTGGTCAGTCCACTCACAGTCTCCTCTGAGCATAAGGTGCAGGGCCTGCAGTCTTTGTCTAGTGGCTAGTAAGATCAGTAACATAGTACGTCTGGTAAGTTTCTCATAGTCTAGTCCCAGTATGTAACCCCAGTTCTGCATTGTTAATAATGCTGGCTGTGGGTCCCACACAAATTCCATTGACTTCACTTGTCACCAGATGTCCTTGTTGGGACACTGTGACGTTATCTGTCTTAAGAATCCGACAAATGTCGGATGCTGCCACCTGGTGGCAAGTCACATCCCCCTTCTGGGGGCAGCCAAGCTGCTCATGGTGCCCCATGTGTTGCTCAGGCGTGCGCGTGGCCCGGTATCCTCGGCCCCCTGCCAGGAGTGTCGGCATCTGGTCCTGCCAGCATGCCCACGTCCCGGCATCTTCAAGTGACCCACAATGTCAGTGGTCGATAAACGGATATCTAATGGTAATAATTAACATATTATGTGACAAAGGGCATTGGGTAGGGCCCCGTAAATACTGCGCCTGTGTGTCCCTACCATTTTTCTTGTTATAGGTTTATTTTCCCATTCTCCTACACTCTCAGCCCCAATTTTAAATAGGCTATAAAGACCACTGTAGTGGGTACAGGGCAACCCACTGTTGGGTCATTGGATTTGTACTGACAGCAACTACCACTGTTATCCAAAAATAGGAGCAATCTACTGTTAAATGCTTGCCCCGGTCTGACAGTATATGTGGCATCTGAGGTTATGTGACATATTGGAGGGCGTTATGTCCATAGCCTCCGGGAGCTTATTCAGTTCTAAAGGATTCGGATTCATTATCGTATTTGAATGTGAATGGGTGTAATTCGTGTGCAAAAACCTATACCACTAGGCCATATGGCCTGTTCCTGATGTTTTAGCCTTGTGGATAATAACTTACATCAAATGCCTGTCGGAGAATGGCATCCACTGTTTGTGCGGGGATCCTAGTTGTGGTTTGAGTAGTCTTCAGTTGATATGTCAAGGTGGATCGCGGCCATTTACTTCCTATTAAAATGACAAATGTTTCGACGTTAGATACCCATAGTGGCCATCATTACAAGAAGGCATTTCTCAAGATTGTACGACTAGCCCCCTTTACATTGTAGTGAGATCCATCACTACCCTACCAAACCCCCAAGTAATTACTACATTAAGTGCTGATCGTACAGAGCAGTCGTTCCCTACGATCACCCATTCTGCTTTTGAGGGTTTCAAGTTGTAGTGGCTGTGTTCTGTCGTACAATGTTGAGAAATGCCTTCCTGCAATTGTTTTGGTCCAATGGTTGAAGTAAAGGTAGCCTACACTCAACATTACCTCCCAACACGTTTGCACATGAGTACATGAGATCTCAATAACAATTCTACATAGATCTTCAAAACCGGATGATCCGCATTCATGAACAACCACCCTATTGTACGGGCACAAGATGGTCATCTAGAAAGCTAAGGTTTCTAAAGAATTAACGAGCACATCAGAAAACCATAGTTTGGGGAATTTCTTCATTTTTTTGTAATCATTTCTTTTTCCCCATTTTAATTATGTTCATCATCAAATTAAAAGCGTATTGGTTCAGATAATCAAATAGAGAATTGAGGCAATCGATACTTGTTGAAATCACGCAAAAATATGTCATCTATACAGTAAACAAAATTGATTGAATGTGAAGCACAGCCAAAACATTCACTACGTTTCATATCATAGCACATGTGTGTATATATATATATATATATATATATATATATATATATATATATATATATATATATATATATATATATATATATATAGTCGTACAGTCCACTTTATAATCACTGTGAACGACTTTACCTGTAGGCGCCTGGTGAGCAAAAGTAAGGAATGAAAATAAATACCTTCGTCAAATTTCCCGGCACTGCAGCAGAAAGGCTATGTATACATGCATAGTACAGAAAACAGGAAAACATACCATTGTGGACATAGCGTTTCCGCCGAGTTATCCGGACTGCCAGGTCTGAATTACCACACCGCGGCTCCTGCATCTTCCGAATTGTCAGGTCGTCAAGTGCTCCTGTCACAGAGGGGGAAGTCGTTATGTATGCGGTATTCAGGGAGAACAATGAATGTCTCATTCACAATATACATATAGAATACCGTATTGTTCATAAAGAAGATATTTCTTATGTATACAACATTTTAGATGCTTTGTAATTCATTTACCACAATATGCAGATATTTACACGTTAGATATTTATCAGTTCTTTATTCTGATGCATTTAGGACTATATTGTGTATTGATGCATGAACCATTTAGGACCATATTGTGTATTGATGCATAAACCATTTAGGACCATATTGTGTATTGATGCATGAACCATTTAGGACTATATTGTGTATTGATGCATGAACCATTTAGGACTATATTGTGTATTGATGCATGAACCATTAAGGACCATATTGTGTATTGATGCATGAACCATTTAGGACCATATTGTGTATTGATGCATGAACCATTTAGGACCATATTGTGTATTGATGCATGAACCATTTAGGACTATATTGTGTATTGATGCATGGACCATTTAGGACCATAATGTGTATTGATGCATGAACCATTTAGGACCATATTGTGTATTGATGCATGAACCATTTAGGACCATATTGTGTATTGATGCATGAACCATTTAGGACCATATTGTGTATTGATGCATGAACCATTTAGGACCATAGTCTGTATTGATGCATGAACCGTTTAGGACCATATTGTGTATTGATGCATGAACCATTTAGGACCATATTGTGTATTGATGAATGAACCATTTAGGACCATATTGTGTATTAATGCATGAACCATTTAGGACCATATTGTGTATTGATGCATGAACCATTTAGGACTATATTGTGTATTGATGCATGAACCATTAAGGACCATATTGTGTATTGATGCATGAACCATTTAGGACCATATTGTGTATTGATGCATGAACCATTTAGGACCATATTGTGTATTGATGCATGAACCATTAAGGACCATATTGTGTATTGATGCATGAACCATTTAGGACCATATTGTGTATTGATGCATGAACCATTTAGGACCATATTGTGTATTGATGCATGCTGCTATTTGGGCGTCATGACACACTTATGCAGCCCTGGTGAGTAATTCACCAAGGCTGCATGCATCATGCCAAAACCTGCCGATACATCCCCCAATGATCGTCATGATGCACTAAAGCAGTCCAGGTGAGTAGAATTATAAGCACAGCATAGAGGCATCATGACAACAAAGGGCAATTTAGATTATGAATTAGGGTATAACGTGGCTCTTAAAGAGCTAATCAGTTAATCATAGACAGATAAACGTTACCTGTGACAGGGAGGTTAAAGAGCTAATCAGTTAATCATAGACAGATAAACGTTACCTGTGACAGGGAGGTTAAAGAGCTAATCAGTTAATCATAGACAGATAAACGTTACCTGTGACAGGGAGGTTAAAGAGCTAATCAGTTAATCATAGACAGATAAACGTTACCTGTGACAGGGAGGCCAACAAAACTCTGGAATTCACGGATAGCGGCAGGCAGGTTCCGAACACCTCGTGCTCTCCCATTCTTCTGGATGTAACCAAACTGCTCCAGGAAATTCTGTAAGAAACACAAATAAGTCACTCCGCTTATTTGTTTCTAATAGGTCTATGATTTCCAGAGAAGTACATTTATAGTTTATGGTTGTGTTTTGCAGTACCACTATTGAATTATGCAAGAAACAATAATTTAGCAATATATTGCACATTAGCAATACGTTACATTAGCAACACAATACAGGCGTTTATTCCTGTTATACAAGTAAAATATTGAACCTACTATAATACGTCTGGAATAGTCATATTTCCTTCTAACAATAATAAATGCATGGCTATATAGAGAACAATTGACGGCGTTCTTTCTTTTGTCTTTCTTCCTTTTTCTTTTAGATTGTCAAATATCTGCATCATTTTTAAATACATGTACATATCGTGTGTAAGTATATAACATTTTTATCACATGAACTCCGAATCGTGACGACATGTTTGTTGATTTGACAGTTTGATGTTTGTTTTGGCTGTTCTGTTTATAGCTCGTGATAGCAGACACCTTACCTCACGAGTTGCTATAGATGGCCACATGGGTAAAATATAGTCCCCCCATCCTAATTTCTATTTAATATATCTATCCATCATCACTGTTACAGACTCGGTTTGTTGTTGATATAATCTTGATTTATACACCCCCAGATATTATATGTGCATCTTATACACATGAAAACAAGAAATATAATCTAGTATTAGCATTTTTCATTAATCAGCTGAATGGGTTTCTGTCACAGTTACAGGCCTATGTGGGATAACCTCGGTACCATTTAGTGGGGTCCTTGGGTAGGAACAGCCCCTTTTGGGGCTCTTATCTCTCAATCTCTCTCTCTCAATCTCAACCACTCGTATTACACAACTGCATTCTAGTCCCTTAACCAATCTTATCCCTCAAATACCGCACTTATCACTAAAATGATCTTATCCCTAAAACCCATTTAAGGTAACTGCATAGGAATTGCTTTCCTATTTGGGGCATGAGGTGTTTATCCTATAGCCCTATTGTGATATAAGGAATATAGGGTAACTCGCCCCTGACTCAACCAGTATATATTGTAGTTAAAGGTGTAAAGTCAACTGGGAGTCATGTGCTATCTGAAAGAAGTTAACCTAGGGTGATCGACTTAAGGTACTAAAATGTCTAGTAGTCGAGTCAGGGGCAAGTTACCCTATACTAATAATGACAGATGGAGGGAGGTAAGTTAGATAGTATATGGTAAGGGTATATGGGAGTAGGGGAGAAGGGGAATGGGGAAAGTGGGGAGTGTGTGGGGTTTGAAGCAGTAAATGAAGTCGCCGAGCCGTATCCAAACTCACAGTGCAGAAGGTACTAGGGTAACTGGCAGTTACCCCATACAACTTGAATGGTCATATAGCAACAAGTGTGAAAACATTTTGGCATTATATGGTGTTAATACACTATTCTGCTCCATAATAGTACTACAGAATCATAGCTAGGGCATGGATACTTATGGGGACAAGACCTGGAGCTACTATATTACTAGGAATACATAGAAATCGTCCAAAACTGAAGGTTGGGTACTAGGGTAACTCCTAATGAAGTTGCCCTAGTACCTGTTATTGTAAACAAACCGAGTTATCCTACTGTTCTAGACAATTTCAGGCTACAGTTGTTAGTTCAGATTATACCACGATTTCTGGGTTACTCAGTGCTTTTTGCTGGATATTCCCATGCAAATACCTGTCGATATTGCACACCCTGTAGGCTGTAACATCAATTTTGTAAGGCGTGCGGTTATCCATGGATAACTCGCACGCCTCTCATGTCCCTCCATGTCATATGTTACATGTTAAAACCCACGAAATATTCAAGGCCAGGGTAGGGATCGAACCTGCAGACTCACATCCCAAATCCAACTCCCTATGCACTGCGCCACAGGGACTGACGAGAAACGCTTGGTTCGAACCATGTCTGGATATGATTCAAAGCCCAGGAAGGCAACGACTGCGGGCTGTCAGCTACCATAACCGCGGGACGCACTCAAACATAGCCAAACCGAGAGGGGAGGACACGCGGTGGTCTAGTGGTTAGCGCTTTGCACTCAGCCGCCTGAGGTACGTGGATCGAGCCCCGGTCCGGTCTCATCTTTTTTTCGCCGTGTGTGCTGTCGCTGTCCGCTGCCGGGCGACGAGGTGTATTATACACAAACATAACTGCGAGAAGCATTCAAAGCTTTAGCTGTCCGCTGCCGGGCAACGAGGTGTATGTACCGATCGTGTACAAACACTATTTTTCGCCATGTGCCGCTGCCAAGCCTAGCCGAGACGGGCGCTGTCGCTGTCCGCTGCCGGGCAACGAGGAGGTGTATGTACCTGTGTACACACACTATGGCTGGCTTCGAGTCCCGGGGAGGGGGAATAATTTTTGTTTTCAACTTGAATTTATTGGTATTCGATTGATTATTTATTGGTTTCGTGGTATAAAATAAGTAGTCAATGGATAATTCATGACTCGTGTGTGTTCACTAACACACACTCATCATGAATTATCCATTGATTACTTGTTCATGATTGTTCATGTTACACACCACATCTACCCAACTTAGTATTAGCCAAATCAGCAGATATACTGTGTAACCTCCCCTTTTATTTCTCTATACTACAGTATAGGATCTGCCTTTACCTATTCATGTAGTGCCTTCTGCACTGTCCAAATTGCCAGTATGCCCTTACCCCACACCTGATAATATTATTGGTCTCTCCTAGATGGAAGCCAATGTCAGCCACTTTGTAGACATGTCTGCGTCTCCTATAGTGACATTGCTCATGTCTCACACAGAGTAGTATATATACATGTATATATATATATATATATATATATATATATATATATATATATATGTAAATATATATATATATATATATATATATATATATATATATATATATATATTCCTTATGTAACTGTTTGTTTGGCTATCAAGTCTAGTAATATCATTGCTTGCACAACTTGTGTGCTTTACATTATCGTTATGTGGAAGGTTCATCAGACTTCATAAAACGATGTCATTTGGATGAGTTGTGCTTGAATGGATGCTGCTAGTTTGTCAATTTCTGAGATATTGAGTTTCTGTCACTGTACTCCCTACCCTACTCCTTCCTTCCCAACACATCCCCAACATGGCCTATTCTCCTACTCACCACAGCTGTGTCGTTCTGTGTGCCTCCACCCTGTCCGTGCGTCACGTGTATGTCTGTCACCAATAATAAATAACACAAAGTGACCCCAAGCCATGACATGATACCAGTCTCCATGCGAGTGCCACTCCTAATCCACAATGGACTCGATAGCATTAAAGGTATATCCTGCATCTGTTAGTGTGGGTAAACTTTAAAGTTGTAAAAAGTATTCATGGTTAAGTTTATTGATGGTTTTGACAAAGCTCCTCTCGGATTACTAGGCCTTCTAGGCAAGATGATTATTGGGAAGTTATGTCCCAGTTTAGCTTTTCATGGGAAATTGGTGATTCTTTTAAAAGTGTGAAATTGACAATGATGAGGTCTTGTCAGCAGTGTCTGGGTCCTGGGACGGCTTGGTGCCAATTATACGTGCATGCATAGAATCCCTGTCTGAAGACGAGTACGCAAATGTCTGTATCCAGCTACCTGTCAATTAAGTCCGCGGATGTAGTGAATCTCACCAAGTGCGTTATTGTTAGCAGTTGTCTTCATCCAGGAGTTATGTCTCACCATGTCCTACCTGGTCCCCCTACCTATATAACTCTAGGTAACAGGTACAACACGCCACAGTGCAAACAAATGGGGTGCAACCAGGAGGGGGCCATGCTAAGCCTGATATTTACCCCTCAGCCAGCCTCTTCACCTGCCTAGATTATCGTGAGATCCTTATGCCCTGCTTACAAAGTTGGGTCATGTACATGACTCCCTTTTTATGCCCTTTGTACAGCACAGCTATGTCAGTACTGTTAAATTAAATGAAGATTTATAATTACCCAGAAAATCGGTGTCATTATGAGTCACACTGGGGTTGTATATTATAGAAAAGTGCCACCATGATGTGTGACTGATGACACATGCTGATGCATACTGACATGTGTGTCATGACGCATCCTCACCCATACTGACACATGCATTAGGGCACAGTCTCACCCCCATTTACAGATAACATACGTCAAGCTGTAATCCAACTAGACAAAACAATTATTTTGTTCTTTTATTCGTTTTCTTTGGTTAGCAGCGTTAAGGGTATGTGGTTAGTTTGTCATAAGTCGGATCCTAGCTCCTAAATATACTAACTAAGTACCACAATGATAATAATCAACTTTCAAAGAAATCATACAGATTCTAGAAGATTCCTTCTAGAGCAGCCTCTATAAGTAGCCGTCAATTTGCTAATATTGAAAAGATACCCATTCAAAGCCTAGAGTCCTACCAGAACTGTAGGTGTAGTCCGTGGTCTCTATAAGGGCGAATGCACAATACTATATCGAAACTTTAATGAAGACAGATTTAGAATTTTTTTAGAATCATGTGACTGGAAACCCTATTATAATATTACTGATGATCCTGATATATTATGGGATATGTTATTGACTCCATTTATTGAGTATTTGGACACTTTTCACCCTCATGTTGAACGATACATTAAAAAAAGTAGGAGATCATGGATTGATGATGAAGTTATGGATTTAGTATTTGAAAGAGAAGGATGGTTACGTCTCTATAGTGCCCATAAAAGTGTTCAGGAAAAGCAAGCCATAAAGGATTGTCGAAGAAAAATTAGAAAGAAAATTAAAGCAAATCAAATTGGTGGTGTCATGCAAGAGTTGCAAGTAAGTTATGGTAATCCCAAAAAATCCTGGAAACACATAAATAACTTGTTTAAAAATTTGAATTCTATTGTGTATCCAGACATGAGACATCATATAACTGGTGCTGATGTAACTTCTGATGATGTTTGTGAATATGTAAATGACTATTTTTGTAATATTGGTAAGGATCTGCATATTGCTGCTGTTGGAACTGATCAATATCTTGTGGATAATAATCTAGATATAGATGAACTATTGGCAAATGAAAACTTCTTAGATCAGAATATTAAGGTTAATAAGTGGGATGTCCATTTTGCTCTAAAAGAAATTGATAAAAATAAGTCATCAGGCATAGACGGAATAAGGGGAGATATACTACATTGTGCATTATTGTTGTTGATAAATCAATTCACTCATCTGATACAAATTAGTTTGGACAGGGGTAATTTTCCAAAATGTTGGGCAATGGCAGTTGTAAGACCATTACCTAAGGATGGGGATTTGGCAATGGTAAAAAATTGGCGACCCATATCAATACTACCAATGCCGTCTAAAGTCATTGAGAAAATTATGTATTATTACTTATGTGAAAGTATGAAGAAAAATGGTACTTTTTGTGAAAACCAATATGGTTACAAAAAAGGGACAGGTACTGGTGATGCCACTTTTGACTTTGTTAATGAGCTTTATGAATGTAGAAACAATGGTCTGATAACAGGGGCTCTATTTATAGACTTCACTAAAGCATTTGACAGTGTATTACATTCAAAATTGCTAATTAAACTCAGTAAACTTGGTTTGAGTAAATCTAATTTTCTATGGTTTAAAAGTTACCTGGAAAATAGAAAACAATGAACTAGCTATGGTAATAAATTGTCCTCAAACCAAGATATTGATTACGGTGTCCTTCAAGGATCAGTTTTAGGTCCCCTGTTGTTTGTCCTATATATTGATGATGTTGTTAAGGTCTTAAAAAATGCAAGATTAAACTGTATGCTGATGACATAGTGATTTATAGTTTTAACAAAGATGTAGACTTGGTTAATGAGAATTTGAATGAAGATGTAATTAACTTTAAGCGTTGGGTTATCGAAAACAGACTAACAGTAAATCCAACTAAAACAAAATTTATGTGGTTTTGTAGTGCTCATAAATTAAAAAGATGTCCACATTCTACTATAGACTTCAATGGCAGCACTGTGCAAACTGTCACCTTCTTTCCATATCTAGGTGTACATATGGACAGTAAACTTAGTTTTGATAAACAGACTAAAATTATTAAAAGAAATGTATGCAATAAACTATTTAGGTTTGCTAAGTTAAGAAAGTTTTTAACACAAGAGCAAAGTGTAAAGATATACTGTTGTACAATCAGACCAATTATAGAATATTGTTCATTTATAGGTACTAGTTGTAATGAGGATGGTCTTGCAGCATTACAACGACTGCAAAATAGAGCTCTTAGAGTTTGTCTGAAATGCAATATTAGACGGTATAGTGTGAAGGAGTTGCATGAAATTTGTATGGTTCCAGTGTTAGAGAAAAGATTTGACATGCTATTATTATGCTTAATGTATAAGAAATCAAAGACTGTGTTAAATAGACCACAATCTTATAATACAAGGTCTCAAAAGAAGATTGTTTTTGAACTACCTAGGGTTATTACTAGACACTATAAAAGATCGCCGTGGTACAGAGGAGTGGCTCTCTGGAATACTCTACCTGAGGAGATTCAGAAAGCTACGACAAAGGTAAAATTCAAAGAGGGTGTGATGAAGATAGAAAATATAAGGTTGAACCTGAAATTGGGTTATAATTGATAATGAGAAGCAGGTGTGGAAACTGCGCCGCTTCATATTCATATTCATATTCATACTCACATTCATATCCTTTTTCATGTTTACATCCATATTGATATTGCTGATGTTACCATATGCATATAACAGCATATACTACCAACTCTAATTATCACTTATTTGAACTAAAGACAAGGTGTATTTAGCTGTAATCATGATGTACTGAAATAATGTGTAGACACACAAATCTCTATGTATGACATATTATTTACTATCTATCTCTTTTTGCTTTTAATTTGTTTGTCTGTACTTTCTATGTTAATAACCTATTGAGTGAATATTGCCAGTCCCTATTTTTCCATCTGCTGATTGTGTTCATATTAACATTTGTCAAGATCCATGAGGTTATTGTACTGTTTCATTTGTGACTTTCCTTTGAAAAATCAATAAAACTTGGTCTGCTATGTAGCATTATTTAAATGAACATAGCAGTTCATTAATGCAATGAGCAAGTCCAAAAAAAAAAAAATGTGCCATTAATTGGCAATTTCTTAAATAGTGAACCAAATAAGAGTGATGTTTAACTCTATGATTATTAAATTTCTCGCTCAATACAAAATAAATCAGAATAGCTTACAAATCGCAGGTCATCCGCACCTAATATCGCACTGTATATCCACGATATAGGCTTTTATGCTCAAAAATCAAGTAAAGTTGGTAACTGTATTCAATATATTCACGGCAGGTTGATGCGCTATCAAGGAAATTTCATAGTCATGATGGTTAACCGGCCCCAAAAGATATTAGCTTCCTAATGCACAGAGAAAACTCTATAGTGGAACATGAATAATTGGGAAAATCAGAAAAAGCCAATCTAACAATTAGTTTAATTATTAATTGAGCCGAAGGCTGAGCCGAAAACAATTATTTCTATATCTCAGATGGACCAAGCGTAATTAGTCATACAGGTATGGACCAATCACTGGCCAATCAGGAACCTTCTCATAGACATGTGTGCTGGTGTCCAATGGCACACGACCATTCCCATAAGACGCAGGTACAGGTGCGTTGGTACAGGTAACGCCCTCTGCAGCTGTCGTCAGGTCTACCTCCCCTTGCATTCATTCACCAGCCAGCATCAGGGAGCTTCCTACTCACACGGCATGCATCTGCTTAATGTCTTACACTGCTAACACCGCTTAAAGTCAAGACGGGAGGTTTTAAAACTATCAGCATTTGAACATGGTGCACATTCAGTAAGGTATGGGTACAGCGTCCATGGACGAGGGAGAAACGTACCTCTTGTCCTTCAGCAATTATACATCACTTGGTTAGCCCTAAATCTGTCAATACCAAACATGATAATCCTGCAAACAGAAAGGGTGACTGGAAAATAATGTGGACCTATGACTGTGTCATCATTCTGCTCAGCTCGGCTGGAGTTATGTATTCCTAAAAATTGGTGCGGTTACCTGATTTATCTGCCTCATCGACCACCGTAAAATCGGCATGGAGACGACAACGATGTCTGCAGGGGAGCAAACTACTGTGTGGGACACCTGGGGGGCTGTGAACACCAGTGGCTCTAACCAAACCCTGACTGTAACAGCCCACGTCAGGAACTGGCTGTCTGTCCTGTTTGGTTCAGGTAACGTGCTGAGTAACCTATTGTTGATCCACACTATGGCCGTCATGTATAACCCCAAACTTAACACGACCACAAGGCTCCTCCTGTCTTACATCTCGGCCTCCCACATAGTGCTTGGCATCGTCATTGTCATCAGGCCCTTTGTATGGCGGTGTGACCTGTTAGGTACAGCCTCCATACTGGCAGGCGCAGGCATCCTCACTGGTATGCTTTTATTAGCTGCTGAGGTACTCATCATGCTCATCTGCCCCCACAGGTACAAGTGGATGGTCACCGTTGGCCGCACCCGCCTGCTCATACTACTGCTGTTTGCTATATGGCTTGCAGTGGCCCTGTCAGGGCTTGCAGGTAGGTCGCCTCCTGATGATGTCAACATGTGCGTCATAACTAACGGCACTTACCACCCCACCTACCTCATCGTCACCATGTCTGTACTCACTGTCCTTATTGTCATAACCTCCGTCATCCAGGCCTACGTCCTGCGCCTCGTGCAGAAGGTGGCTCCTACCCGGAGCTGCCTGCAAGCCAGAGTCGTTGCAGTAGCAGCTCGAACAGGGCCTGCAGAAGCTATAGGTCAAGCCCCTGGTCAAAGCCTCACATCAGATGTAGGCCAAGCCCCTAGTAACAAGCTCACACCAGCTGTAGTATATGCGCTTACCTCAGCTGTTGGGCACATGCCTGTTAACCCGCTCGCATTAGTGGTAAGACAAGCCCCAGCTAACCTGCTCTCATCAGCTGTAGGACATATGCCTGCTAACTCACTCACACCAGCTGAAGGACAAGAACCTGCTAACCCACTCACACCAGCTGAAGGACAAGCCCCTGCTAACCCACTCACACCAGCTGAAGAACAAGCCCCTACAAACCCGCTTACATCAGCCGAAGGACAAGCCCCTGCTAACCCACTCACACCAGCTGAAGGACAAGCCCCTGCTAACCCACTCACACCAGCTGAGGGACAAGCCCCTGCTAACCCACTCACACCAGCTGAAGAACAAGCCCCTACAAACCCGCTTACATCAGCTGAAGGACAAGCCCCTGCTAACCCACTCACACCAGCTGAGGGACAAGCCCCTGCTAACTCACTCATATTAGCTGTAGGACATATGCCTGCCTACTCACTCACACCAGCTTTTGGTCATTTCTCTGATACCACCCTGACACCAACTGAGGGACACATGCCTGCTAGTCAACTCTCACTGGCTCAAAGGCATGCACCTGTGAATCAGAATGGCCACAATGCATTCATATACTTTAAAACTAAACAGGCTGATTTGACTACATGGTGTGCCCACGACGGGGCAGCGCGTGTTGAGCCTGACAAGGTGAACGTCCAGGGAGAGGAGATGATTGCTGTAGACCATGAAGTGATCCACGTGCAGCCTCTGCCTGCTGCTGAGGAACCCAAGCCACACAGTACTGATGGAAGCCTGGCCCAGGTGACCAGACGGCGGAAGAAGAGCCGCCTACACAAGCTGACACTGATCCTTGCGGCGTCCTTGCTGTGCTTCTTGGTGTGCTGGACGCCGACTATCTTTACCATCCTGGTTGTGAGCTGGGCTGAACTGCTCGGCGTCCACACGGGCGCCGGCCGCGAGGTGCTCCCCAAGTTCAGCATTCTGCTCATGACGAATGGCGTGCTGCATGTGGGTGTCTACCTGGCCATGAGCAGAGAGATTCGCCAGGCCATGAAACAGACCTTGTGCCTCGGCTGCTTCAAATAATATCTACCATTATATAACTCCACAATGTTCACTGATGAGAGTTATTCAATTGAATTCTAACAGATCGAATCCCACCCTCAGCACGTTCAGCTGTCGCAATCTAGGAGCCTTAATTATAATCTAGATTTCGAGAATGGTTGTGATTGGCTTTTAATACACTGTGGGATTCAGGTTTTTTTAGATATACCTTACTATCTATATTCCCACTGCTCTTAGATAGCAACACATACCTGTAGATCACGATACTGTACCTAGTGGGTCTTAGGAAAAATATATCCAAGTATAAAACAGATTACAGTGGATATGGCATGTACTTGAATCAATTTTACAAAGTTTTTTTATCGAGTTAGCTGTAACCCTTAGAAGGGCCGCGGATTGCTTAAGTTTTGCATATATCTACTGGCGGGACCCATGTTCTGCGCGTTCATTGCTTCATCTGCCAATAGCCATTTATAATTAGTAAACGATGATGATGGGAAACTGTGGCATCCTTAAATGTCAATAATGAATCGGAGGAATCCTTGCATGGAGTCGAACAACCCATCCCGCCTCTCCCCCAAAAATGAGGTCGCCTGGCTGGAACAACTATTTAAATCAGACCCCTACTCTACTCCATACCTCTTGCTTGATACTCTCTATGGGTTATTAAAGAAGACTACTACAAACAAGAAAATGAAGACATTGATATCACTTGATTCTGATACATGTACACTAATTGTCGAAATACATAAGCAAATGTCCACGACCAGTGAATTCAACTCTGCCTATAAGGCATCGTTGAATACGCACAGCCTCACCTCGGTGAATACGATGCAAAATTATTCACTGGAGTGGACATTTGTATTCATGTCATGGCCAAGGGGGTTATTTTGCTTTTAAGTAAAGAAAAACTGTTCTGATCTGTTGAAATTCCAAGATGGCGGACACCCATTGAATACGGCCACATTGTATTCCATCCCCCCATTGAATACGGAATTTACAGTACTATTCTATAGTAACGCTCGTATCTGCAATGACATAAAAAGGTGCGCACTAATGGTTCAAATTAGAACCCATACTGTATATATATATATATCATACATATTGTTTGTCATCTGATAGTTATATTCATTCGGAATTTGGTGTTTGATGGCATTACAACTTGATAATGATATGATCTGATACTGATCTTTGATAGGTGTGTTCATGTGACTATGCCTACTATTACACACAGACAGTTGGCCCGCTCTATATGAGTCACAATCTTTAAGAGGGTCATTCGTGTAACTTGGTCGTATGTTTCACCCTAATGTACTGTTGTTTTAGGGTATATTTGAGAGAATTTGTTTTTAGTTGGAATCTGGGATATTTAGAGGGCAATAGTGGGTAGGAGAAGGACATAAACGTTGGAAGATTTGGCACCTATTTGGTCTGTATATAATACATTATTTATGATAACATATCATTTTGTGTCAGACATTCCCCGGTGTTGCCACCCAACCATTCATATATATTGCTATGAATTCGTCCACCTTTCTACTATTATAATATTACTTTATTGTTGTTATTATATATGCTGTCTGTCTCCATTGTTTGGCGGACGAGAAAATCTTCAAATGTTGTATGATGTTTTTGCACGATAAATTTTGTTAATGGATCTTAGTCAGAGATGGTTGCAAAAGTTGCCAGGTGACGGGGAGGGGATTAAAATGTATATTGTACTTTGCCCGTACAGCACAAGATGTGTCGTATTCATGGTAAATTGTGACTATAAACTGACAATCAAAACTTTATCAATGAGCTGTTAAGTGTAACATACTGCCACTCCAAGAAAAGTTGTTTCTTATAATCAAACAATGAAAAAAGTGAAGAGGGAGGATTTTATTCTTTTTTTTTCGGTGGGGAATAAGCAGTTGATAAAGATCAAAACCTATGCATCGAGGTTGTCTGTTGGTAAGAAAAGGTGCCTTTTAAAAGTAAAGTTATCATTAATATTTAAAAAGTGAGGAAATGGTTATCATTCATAGCTAGCTGCATTGCTGGGCCCTAAGCTTCAATTTGATACCACATTTGACTACTTTTAAATAAAATAAAAAAAAAATCAAATGACGAATTATCTTACGAGGGTGGTGATGAGAAACAATTTTTTTGAGTGGCCTAACCATGAGTCTATTGTAATTTGGCTTAAATTAAGTAAATCTTTGAATGATGGCTGTCAATAAATGCGTTCAACTGTAAATGAATAAACGTGACGACCTCATTGATTCACAGCGTATCCCAAAACAAAGACTAGATGCAACAAACCATAGGACCAATCCCTCTTTAGCTGTTTTTCTCAGCTAGAAAGATATTCACCTGTGTATCCTAGACAAAAAAAAAAGATGACCCATCTTATATCCATTTACAGGTACACACCTCTTTTGTGGAGAATGACACATCATAGAGTAGGAGGAAGGATGGAGAGGGATGATAGTGCTCATATACAGCACTTATCATGTTGTCCCTTACAAATGATATGAACATGATGGGCAACTGTCGATTTCACGACAACAAGGATAGTGTAAAATACCCATCCTGAACTAATAACAATAATTACTGTACTAAAGATAGAGTTACTAACATAATCCTCTCTATGCGCCCTACTGTATTAATGCTAATGATATTTCGGTTAGTTTACTTAATCTGCTTACTTCCCAACACCTGTCCGAGATGCCGCCCGCCTGTACCTTTCTTACATCACTACCATGTACACCTGTATATGGAAACAAAGGTTGATTGGCGATTCTTCTCCTTCAGACGTATTGAAATCATAAAGAGAAACATGTTCTCACTGGGCCTCCGGATTATACATGTACTGACCAAAGGAAAGTGTCAAACATACTATTCTTTCTTTTCGTGTGTGTGTGTGTGTGTGTGTGTTTTTGTGTTGTTGTTTTTTTCTTCTTTTCTATTCGTTCAGGACGCTGTTGCTATATGGGTATTCAGGTAGATATCTAGCCCTATACTGAACAAGTAACCAATGGATAACTCATGACGCGTGGGGGTTATCGACGGATAATAACATGAGGCCGTAGGCCGAGTGTTATTATCGCCGATAACCCCCACAAGTCATGAGTTATCCATTGACTACCTATTTTATACCACGAAACCAATAAATAATCAATATTATACCAATAAATTCAAGATGAAAATAAAAATTATTCCCCCTCCCCGGGACTCGATGCCAGCCATTGTGTGTACACGATCAGTACATACACCTCCTCGCCCAGCAGCGGACAGCGGCAGCGCCCGTCTCGGCTAGGCTTGGCAGCGGCACACGGCGAAAGATTTCAATGCGTCTCGCTGTTATGTTTGTGTATAATACA
Organism: Acholoe squamosa; assembly: GCA_949317995.1. Classification (NCBI taxonomy): domain Eukaryota; kingdom Metazoa; phylum Annelida; class Polychaeta; order Phyllodocida; family Polynoidae; genus Acholoe; species Acholoe squamosa. The sequence goes on from OX439047.1 coordinate 48,898,063, forward strand.
CCTCTGCGCCCGGCAGCGGACAGCGCACACGGCGAAAAAAGATTTCAATGCGTCTCGCTGTTATGTTTGTGTATAATACACCTCTGCGCCCGGCAGCGGACAGCGACAGCGCACACGGCGAAAAAAGATGCGCCCGGACCGGGGCGCGATCCATGTACCTCTCACGGCTGAGCGCAAAGCGCTAACCGCTAGGCCACGGCGTCTACTCCCTTCTCAGCTTGGCTATGTGTACAATACACCTCGTCGCCCGGCAGCGGACAGCGACAGCGCTCACGGCTTTGTATCATATCCAGACTTGGTTCGAACCGAGCATTTCTCGTCAGTCCCTGTGGCGCACTGCATAGGGGGTTGGACTAGGGATCTGAGGCTGCAGGTTCGTGCCCTGTCCTGGTCAAAGTTATCATGGGTTTTAACATGTAACATATGACATGGGAGGACATGAGAGGCATGCGGTTATCCTGGATAACCACACGCCTTACCTGGATAACCGCACGCCTTACCTGGATAACCGCACGCCTTCCAAAATTGATGTTACAGCTTATAGGGTGTGCAATATCGACAGATATGTGGATGGGAATAGACCCCAAAAAGCACTGTGTAACCCACAAATGGTGGTATAAACGTGTATATGACATGCAAGCAAATCCGTTTAACCACCCACGTGGCATTGCGTTCTTTTCACGGCGCCCTCTTCACGTGCAGCCATATATGCAACGATCATTTCATTTTTGAGGGATAGAGCAGCTTTCAATGGAAATACTTTTTTTCATTCTAAATACAGTATGAGTGTACACATCCTTTTAACTATAAATTTCCCGACATTATTGTTATATTGAACACTACACATATTTGAAATGACATGTACATCTATTTAGTTAATCATATAGTTCCTATTGAGGCTGCTCATTATCAATCTGTACATTACTGTTTGTGCGTGGCTAGGTACTAATCAAAATGGGTTAGGGGTCTACTCTATCTGGGATTAATATTCTATTGATACTGATTAACATCTTTCCTATTCACTCAAACGTATTTATACCCTTTCCCTATCTCCAACACCCTAGAAATGCTTATTGATTAAATAAATGAAGCTTCCCACCCCTGCCACTTGATGGCATGACTGGGCTGTAGCCAGCACCTAACATTGTGTAGTAAAAGAGCGCTCAGAGGGAATTCTGCAGGGTCCCCTAAATTACTCTGGCCATGGTTTTCCCTAGTCTTTAGGTATCTATAATTATCAGAAATATTAAAAGCATTGCACTACAGTCCTAGATGCGCCACACAAGGTTTATTTAAGGAGTGGTCATTTTTAACAACGGGGGGACGAAAACATTTCAAATCCCTCTTGAGAGGGGGACAAAAAAAAATCACCTCTATTGAACAAAACGCTAAAGAATATAAAGGGGGACGGAAACTTGTTAGACCCATCCGAGGGGGGGGGGCGGGAATGCTTTCGCCTTCACCACCCTCCCTTGTTAAAGCCACTGCATCCATAACCAAGTTTGTCATGCACTCCCGACCCATTTTCATTTGAAATATCGAGACCTACATTATATATATATATATATATATATATATATATATATATATATATATATATATATATATATATATACCAGCGATCAATAAGTTAAGTCATCAGATGTGACCTGCGAGTATATCCTTAATACCTGCAGGGGACCAGTATAAGTCAAACCGGGAACATGTAAGCCTTAACCCAGCTAGGTAGAGGAAAAGAAGGAAATCATTAGCAGCACGGAAGTCTTATCGCAGAACTGCCAATGGCACAGAAGAACGTATCATTATAAGTATTAGGCCTATGAACGAGTCATCAGCGGCATCTATGTCGTATGTGATAATGTTTATGAAAGTTCTTACATAAGGTCATTTGTGGCATATTACTCCATGTACTGTTCGTTGCACTGACATTGGGTGTAGTGTAACATAACAGACCCGTTCTAAACTTACTCTCAGAGAATAAAAGGGATTGGTAAAATTGTGATATTGTAAATAGTGATGTGCATTTAATTGCACGCCTGCAGTGATTTATGTTATATTGAAGAATGTAAACACGGATAAACTTGGTAACATTGTGACTTTAGGGAGTGGTCATTATTTATCAACAGGGGGGGAGAGTGGGTTTGAGGGGGGGCGTAAAATTTTCAGACCCCTCCCGAGGGGGGGGGGCTAAAAATATTTTGACCCCTCTTGAGGGGGGGCTAAAAAAATTCACCCTCTTTTTAGCAAAAAAAAGCCAGCGCGCTACTATAGATCAAAGAGGGGCACGAAAACTCTCCGCGCCTCAGGTGCGGGGAGGCGCAAACAATTTTGACTGCCGTCGAGGGGGAGGCGTAAAAAATTTCCACGCATCTGCCCGAAAACCCACCACCCCCCCCCCCCCGTTGATAAATAATGACCACTCCCTTAAGTAAGATGGTCAATGAAAAGTGTTATCTAAGCTTCCGGAGACAACTGTGAGTATGCCTTTTGTCCCAAGGTGTCAAGACCGCTTTTCTTTCATCAATCGCTGTTCAATCTTACAGATGTAGAGCATTCGTCAAATGAAAGGCATCTTGCGTAGCACCTTGTGAAATGACCCCTGAAGCTTAAAAGCCTGTAGCAGAGTAACCATTTTCCTACACTACTAGCAGTGCGTAAAGCGTCCACCAGATGTCAGGACGTATGTAATAAAGCTGTTTTAGTTTGTCCACATTGCAGTAGGTGTCAGCACCTGCTTGGTCCTTTCTCACTACGCTTGTACCAACTTACAATTAGCAGTATTTGGTGGCTTATTTAACCCTGACGTGGATGTTTCACCATGCTACAACAGGTGACAGTCAATGAGGATTTAACCATTCCATATGTTATACATGTACCCCGCGTATAAGGCGCGTCTTATGCGTGAATCAGATGTTCCCTGTGCTTTATAGAAGCAGCCTGGTCTGGGTGTGTCACGTAGGCGAGGTCCTTTTACTAGAAAACAGAACTAAACCTTCAGAAATTGACCTCCAGATGCCCCTTATAGATTTTCCTTCAACTCAGGGTGCGTCTTACACGTGAGATGCGCCTTCTACGCAGGAGATTACAGTACCTGTATTTATTGGGCAGATCCCTAACATGGGAGAAGACTAATGAGGACATTACGTCAACCTCGATTACAAGTAGATTCAGAAGACTCATCTTCACAGGCAATTTATAGGCAAGGGATCCATTTCAGAAGGATTAACGATCAGCAAATAGGTCTACATTCACAAATTACAGATTCTTGTAATATAAAAATGATGACCCTCTAGACGACCACCAACTATCTCATACAATCAAAATCGTCGTAGAATTTTGGAACAAACTTAAGGCCTGACGTTTAGTATTTCAACTACCCCGGTTTCATTGCACACAATTTTAAATTACAGTGGATTATCTTTATGTATGCATATATTATGTCCGCAAATACCTTGCCTTAATATAGCCAATTTCTGATTGAATATTTTCATATAGAATCTTATATACCTGGGGAGAAATATACTGTTGCGCCTTATAGCATCAGCAAAAGATGCGCCCTTTAGTTTAGATAAGGATGTTATAAATACTGTAGCCCAGTTCTGATAAATTGCGCCTTATGCGATTTTTCAACTCAAGGTGTGCCTATTCACTGGACGTGAGTTATTTAGAGTTGCATGCCGCGTCAGCGGCCAGGAGCGTAGCGACCGATGCAGCTCTATCATGGTTTCGTTTTTTTTGTCCATATGGCCGTGACGTCATTTGTGACATCACACGGCCACTGTGACGTCACACGGCCGCCGTGACGTCACACGGCCGCCACTTGGCACGGACTAGCAAACATCACGATGCTCTAGGGGACCGCAAACGACCTGTCTCGATCAGCTGACTGAGACATCTGATCGGATCAGAGCACATCAAACATGTTTGATCTGTCCTGACTCAATCAGATGCACATCCCCGCACACAGAGTTTCTCCTTGACTACTGATTCAGTCAGATGACAGAATCAGTTTGTTTGCAGTGGCAACTCCTATCAGTGGTCCTTGCCACATATTCTTGTTATGGTAGGTATGATTAACCGTTCAGTGCACACGTCATCACATTACCTATGCGACAAAATGGACGTGTCATCTCTAGCATCAGATTTTCATAAGGGTAAAGCTGTTTTTCCTCTAAATCAGAAAGAGCCCCATAATTCCAAATTATGATACCCTAAAACCCAGAGGCCTGAAATGGCCTGCTTTCCTTACTTAAGTCTAAGTAAAATCCTGCGTATAAACCGCACCCTCAGTTCCTGCAGATGCCATAAGCCACACTAGGGGTCGTATAAACTGCACCCTCAGTTCCTGCAGATGCCATAAGCCACACTAGGGGTCGTATAAACTGCACCCTCAGTTCCTGCAGATGCCATAAGCCGCACTAGGGGTCGTATAAACCACACCCTCATTTCCTGCAGATGCCATAAGCCACACTAGGGGTCGTATAAACTGCACCCTCAGTTCCTGCAGATGCCATAAGCCACACTAGGGGTCATATAAACCGCACCCTCAGTTCCTGCAGATGCCATAAGCCATACTAGGGGTCATATAAACCGCACCCTCAGTTCCTGCAGATGCCATAAGTCACACTAGGGGTCGTATAAACCACACCCTCAGTTCCTGCAGATGCCATAAGCCACACTAGGGGTCGTATAAACTGCACCCTCAGTTCCTGCAGATGCCATAAGCCGCAACAGGGGCCTGAAATTGTCTATAAATTGCGGCTTATATATGCGCAGGGTTTTACGGTATATAGTCATGTCGTCTTAATATCATATTTTAACTGCAAAAAATACAGAACACGCTTTCTTGTCAAAATTTATTTGAAAATGAACAGAATCATAAAAAGATAACAAGTATACTCCACCAAGTCCATTACAACAATGCAGCGCAAAGTCGGAGATAATGTCAGTCGGGGTATTTTAAATTAACTTACTCATTGCACAATTGAAAGAAATATTCACCGATTGTATTATATAACACAACAATGTATCTATGCAAAACATGTAATATAAAGTCGTTGTGGTGTTTTGTACCAAAGCAGGTATCGCTCTTTTACCCTAGATATCTGCCTTACTGAAAATAAAGACATAACATATATAACGTCCTATATTTTGACTAGAATAAATTAAGGTTGCCTACCTCTATGCTCTCAAATGTTGCGGCTCAATATGATATTCTGATAAGATACACTGTGTAGTCAGCGATAAGCATATACATGTACGCTTGTTTAGCACCAAATATAGAACATTTAATCGTCAATAACCGGTAATTATCAGTGCCGGCGGAACAGGTTTGAAGTTGGAGGGGGAGGGGCAGCCCCCCCCCCCCCACCACCTAGGTGGATTGGTAAAATACATACTTTTGTTTTCTTTCCTCAAAAAGATGGGGGGGGGGGGCAAGACATATTTTGGTCCCCACCCCCCGTTCCTTACGCGGTATACCCTTCTATTTGATAATTTTGCATTAGCAAACATTTATAAGTGCATATCACACTTAAAGTTAATTTCCATTATCAGTAAGGAAAACTGGGGTGGAAAATGGTCGGTGGTCCCTGCTAACGTATGTGAGGATGGTATCTTTCCTTCCTTTAGATTGGATCTGTTCTTGAACACTATGAAGCAAAATTATATTTACATCACTTTCTTGAAGACATTTCGTCAGCTGTTTGAGAATATTAGTCAATATTGTACACATGGTATAGACTGGACACCTTACACTATAGATAAAAAAAACATTACCAAGGCGCATGTTATCTTAACCAGAAGCCTGCATGAATCACCAAGGAAGCCTCGTATAGGCATGACAACTATGAGCAGCAATTGTCGTAACAATTATGACACATGTACAAAATCAAGATAAATTATGCGATGGAAGAACCACCCGATGCTGTCAGTGCTACCTGTGCAGCCATATTGTGATCCCATACCGCTCATCCGGGCATTCGGCTGTCACGTGATCCAGAGCGTCTCCCCAGAACACGACAAGTCTGTCAAAGACAGGTTCCACCTGGTGGGGCGGCTTCCGGTTGTGGTTCTGTATAGTTAGCCTGCCGGGTGCCTCATGTACAGGAGCCGCCCCGTCACCTTCACTAGCCTCCTCGGGCAGCAGGAGGGGTGGCAGGTTCCAGTCGTTGTTCGGGAAGTAGACGCACTTCAACAGTCTGCGGTTTGGACTGGATGACGTGGACGCTGTGGTTGAGCTGCTCGCGGCTCGCGTCACCTGCTCACGGTGTCCCTCAGGGAAGTAGGAGAGTTCCACAGAGACCTTGGCCCAGTCGTCACAGTAGTAGCACGCCAGTTTGTAGACCATGAGTACCACGGCGTCCACGTGCCTGTGGGACTCCTCCTGGTCCATCAGGAACAAGCAGGCATAGTTCAGACTGGGGTGTCCTGGACCCCGTCTCATGTGCCGCTCAAACTGACCCGTGTGTTTAAGGTGTCTGAGTTCTGTCAGCACCCGCTCAGCATTGTCACGTCCCAGGAAGTGGTCACACGTGAACACGTTGTCATACTCCAGGGCTATCCTAAACCCCTGCATCATAATGTCCCACGTCTTACCTGGGAACGACACCCTGTACATACTGTTTCTGTCAATCCGGTACGGCGGCAGCTCGTCATACGGACTATCCGTCACAATCTGCACTCGTTTTACCCTAGTCATACTTCCGTTTCCGGTTGATCCGCCCCCACTGCTAGTACTTCCGGCCGAACCACCCTCGGTGCTGGCAGCAGAACACTCACCGGAACCGGAACTGGAGCCGGAAGACGGTCGGTCGTCCTTGTTGCCGCGTGCAGCCCGTAGTACGCTGTCCCTGTGTACGTTGTTCAGCCCCCTGTTAGCATTACGGAGTATGGGGGACGGCATGGGGCTCACCATCACCTTGGGAGGCACAGGTCGGCATGGCGACACTGGGGTACGACGTAAAGGGGGTGGAGGAGGACCTGACCGGATGCCGACAGCGACAGCGGCCCCACCCTCCGCCATCTTGTTCGGCAAGCCCCTAAGTAGATAACTTCAGTTCCATCTCACTGAAAGTAAACAAAAAATGTATTGTTATATTTGATTTACATCGATGTGCAGTAAAAGCTTATGAGAAGACCCTTATAACCAGAATGATTCATACTACAGTTGTACCTGTATAGTTTTACAGTAGCACTTCATATTGGATCTATCAGCTAAACAGTTCATCAATATATAAAGCTGATGAGTGTTCTTATATCTTAATAACCGTTTTGCATTCTAAATATTTGTGTACAATAACATGATTGTTGGTTATTTGATATCCTACACAACAAATATGTAAACACACGCAAATGATTAAATTGTCTTAATCCGCTCTTGATTCCACACTCCATAGACAGGCTACCTAAGAACCAGAGATAAATCCCCGATAAATCCACAAGAAGCAACTACCATACTCTATTCCAGCTTTCCCAAGCCTTACATGCTTAAACCCTGGAGACTTCACTTAAAATAATAAACCAGACAGCCCTATACCTGGCACTCAGCCTGAAGTCACACAGCACCCTGGAGTATTCCCACAAGGATCCAAGTTAAAAACCACATGGTCCTGGTTAACAGCCTTCAGGCTATACTAAGTTACACAGCACCCTGGAGTATTCCCACAAGGATCCAAGTTAAAAACCACATGGTCCTGGTTAACAGCCTTCAGGCTATACTAAGTTACACAGCACCCTGGAGTATTCCCACAAGGATCCAAGTTAAAAACCACCTGGTCCTGGTTAACAGCCTTCAGGCTATACTAAGTTACACAGCACCCTGAAGTATTCCCACAAGGATCCAAGTTAAAAACCACATGGTCCTGGTTAACAGCATTCAGGCTATACTAAGTTAAACAGCACCCTGGAGTATTCCCACAAGGATTCAAGTTAAAAACCACATGGTCCTGGTTAACAGCCTTCAGGCTATACTAAGTTACACAGCAACCTGGAGTATTCCCACAAGGATCCAAGTTAAAAACCACATGGTCCTGGTTAACAGCCTTCAGGCTATACTAAGTTACACAGCACCCTGGAGTATTCCCACAAGGATCCAAGTTAAAAACCACATGGTCCTGGTTAACAGCCTTCAGGCTATACTAAGTTACACAGCACCCTGGAGTATTCCCACAAGGATCCAAGTTAAAAACCACATGGTCCTGGTTAACAACCTTCAGGCTATACTAAGTTACACAGCTCCCTGGAGTATTCCCATAAGGATCCAAGTTAAAAACCACATGGTCCTGGTTAACCAGGACTTTACAACAGTAACATCGATCACTTCCGGCAAGGGTCACGGCCTGTATAAAGGACCAGCATGCATGTAGCAGGGAGTGGCTCCCTCTAGTAATAACACGGGGCTGTTGCTGCACATTGGCAATGAGGATTTGTGGGTGCTGGAGGAGCATGCTTCATTACACATGAGCAGCTCAGGTCGGTGCTCAGCTCCCTCCAGGTGTGCCATCTCCAGGGCTACTCCAGGTGCTCAGCTGGATGGTGGGAGAGGGGGGGTGGGAGAAAGGTCTGTTCGTGGGAGCCATCGGGGCTCTCAGTTTTGCCTTTTGTTTTTGTTGTTGTTTATTTTTTCAGTCGGTTAAAAGCATCTATTATAATGTGTTAGCATGGTAAGGGCATAAGCTACAAACTTTGTATTGCTTGTTTTGCTGTGTCAGTATCAGAGTTGGCGTCTGAATGACTGTATGAAATGCAGCCCTGTGTTAAGGTATTGAAAGTTTGATCTTTAATAAATTAGTACTTGGCGGCCATTTAACTATTTTAAGATTACCTGAGTACTCTAAGTGGGTTGGCGCTGTTATCTATGATATCATTCTTTGGGTGCCGATAACGATTAATTTAGACTTGTTGATTATCTCTGAAAAATCGCAAGGATAAGCTTTGCGCAGCTAATATTTTGTTCTGGCCTATTCAATGACATTACGTTTAACCGAATATATAGGAGTAAAATTCGATTTATTTGAAATAAAGGTTCACTCCCTGGTTATTTACAAGAAATGTATATAGATAACTGTACATTTGTCCATTCATGTACCACATGAAAAGTAATTTACTGTTCTACTGTCGATAAACATTGTCATTGATATGACCTCTGTCGGGTCAAGACATCCTTTTTAATATGATGATTCTCAATGACAATGATGAAGAGATAACTCGAGAACCCGTAGATACAATTTATGTATCTTTATTGCATAGGCTTAACAATTGATGTTTCATCATGATCAATACTTCTTGCTTGGCTAATGAGACGATGCACATTTCCATTGTGAGAGATTCCATACTCAACTTACAATATAATGAATAAGTCCTCCCGTCCCGTATTGATGATCTCCATCGTGCACTCCAGTATTACCATAGGAAGTCTATGGTCCCAGGCTTGGCATGCCTGTATATTAGTATATCTATCGAGTACAGCACATAATGCTGCATGGCTATGATATTGGCGCTGCACAACCTACATCTGGACTGGATGACCGCCAGGGCTACTACCAGTTCTACTAGTGGGATATGGATGCTAGGTCTGGTTTATACTGGAATGAACTGGTCTATGGGCCTCGCTATGGGATAATCCTGCATGATGGTTATCATACATAATGGTTATCCTGTATAATGGATATCCTGCCTAATGGTTATCCCTCATATACTCTTTATGTATTCTGGACTATTAGTAGTATGGTCTGCATATAATTGTTTTTATGGGGGCCTAATTGTAGGGAAAAGCGAAATATGGGTGGTAATTATATAGAGATGGTGAAATTTCTAATGAATTTAATGTGTAATGGTTCGTATTGACTTATATGTTGGGTGGCTCTTTGGCTCGCTTACCACTAGATGTACCAACACAACACGAGTAGTTCGGGTTGGGCAAAGCCCCAGAAACCCCTACCTCTCGGGTAGGACTTTATTAGATCTCTTTGATAACAAAGTACTAGCGTCTGGACTGGACCATGTCCAGTCCCCTTCTGCCGCTCGTCCGGCTCCTTAGTAGGAGCTGGACGCGAGGCATGGTGCTGCCCCCTCTTGTACCAACGAGGTATCGCAAAGCGACACCTAGCTAGCATAGAAGGAACAAGCACCACACGAACACGTCTCTCGGATGAACGGCACTAATATATATACAATGATGCCGGCCCCTACACCACCCCCACTAGACTTTACCTAGGGTTGGGTGTAATTAATAAGTAACTATTGTTGACTTTATACAGTGGTGTTATAAATAAATAGGTAAGTCTATATATACACAGTTCGTATTAAATATAGAACATTTAAGGGGCATTATAAGTTATATGTACATAATAAGGCATCATCGTATATAACCCGAAGTGTTTATAAATAATAACAAAAATAGGAAGTGGCCCCTTATGGACCATCGACCTATGGTGGTAATGTTACAAGTGTGTTATTATTAAACATGAGACGCGACGAAGAATATTGGATGTGTAGTAAGGTGATATTAATAAATTTTTATAATGTTTTTACCGACCCGAGGTGGGGTAAATAACCCGAGAATTTTGAGTACTTTTACTTACAAGAATATAATATACGATATAAAAATAGATTTATACAAAATATGAAATATAGGTGTCCTACCAGGGTAGCAGGATCACCCTTACAATATACCGGACTTCCGGCGAACCTGGAACGACTGGTTTCTGCAGCTCCACCCGGCGACATGTGTGTGGTGGCAAACCACGTTGCTGTTATGATGTGCCCTGATGAAGATGGGAAGATGGAGACCCGGTTAGATGTGGTAGTCCTTTGGGTGTTCGGGTTAGCGTCCATCCTCGCTGCAGGTTACGTTCCAGGTATCAGGAGTCCAGCGTAAGGAACAGTGCCTCTGGCATACTAAATGCATTTACCCTCGGGTACAAGGAGACACCAACAGATGGACACTCAAAGATCTTCAGGATCTGTGTCCATCTTCTCAGCCGGCTCCACTGAGGCAGATGGAGCCGAGCTGCTACAGCTGCTCGTAGAGAGCGCCGCTGGAGCCTCGCTGGGAGTCTCGCTCCCCAAGCTCAAGGCCCTCATCACTGCGGATGGACTGTCCATTGCCTCGGATGCTGGTGCAGCAACCGTGGCAGTTGGGACAGCCCGGGTGTTCCAAGTGGGGGGCGGGAGCAGGAGAGCTGCCGGAACTGGCGGAGCAGCCGGGACCGGTGGAGTGGCCAGAACCGGTGGAGTAGCCGGGGCTGGCGGGGCATTCGGGGGTATATCTGGTACGAAGATAAGAGACGACGGTAAGCCGTCCCACTCCTCCAGATGTTTCCCGAATGCCAGGAAAAACTTGAGGTCAGCCTCCTTAAATCGATGGATATATCTGGATTTTTCAGCTTCGTGAAACTCTTTAAGCTTTTCGGCTTCCTTCTGCTTCCGCCGGCAGGACTCGAGGGCTTCCTCGACCTTCTTCCTTTCCAGCTCCCTTATTTTCTCTTCCTCCCGCCTCTGGATCTCGTAGACCAGATTGACGGTGGCTTCAGTCATCACACGCCAGTAGTCAACAGACTGCTGGCGGTGCAATGCCTGCCATTCTGCCATCAGGTCATTCTGGATCTGAACCGTTCGGACATCGCGGTGGTCGACGAACGTATTCGGATCCTGAAGACCTGACAGGGTACCGGAGATCAGTTCCATTAGGGGTACCCGAGGGCCCGTCGGTGGAACTATCACTGGTGGTGGCGCTGGGGCCTCCACTGAGACAGGCGGGGTGCCTGTTGGAGGGGCAGACGGGCCCTCCACCGTGATGCCTCCTCGGCCTCGGCCACCACCCGGGGAGCCTCGGGTGGACTCCAGCCCACCGCGGCCTCTACCACGGGTTTTGGCCCGGCCCAAGGAGGTAAGGACCTGCGACTCGGGTCCAGCCGGTCCCATTGAAGGGAACTTCGCCGCGTACTCGCTGTACGTGGGGCGCTTGCCGGAGGATCCCTCTCCAGCCCACCAAGTGGAATACCCGGATGGGGGAGCGAAGAGTTCGCCCCCATCATCCAGGCCGCCAGAGGCTTCGCCCGGGCGTTGTTCCGCGGGTGCAGGTGTGGAGGTGGCTGGAGTCGCCGGTGCGGTCGCCTGGCTACCCGACCTGCGGGCCTGGTTGCCAGGCATATCTAGAGCCGAGACTTGTTGTCCCGACTCGCGACGATCAGCTGGGTTGGCTGGTCTGGGCTGGTCCTTGCCACCCGAAGGGCTCACGGACCGGTCTGCTCGGGTCCTCTTGGAAGCAGTAGTCGTGACTGTGCCTCCGTTTGGACCTTTAGAGCGGGCTTTGGCCTTCTCTCGCTTGTCGTCTCCTCGCCACTTTTTCACCTTCAGGTGCACCTCACTGGGCATCCCGAATTTCGTGGACGAGGAGTTCGTCTGGAAGTACGTCAGCAAGTTGCCGCTCTTCCACGAGCAGAATCCGGTCTCGAATGCCTGCTCTTTCACTTCTTTAATGCTCAGCGCGGACCAATTAGCAAGGAGCTCGCTGAAGCACTTGATGGCTCGTTTCCTGGTCTTCTCCAGGCCGATGCCATGGGCCTTCTGCAAATGCAGAGCCATGTCTCGGCGCCGGTGAGTGCTGAACGAGCCATCACAATGTTTACTCGGGCGGTCCCCGAGCACACACATCATCACAGGCTTGTGATGCATATGGTACTCGACGATGTGCCGAGCGAAGCGGGGCTTCGTCTCGAACACCTTCTCACCCGTGAGAGCCAGCTGGCAAGACTCGAACGGGCACCTTCGGCGGTTGCCGGTTGGTCCCCATTGGGTCATTGCCCACTGGACTTTCGTCCGGGCCTCGTAGCTATAGACTGAGCCTAATTTGGACTTGAGCTGGTCAATCCAAATCAGGTAGAACTTGCCTACTGGCGTATCCGAGGGGCCGGACTTCATCCACTCCTCGTCATCGCTGTCACCGTCCTTATTGACGGCGCTCGGACACATGTAGTGGACTGTGTCGTAAGCACAGTCCGCGAAGCAGCGGGGAGTCCGTTCCTTGAACCCCTCGGCTGCATTCTTCCACATCCACTTCTGATTGTCGTCCTTGGGAACATCCGTGGTCATTTCTTCCCACGTTGTCACGGACTCCAAATCAGATTTGGCAGACTCGGGCAGCTCTGGATCGCTTTCGCTTTCCTCACTGTCCGTGTATATGTTAGCTCCCCTACGGCTGGCTCGGCTGGAGGTGGTAGTACCAGTCGAAGCCTTGGTAGGGGACTTGGCCTTTGCACCCGACGTGCTGGCTGCAGAAGATGCAGTAACCGAGGTGGCTACCGTGGTGGTTGTGGGAGTGGGAGCGGGCGTCTTCGGTTTGCCCTTACCCCTCGGCTTGGTGGGGGGCGTGGGCTCTGCCGGGGACGCTTTCGCTCCATTCTTTTTCTTCCGGCGCACAACCTTAGTCGGTTGGGCCGGAACTTCAGGACTGGAATCCGACTCGCGTCGGCTCCTGTCCACTGTCCGAGGGCTCCTCCTTCTGCTGACCGGGGAGTCAGAGTCGGAAGAGATCTCAGATTTTTGTTGGGCCTGCTGCTTGCGATGGGCCCGGCGAGCCGCGGTGAGCTCCTTCTGCTGCTTGGCAAGCTCGGCTCGCTTTGCCTCTACAGCAGCCTGCTGGCGCGAGATGTCCTCTTCCGAGATCTCGCCAGGTGCCTCCGGGATGTCAGCAGCTGGGTCGGTCTCGGTTGTGGACCTCTCGACGGCGATGCGGACATCCTCAGCCTCCAGATCGCTCTCAGTGAGAGGACCCTTGGGCGCAGGTTTACGGGTCAATCGCTTGACCCGGTCGGTTTCCACCGACGACAAGGTAACTGTGGAGTCTGTATCCATGTCGGATTCGGACTCCCTTAACTCCGCGGCCTTCTGGATGATGCCCGCAGAGATCAAGACGGCTCGAGCTAAATTCTCGTTAGTCGCCATATTCTCCGCCAACTTCAAATAGTTGCGGAGCCAAGAAACTGGCATGTTGTCAGCCAGCTCGTCACTGCACGAGTCCATTACCATAGTCTTGAGATCATCTGGTATGGGCTCGGGCACGCCCTCTTCCACCGCCATGGGCCCGCATCCGAACATGGAGGCGTGCATAGGGATGTACGTACCCCAGGAGGTGTACACGATACCTTCCTGGCGATCAACGTGTGCTAGACGTTTGATCTGAGTCCTGAATCCCGGAGGATACATTGGAATGTCCAGGACATCCACTTTGCTACCCGAAGCGGCTGTTGTAGACGGGCGCTCCGGGCGTGGCGGTGGTGGAGGTGGCATTCTCTCCCGGTCGGTTGCCTCGGCCATAGCCGAGAGCGTCCGGGCGGCCTCCTCTGTCGAAGAATCCATAGATTCCTCGACCCGAGACGAGACCCTCGGGTCCTCGTCTTGTTCCAACGGAATGTTGGCAGTTTGACGCGCAGCGTCAATCGTTCCCTGTGCCATGGCACCGGGTCCGACTTCCAAAATAAATTGGCAAGTTTTGTTGGACTCCTCCCGAAGGATTCGTCCAACAGAGAGGGTTTGGGTTAGCTAGGCTAACACGACAGCTACAGGCTGTACAACCGCCGACAAATAACTAGAGCAAAAACGGGTTGCGTCTAACCACCACGAGTCCGCTCTAGTTATGACCAGTATGACGTCAGACCTCTCGTCTCGCGAGATCCCGCCATGGCTATCCGGTGACCTAGTTCCGCGCTTTCCCGCCACACCAGCAGCGCCACCTAGGGAACTAGATCCGAACCAACATTCGACTCGACATGTGAGACGCGGCCTACTACCCGAGTGCTATCGTCTGGAGCTTGGCGGTGTATACAACGCTTCAAAGCGAATGTACCGGTTAATCCGACCGCCACTCACGGGATACAGCCACCCGGGGAGGGCGCGTTCGACATCTCTAGCCGTGGAACGTATGTTGCCTGCCTATGGCGGACAACACGCAGCAGCTCGTTGTGTACTGAGTTAGGTTACAGCAGACCTCAACCGGGGGCTGCGTCTAACGCCTTCGGTTAGCATTTTATTTTTCCCGGCTTTACGTACGGCCTTTTCTGGATCTCGCTTAGTCAAAGCGGGACCCTTCCCATACGTAATGCCTTCACTCAGCGAGACTTTCTTCCATTTCTTACGATTAGGTCGTTTCCTGGCCTTCGTCTTCTTTTTTACCATAACCTCGTCTCCCGGCGTCTTTCTCGGCCGGCCTCTAGGGCGCTTCGTCGGTACTACCACGCTCGGTCCACTAGGGACAGATACAGGTGGTTTGTAGCCGAACTCCCTCTCCGCCTCTTCGCGCCCCTTCCAGGGCCGAAGTTTTCCGACATTTGTCTTCCATTTTCTACCCGTCAGGCAGTCCTCTATCATCACCGTGGACTCGGAGATGACACAAACGATTTTAAACGGACCTTCCCAAGGCGTTACGAGCTTCAGCTTATCCAGCGGCTCGTAGTACTTTGTCCCCAACATTAAAACGAATTCGTTTAGCATTGGTGTCATAGCCCACCTTCTGCCACTTCGCACTCTTCAGCAGTTCTTTCCGAACGGCCTCGTATGCCTGTTTGAACCGGTTCCTTAATGACTCTACAAACAGCACCGTGCAGGGCGCCTCCGGGTCTATTCCAACCACTCCATACACTAAGTCGGCGGGCATTATGATGTCCTCGCCGAACACTAGCATGTTTGGGGTGCAGTTAGTTGATGAATGGACAGTGTTGTTGTAGGCATGTACTACAAACTCGCACTGTTCATCCCAGTCATCCTGGTGGGTATTAACCAGGGGCTTTAGTACTTGTATGAGGGTTCTATTGAAGCGCTCTACCTGCCCATCCGACTGTGGTCGGTACGGGTTTGTTCGGGTCTTACAAATGGCTAGGTAATGGCACATTTCCTGCCAAAGTTCTGACTCAAACTCCCTTCCTTGGTCACTGTGCATCATAAGGGGAACACCCAAATGCAGCACCCAGCCTTTCACAAATGCCTCCGCGCATGTGGCGGCTTTGTGGTTAGGAAGGGGGAACACCCGAGTGTACTTAGTATAATAGTCGGTTACGACCATCATACAAGTATTGTCTCGCGGCGTCGTCTTAATCCCACTGATGATGTCTATCGCTACTCGAGCGAATCTGACACCAAACAATTCCTGTGATAAGGGTTGCTTACCCAGGCCGGATCCCGGTTTGTTTTTACAACAATCCGGGCAAGTGGCGATCCACCGGAGCAGGTCGCCTCTCATACCGGGCCAGTAGTAACGCCTTTGTAGACGCTCTATTGATCTCTTCTTACCGAAATGGCCACTCGTTTGGTGGCCATGGCAATAATACATGATATCCCTCCTCATCGAGGCGGGTATCACTATTTGCAACAGCCTACCGTTGGTGGGAGTTGTCTTCCACCTACATAGTATGCCGTCTCGGATCTCTAGCTCGGTCCATTGAGCTAGCAATCGCCTCGCTTCCCTATCCTCCAGGGAAACTAGAGGCCTTGCCGGTTTAATACCTGACCGTAGGTATTCCATTATGCGCGCAGTGGTGGGGTCTGACTGTTGAAACTTCTTGATGGTCTCCGGGGACCAATCGAGATAGCTGCATACAGCCTCCTCCCAGGGGATACGGGGGGTGGTATAATTAAATACCAGCCCGGCTACCACAGCATTGTGGGCCCCGCAGTCTTCACATGTGGCATTTTGGCACCTTCGGATAGGCCGTCTTGACAAGGCATCCGCATTGATGTGTTTAGTACCGGGTCGGTGCTCTATTTGTTTATGCTCTAATCCGAATTCGCATAGGTGAGCTAACCAACGTCCAATCATCCCCTCGGCGTCCTTAAAGTTAAGGAGCCACCTAAGAGACGAATGGTCTGTTCTTAAAGTAAAGTCACTTCCCCAAAGGAAATGCTTGAACTTCTTCGTATACACCACCACAGCGAGGAGTTCTCGCTTGGTGGTACAATAATTTCGCTGTGTCTTGCTTAACGTGTTGCTAGCAAATGCTATTGGCACTTCGACTCCCTCTTGGACCTGAGAGAGAGCTGCCCCAATCGCATCATTGCTCGCATCGGTGTCTAAGATGAAATGTCCCTCGGGAGTGGGATATTTCAACACGGGTGTATTCCTAAATAAATCTTTTATTTTATTAAAAGACTCTTCTTGCTCGCTGGTCCATGGGAATGGGTCCCGTGCCCTACCCGGGGTCCAGTGAGCTAAGAACTGCATGGGGAAGCTGACACGAGAGTAATTCGGTATGAAATCACGATAATAGGAACAAAATCCTAAAAATGATCTCACCTCCTTAGCACTCGTGGGTCTTTCCCAATTTTCTACAGCTTCTAATTTTTCCGGATCCGCACTCACCCCGTTAGGAGTAATGATCCTTCCCAAGTATGTAATGGTTTTCTTAAACAAATTACATTTCTTGGGTTTAAGTTTAAGACCGTTTGATAGTATCCGGTCGAGGACTAATTGCAGATTCGCCAGGCATTCCTTGAATGACTTGCCGAACACGACCACATCATCCAAGTAAACCAGGCATTTCTTCCACAAAAGGTCACTCAGTAAGGATTCCATCATAGCCTCGAATGTAGCGGGGGCGTTACACAATCCGAAGGGTAAGACATTATACTCGAATAGCCCCATATGACTGGAGAATGCTGTCTTCTCCTTGTCATTGGGGTGCATTGGTATTTGCCAATATCCGGACTGTAAATCCAAGGTACAGAACCATTGGTTTCCGCCCAAGCTATCTAAAGTCTCGTCTATCCTTGGTAAAGGATACGAGTTCTTCTTTGTTATACCGTTCAATTTCCGGTAGTCGACACAAAAGCGGATTGTACCGTCTTTCTTAGTAGTCATACAAACAGGGCTGGACCAGGGACTCGAGCTAGGCACGATTACCCCTAGGTCCAACTGTTTTTGTATTTGCTCTTCACAGATTAACTTCTTCTTGAGAGGAAGTCTACGATACAGGATTTTAAAAGGTTTCTCGTTGCCCACATCTATGGTGTGCAACACCTTATCGGATCTACCCACCGGGCCTCCTTCCCTACCAAAAGCACCTTCGTACTTTTGTAGAAGTCTCGCTAGGCAATCCTTATCGTCCGTATTCTTTAAATCTGACTGATCAATCAGCTTTTGGAATTCTTCATCCATGGGATGCTGACTAACTGGGTTTAGTGGTTTGTTAAATTTAGCCTCGGCGACATGTTCTACCGAACTCATCCTTCCAACACTGTCGCCTCGCCTCAAATAAACCACCGAACCACTTCGGTTAGTTATGGGTAATACAGACCAAGCTGCATTAGCCACTAATGTATCCACTGAGTCTAACCCGATGCTTGACAAATACACCGTGTCGGGTTCGTAGACTCCAGTTTCATTCCTTTGAGCCATGGACCCGCCACAAAGGACATCGCAAGTGGTACCCGGTGGGATCTTCACCGTATGTACCACTGATGCGACCGAAGACACCTGTCTCAATACGCATTGGACATGCAAGCCATACGGGCTCCGTATACCCATCGTACCGTCCCTCGGGTCTAAGACGGCCTCGTATAAGCTTGCAAAATCCAATCCGAGGATTCCGTCATCACTAACCTCTGCTATAGTTGGCGAAAGAACAAATTCTTTGCCTCCTATACGGATAGGCATAAACGTCCTACCAAATGTACGCATACTGCTTCCGTCGGCCGTGCAAGCATTTACCCCCGTTTTGAGGTTCTCATGGCTGCCGGCCACCGAATCGAAGAATCTTTTGGACACACATGAATGACTAGCTCCAGTATCCACTAAGAATTCCCCCACCCGGCCTTCCACAGATATGGGTACATACCACCGTCTCCCCCCTAAAGGCGAGGGGTTACTGGTAAACTGGTGAAAGTCTCCCGAATCACCAAGATTCAATCCGAGTCCTCTCAGGAATTCCAGACACGGATGACTTGGGGGAAGGCGTGTCCCACACACTCGAATCAACTCTTTGATCCATCCTTCCTCTCCCCTAGTGCGGCCACTCGCCTCCATATGATCGCTCCTGCACATATCAACACTAGGGTCCCTGGCCCCGGCCGAGGTGCAGGGGTGCGCACCCTCAGCCACCCGGCCTCCAGGTGTAATTGACTCGAAATCTTCCACCGGGACACCCCCGGTAGCATTTTGGCATTCGTTCCCACTCGGGGCTATGTCAGATGCCGTTGACACAACCCCCACTAGTTTTCCACATCTGTGGAATCCGTAGCATTCTCCCTTCCTACGCCGTCGTCTTCGGCTTCATAGAAGGCAGCCATTACCGGCTTAGTAGCGGTACATTCAGATGAGTAGTGTCCCATGCGCTGGCACCTGAAACACTTAACCGTTCGGCGATCCACCCGGGGTCTTTGCCGATTGGCTTGGATGGCATCTGTAATTTTCTTACACATGTCTTCCAGAAGTTTGGTCATGTCCGGGGACTGACTCTTCGCTTTGTCAGCGCTTACAGTGGGCTTGACCGCCTTCTCGACAGCCTTCGGGTCACTCTTGACCTCGGATGAAGGTCTAGAGTCCCTTGGTTTATTGAAAGATTTCCTGGGAATATACTTCCTACCTGAAGTATTCTTCCTTAATTGCATCGAACAGAAGGTGCCGTCTTCCTGTTCGATATCAATCAACTCGAAGTCGTCTGAGGGAGTATTGACCTCAGACTGCTGGGTCACCGATGCCAGGGGTACCAAGCCGCTGGCATTAGGTATGTCCCCAGCTAACATAGCTCGCTTCTTCACGGCCATATCTATACCATTAAATATGCCGTGTAGTGTTATGCCTTCTTTCCAGGCATCCCTCGCTGCCAATTGTTCATCTCGGTCTCTTAGACCCTTGACGAATTGTGTGATCAAATCGTCCATATACCAGTCCTGGTTTTCAGTACCGGGTCTGGCCTTACTTAGCAGGGCATGGAGTTCCATACCGTATGCTCTGAAAGCTTCATTCGGCTTCTGTGTGCGTTTCTTAAAACGGACCATCGGGTCCTCCTTGACCATGTTGCATAACAGTCCACTAGCAGTTTCTACTAACTGCTCAAAACTCCCAACGAGGCCGTACCAGGTTCGCCATTGCTCTACAGCCATACGACCCGGCCCGCCTTTCAGACATCTCACCAGATGTGGCTTGGCCTCGTATGGGGTCCATCCATTACAATTCATCACATCGATGAAATCTTCAAACCACTCTTTCCATGGCCGAGTACCGTCATATTCTCTAGGAATAACGGCTACCCTTCGCGCAGAATTGTGAGCATACATCAATCTAGTGCATTGCTGTTTGCTCCATTCTATCGCCTTGGTTTCATTCAAGGTTCGATTGCCCCCTATACCACCGAAGCTCGAATTGCCCGGTGGAGGCGGTGGTGGAGGTTGTGTATACGTCCACTGTGTACCACTGTGGTTCGTATAGCTCGCACCACCCTGGTTGGGGCCGGTACCCGAGGTACCGCTATAGCCTGTGGCACCCGAAGCACCGCCCCCCCCTTGCGCACCTTGGTAACCGCCGTCGGATGGCTGGTTTCCCGTTGACTGGCCGCCATCGTTCGATGGATTGGGTTGGGTGTTGTCATTACCAGCACCCAGCCCCGGGTCGTTACTCGGATCCACATGAATGTGGAATCCACTGGTCTCCGCACTACTATCGGAAGCCTCTCTAGGGGTATAGTCCGGGTCCAGGTTGTGGACTATGGGCACTTCACTTATCCGGACTCTACTAGTTCGGCCATGCTTATCCTGGGTTCTGATGTAAACGCCCCCTTGATCTACATTCCGCGAAGCATTATCATTTACAAAAGGATTATACTGCGGATTCTTCGGTGTAGAACAGGAGACCGGGTCGCCCTGTTTCACGAACGTCGAGTTCGGGTTTGTATCCCTACTCGCCGGAGGGGCATGCGTTTGCTCTTGCTCCTGTAAATAACTCTCCATAGCAGACTTATTTATTGTGAGGGTAGCTACGTCTGTAGTCAGGTTTCGCTGTTCCTCCCTTAGCTGTGCGTTTTCTGCCAAGATTTCGGATCGAATCTTTTCATTTTCCGCCACAGCTCGGTTTCTTTCTTCTTGGGCGATAATTGCCTCTCGCTTAAAAGTATCCTTAAGTAGGCGGTACTTTTCACCCTTCTCTTTCTGAGACTTGTTATATTCACTGGTCTCCTTCCTGATCTCGGCTTGTTCCGAGACCATCTTGGCTTCTGTCTCAGCCTTCCGGAGTTGAAGTTTCTTAAGCTTCTCCTCCATTGCGTGCAACTCCGTTTGTAATTTATTTACATCCCGAGCCTTAGCAACCTCCTCGGCCCTAGCCTTGTCGATTGCTCTAAGTTTACTGGCTTCCTCGATTTCCAACTCAGCCAGCCTTTTTTCTTTTTCCTGTGCGTCTCTCTCCTTCCGCTCCAACTGATGGGATACGGAGGATAGACGATATTTGAGGTCGGATTCTTTTAGAATCGCCTCCTGCTCAACGGATCGTAATTTTCCGATCCGAGACTTAGCTTCCTCTTCTATTTTGGATTGGGCTAACATGAATTGTTCATGTTGCCTCTTAGCCTGCAACTCCACCTGTTCCTTGGCTTTCAAATAGGCCTGGGTATTTTTATACCCGGGACCCATCCGACGTCCGTAGATAGACTTGCGACTGCCTCCAGGGTTAAACATGGAATCAGACAAGCCTTCGTCTAGAGATCGGCCTAGGTGATGCCTTTCCGAGCTTTTCGGTCCGGTACCACTAGGCTTATTTTTTGCTTTCGCGCCTGGGACTATTGCGTCCCTTTTGGTTTTGCCATCGTCGCTGTCATGATCCGACGATGTCATTAGTGGGGCTACTTCGTTTCCACCACCTGGTGCTGAACCCTGGGGGGTTGCAGTACGCTGCATAAGGCTTTGTGCAATTGGTGTACCCAAGCCGCTAGCCGAGCCCGTTGGTACCATAGGACCTAGCTGGCGTCTGCTAGTTATAACTTGGGACCAATCGCTCAAGTCTAAAGTTGGGGGTCTTAACACACCCCTAAACAATCCGGTATCCGGTACTCCTGTTTGGGGTGTAGCCGGATACAATTTTACGATGCCATCTCTGGTGGCATTGTCCATCAGGTCGGGTGTAGAAAAAATATTTCGTACACCCTCCTGATTAAACATTTGTTGTTGACCGGGTTTCCAGTCTAACAACAGATGCTGGGATGTGTAATCATCCTCTTCGAATCCCTCTAGCCCAGGGCTGGGGGGATCCGCTTCGGGTTTCCCGAGGCTTTCGGCCAATGTGGCCGCGCACCACCCCCGAACCAACTGGTCACGGCACCAGTGTAATGGTTCGTATTGACTTATATGTTGGGTGGCTCTTTGGCTCGCTTACCACTAGATGTACCAACACAACACGAGTAGTTCGGGTTGGGCAAAGCCCCAGAAACCCCTACCTCTCGGGTAGGACTTTATTAGATCTCTTTGATAACAAAGTACTAGCGTCTGGACTGGACCATGTCCAGTCCCCTTCTGCCGCTCGTCCGGCTCCTTAGTAGGAGCTGGACGCGAGGCATGGTGCTGCCCCCTCTTGTACCAACGAGGTATCGCAAAGCGACACCTAGCTAGCATAGAAGGAACAAGCACCACACGAACACGTCTCTCGGATGAACGGCACTAATATATATACAATGATGCCGGCCCCTACAAATGTATGTATTATGCTGACACCTCTATCTCTCCCAGTGACCACCCCCCCCCCCTCATTAGCATTAGGAGACATGACTTTACATGCCCCTTATGGTGTGTCATTAGTAGAGGCCCACATTGACCACCACGCCTCCTAGTGGTAATAAGGCTGATTAGAACAGTATTAACAAATGTCCCACGCCCCCCCCCCCTCCTTCGAGTCCTGATACGCTCCATTACTTCCATACTAAGCATCTTAATTAATACATCAATTCAACCGTGACGACCCCATCCTCTTGCATGACGCCCTGGCCTGCCCCCCCTCCAAATCTAGGTCGCTATATACATGAGCATAAAATATGGGTTTCTTAATTATGACGTTTTTCTACATTTCTTGATAGTAATACGAGCGTCATAATAATAGCATGATATCATGTGTCGTTGCACATCTGCGCCCTCGCTGCCGCCTGGATGTTTTGACATATGTGAATTAGAATTATTTGTAATAAATAGCTGAAGATATAAATATATAGGACCAACTCACCAAAAGAGATAAAAAAAAATTGACTGAGTGGCATACATGCAATATCTCAAAGGGTGATTTCCCATGTCATAAAATATATATGAGATTGAATCAGTAACCCTGGGAAATGACACACAAGGACGTTTAAAGGACCCTCATATGTACAATGGGCCTATTTACTTTGGCAATTTCTTGTTGCCGGGTCAGCACATTAAGATGGATAAAGGAAAAACAGCCCATACAGTGTGTGAGTGCTGCCAGGCGGATAAGAACCAATATTTGGATATATAAATGACACCTTCACAGGCCTGCCTCAAGGCTTAAGTTAAATTGTGGTTGGGGAATACTGGCATGCACAGAAAGGAGGCCAAGGTCATTATAGAGGTCATAGAGAAGGGGTCATAGAGGACAAAAGGTGTCACATGGGATAGGGCATTGATAAGGTGGGTGGGTGGGTTTGGAGCTGGGGTGTAGTACCGGAGAAAAGGGCGTAGCCCGAAGGGGGGGGAGAGGCTAGATTATTGGGATAGCAGGTGTCACATGGTTCCGGGATGGCTTATATTTCAATGTATTATGACGGATTTTATGGACTTAAATGCATAATGAGGGCAGCTATTCAAAGCTAATAGAAACCTCAATGTGTAGTCAACCTTGTAGCCTTGGGCAGCAACTCTCCATTTGATGGGTATGGACCAATAAATTCGACATGGTGACATGGGCCTTAGTGACATGAGGCAAAACCATTAGTGACATGACACAGGTGCTTTCTTAAATTTGACATGGGACATGATAGGCTCTTAGAGGTGACATGGGACATGGGGATTTAAGTGGTAAGTGCCATGATCATTTTTAAAATCGACATGTGACATGGGGAACCCCCCATCCACACACCCCCCCCCCCCTTTGTGTATACTCTGCACTGCGAATCAAGATAAACTGCTTTTAGGCAATATCTGTTTCCCGGCTTTATTGTGTAGTGGTCAGTGGAAAATGTCATGGAGAAACCAGGACTCAAACCCGGGACCCTCCAACTTCGATGCGGCTGCTCTACCTCTGAGCTACTCCCCCTGGCCTGACATTCTCTACCTTCCAACTACACCTGGATCGGTATGATACACACACTAGGGGGCAGTGATTACCTGGCACCGAGCTCTCTAGAGATCCCCCTCGCGAGGCGCGACCACTCGGTATCTTCACCAAGTATAGGGAATTACTGCCCCTACACTCCTCCCCATCAGCTTCAACCACCATCCACTAACACCAGGCATTCCCCCTCAATCCAGTTACCTGGGAGTTGAGGCTTTATCAAGCAGTGTTGGGGCACTCCTGACTTCCCAGTGGATGTACCGGTACAAGTACCGGATTGGTCGAAGTGTCATCTGTGACCAATCACTGTCTTCAGCATCATCGACCGTGGACAATTTAATACACAATCAAACTGGAAACACCTCTCAGCATTTATAGAGACACCAAGCGTCCCACACATCACGTGTCGTGACGTCATCAGACACCAAAAGTCGTCTGCCGGACGTGTCACATGACCGGTTTCAGCCAATGGGAACAAAAGCAATGGCACCTCCCTTCTCGCCAATATGGGGTCATTTTGAGGGTTAGATTACAAGAGCGCGAGACTGGGCGAGACCTTGGCACGTGGTATAACAAAGACACCTTTGTTATATAACGAGAGTATTGTTAATTCATTGAAATAAAGAAATAAAAAAAAACACTTAGAGTTGTGTGTGAACAGAGGTCCATGGTGTGTGGGTGTGGTCTGGTCGTGCAGTACAGGGGTATGGAGTGAATCTGATCTAACTGTGGGCACTACTGCCTCAAGCTTATTTCACCATAATAGACAAATTGTGTTGTGTTGGTGCCCTGGCCGTACTTGTTGTTCTTTTGTGCCAATTTAGATGGATGCTTTTGTTGTGTTCCATCCTTTCTGTGCTTGTTTTATGAGTATGTGGGGTGAGGGAGGGGGTTCGGTTGTCTGTGCTCTTCTCCTCGTTTCCTGTGCACTGTAAATCTCTCTATATCATTAGTTTAGAAGCTGTTTTCCCCACCTGTGCCATAAATGGATCATGACACAAAACTTCACTCGGTCTAATTAAATATTGTATGGGACGAGGCCTAGTGAACAAACTGTAAAACACGCACATGTGGTGCAGGTCAAAGAAATGTATTTTCGGGTTACGTGGCCCTATCTATGGCACTTTTTTGTCACAATTTTAAATTATGCCTTTTAGGTCATATTTTTCGTGATTTTCCCATTCAAGTGACTCACTGTCATGACTTGCAAGTCATCGGCATAGAGTTGATTTTAGGGCCATTGTCAGGTAATTAAGGAGGGGGAAATCATTTCAATCAAATGACGACCTAGCTAGCCTAGATTTTCTAACCAAATACCCTGAAACACAGCTTAATCTTGGCCTTCGATACCAGCCAGACATGATCAGCTGTATTGTGTATGGGGTTATAAAAACCTGTTATCCGTGACGTGCATGTTTCAATTAAACCCCATTATAATACTGAATTCTTAATAGAAATTGAAGCTTGCATGACATATAAGGTTTCTCCGCCACCACATCTATAGCTTTTTACACCCATGAGTTAATCATATGAACGCTATAGTATGAGTGTAAAGGCCCGGGGGGGCACTTCAATTTTTTTATACAGGTGTGAGGCTGAACCTACGACAACCCTTACCCTTTCTAGGGCATCCGTTCGTGGCTTTTTTCTTTAAAATGTTCCCCGATGAATGTAGCCGTAGAACCCCTCTAGTTTCACCAATGTCATGATGATCAAATCAGACGGACGGGTTCCTTTAGAAAGATTGTTGTAAAACCACGAGTGTAAACATATTTCATATTGCACCAGTACACTGCTGAATGAAGCACACTCGAGATATATTGCACATGTAATTGCCGCAGGGGTTTTAGGCGGGGGTTGGGCAAATTCACCAACCCTTGGAGAAATATCTAGCAATGATTAACTAAACAGAAATAAGGTATAGTTTACTCTGGTGTGCTTGTTAATAGTTATACAGAAATATAAAACTTTACCAAAACAAATAATAATTCACTATGATGGTACTATCATGAGGAGAAAAGAAAACTGTATGCTCTACTCAACAGTAGATCAGGAACAGAATAGCATTTCTGAACGCACTTTCCCTCACGAAATGTGCATAGCCATCCTCTATGCATGTGTCCTGAGGCCTCTCTATTAAACTGCCCAAGGACACTCACACTCTCATTTACCACTGAGATAGTGGATCTCTGTGGGGCCATTCGGGACGCTATACTTTACACGTGGGCTGCCCTGGATGAGGCATGCAGGGTGTCTATGACAGGTATGTTACACCTTGGGTGCATTAGGTTCTGACAGCAGCCCCACAGGTGGCCATGTGGTCAGTGTTACTGACAGTGTCAGTGACAGCTCAAGGGCCATGTCAGGGCTGCAGGAGGAGATAAGTTAATCTCCTCCAGTAGGGATAAATTTCAGCCTTCCTATGATGCCTACTTCAGGGTATTTAGGAGTTCATTATTCATTTTCATGTACATATTTATCATTTCCAGTAGCATTGGACACTGCAACATTTTCAGATTATGGAATATGTTATCCTCATTTCGTACGGAAGAAATGCACTGAACGTACCAATTATAGGCCTACCAGCGCAGCTGTAGAGCTAATTGGAGCTCACATAAGAGAAATGTCGAACTCCTTGGAATGTATATAGTATCATACTACATACCATGTATCTCTAATTTAAAAGCCATCTATAACAGGATGGTATCTAGATTACAACATGGAACACACTCTGCTAGTCATTTCTCAGACCCTACGAGTGGCTTACTCACTGTGGCCATAGACCTTGTATGGGGGTTTCCGCTACGATTTGGTGAGGGCTCACTCGTAGCTTTGAGAAATGACTTCCAGAGACACTTGATCCCAATGACTATCGTTACATTTGCGCTTACTGACTATAGGGGGGGGTGTGGATGGGGGGTCCCCCATGTCACATGTCAATTTTAAGAAATGGTTATGTCACATGTCACTTAAATCCTCATGTCCCATGTCACCGCTAAGAACCTCTCATGTCACATGTCGATTTTAAGAAATGGTTATGTCACATGTCACTTAAATCCCCATGTCCCATGTCACCTCTAAGAACCTCTCATGTCACATGTCGATTTTAAGAAATTGCCATGTCACCATGTCAAATTTAGTGGTCCACACCCATTATAGGGTCCCGGTATAGGGTCCATTTAAAACTCTATGATGTTGACCTATGACCTTGAAATATGCATGTACAAAGCGATTTATTATTAATTTCCCTGTAACTCCACCTTGAAAAGTGCAAGAACACCTTCTTTGAACGCCCCTCACCTTTCATGGCCCTGGCACATTTTCACACTCAATTTCCTAGGATAAACACCAGGCAGTGCTACTGGTTCTGAGACCGTCACACATAACCCTGTCTGCTGATGGGACATGACGGGTCAGGACGTATGTTATGGCTCCTCTGACCACTTCCTGCCATGGGAACACGCACTTAAAGCTTGGCACAGCGTGGGAAGCTAATTTAAAGTTGCTTGAAGTATATAGATAAGTGTCATCTATGGGTGGAGGACACAATGCAGTAGCAGGAAGAAAAAGTGGCTTAACCCTTGTTCATGCTACAGCAGTATAGTATTGCCTGAAAAGTTTCGATAGATTGAATTCGGGTAAGGGGAATGGGGGCCTACTTGTCACATTGGTATTTAAACCATGGTCACACCTTAGAACAAAAGAATTTCACTCTCAATATATCACGTAACCTGTTGTATAGAAATGTCTCCCATATACACTAGGTGTGACAAACCTGGACCGTGGTTTAAAGCAGATATATCATGACATGGGTCTAAGTGGGTTACGTAATATATACCCGCTGTGTACATCAATTTACCCAATGAAGTAAACTGGAATCCGGACTGGAATTTTGCATTTGTCCCCTTTTTCTCTGATTTCCCTAGTACAAGAAAGACGTCATTCAAGTCTAAGGTTATACATTGATTTCTATTTTGAGTGCATTATGTAATCAACTTGAGTAATCATTTTTTGCTCTACACCCACTTTCATATGCAGCACATATGCAGTCCAATTATTGCAATGTTGAGGGGCAATGTGTCATTGTGCATTATTATTTGGGTAAATTGTATGATTAGGTTAATAGGATTTAAATTGCTAAACAATACCTAAACATAATTTGATTAATCCAAATCTCAAAAAGCAGCCGCCATCGTTCTCATTAAGTCACGTGACGTCACACGAGATCAGACGTGATTTGTTTGTTTATTAAACACTCTCCAGACGTAGAATTAATGGCTCGTTACGTGGGCCATGCATGCACGCCTGTACATCTGGAGTGCTGTTACCAGGTGGATAAGCATGGAGAGTAGTTATTTCACCTTTAATGTCTCCGACCCAGGGAAACACAAATCCGGCTGCATGGTCCCAGGTGTGTTAATTACCCAAACCCCAGGGATGTGTAATTGAGAAAGCAATCAGGTGTAGCCATAGCAACGATAAGGATGCATGGGCTCTCCCTATCCCTGGAGAACATAGGGATGACCAGAGAGATTATGAAAAAAAAATGTTGTAATCTCCCTGAAATGAATAACGGTAATCAAATGCCACGAAGCCTGTTTGGATTAATAGATGTGTCTTGCAGTACAAGTATATTAATCATTAGGGCCTTAGGTTTTTACTAGTAGTCAATTTCAAACCAGATCATCTACCAAAACACATCATCTACTTATATTGCACAAACTGAGACCAGAGGAAATTGCTTGTGTTTATGCTTCATATTCGTAAGGTGTTGAGGCTGCATTGGCAGGACTTAAAATGTAAACTGAAATAAGCTCGGGTCATAGGCGGACTCTACTGGTGGGCACCACTCATAAACCACAATCTCCTTGAGAAATCCAACTTTTAAGGAGCATAGAAACTGGCCAGTCATAATTGTGGGTAAGAATTGTCTCTTTAGGCCACTCAAAAAAAATGTTTCTCAACACCAAGTCATAAAAAAAGTGATGAGGGAGGATTTTAGTTCTTTTTTTTTCCTTTAGCATTTCATTAGGGCTTGAATGCATCGCGGACGCTTGCGAACAGCAGTATGCATTTTAAATGGAAAGTTATCATTGAAATTATAAAAGTCCGATAATGTCTATTATTGATAGCTAGCTGCATTCCCTGGGCCATAATCTTTCATTTGGTACCAAACTTGACTACTTTTGCTCATTTCTGGTACATTTTTTCTCAGAAAATTCTCTTTAAACAAGGAAATTCTCAAATGACGATTTTTCTGACGAGGGTGGCGATGAGAAACAAGTTTTTTGTTGTTGTTTTTTTGAGTGACCTTAGGAAGGAGCATGCATATCCAGAGACACACCGTGGAGGATGAACCACCAATCCTCATAACAGGGACTTTGGTCCATATTCTATAGTTAGGAACATATATTACAAGCTGTAAGGTCAACTTAGCCTGGACATCAATAGCATCATGAATGGTATATAAATCTACAGTTGGAATAACGATCAAAATAGACAAGGCTAAAACTGGGTTAATGTACCACTATGCAAACAAAACTGGCCAACAAATGCTGCCATCTGGCCTCCGACCAATACATCGCGTCATGAGATGTGACGTAGAGCTTGTGGATCATGTATCACTGTCACTATTGTCCCTATTGCCCAATGGCTTCAGATCACCTGTGAACTTTGATGATGGTGTGAGTACATTGGTATAGGTCCTTGCCAAGAATGAGTTTAATGGTGAAATCATAACACTTGATTGAGACCCAAATTTAAAAGCTTTAAATACAGTTAGGGTATTAGCAAAGAGGATGACCTTAGAGACCTCTGATCGTAATCCTGACCTATATCGGCACTTATTTGAACAATCAGTCCGGCATCAGAAACTTTACCGTCTTTATGCATTAACTCACAGCGGAAAATAATATGATATAATATATTATAGTATTACATAGATTTGGGAAGGTGAGATCCCTCGGTGGAGTTGCATGGTTAACAATGGTATAAGTTATGTTGAATCAAGAAATTCTTGCATGCAAGGGCATCATAGTCCGAAAATGGCCCAAAATTGGTTCAATGGTTTATGGTAAGTTACTTCATGCCTTTGGGTTACCTTTGATCCCTGACCTTGTTCACGATGTCTGTCATAGACGGGGTAGAGGGTAAGAGGATGCAGGTGAAGGCTATGGCCATTAGCTGGTCAGTAATCACCAGCAGTCCATACTCCTCCTCCTTCAGTTACATCTCACCACCCTGGATGTACTCCTCAACTAGTTACATGTTTACATCCTTACCAAAGTTACTTTAATTCCTGATAGCGATATCAACAAAGGAGCAAGTCAGGATGCACTATACTTCCAATGTCTAGAGCCTAGGTCACTGCCTCTCGATAGCTCGTAAAACCTTGCTTTATACCACACAGTTTTACTCCCCTATGCTGCTATGCGCCCTGTTCCTATGCTTTACACATGGTTTGGATCATGGCCTGCCGACAAGCATCCCCCACCAAGCTCTTCAGTCTTGACTCGCCAACACAGAATGGAGGCAAGGCTCAACTGCTTTACTGAAAGGACCATCAAGGTTTGGGGTTTCAGAGCAGCTGTCCTCACTGGCACCTTAGTAGTATCTAACACGACCCAGGTTCTGCAGTAAATGTATAACTACTGAATGAGCAGCAAAAGCCCTTGACAAAGACCTACCTCGGCAACTGTGAAACATTACCGTTATCTGGAAGGCCTGATGTGTGGGTCCACATGCTATCATCAGATGGAGATTGTATCATCAGATGGTGATACACAAGGAGGTTTGGGAATGAGGGTTGTGCTACAGGAATGAGGGTAAGGGTGTGAAGCCCGAGATGATAAAGAGATAGTGGAGTGCTCAAATAACTTTTGGATACAGTAGTCGGAGAGATGACTAAATCATAAATGGCTACCCAAAAGATTATAAATGATTGACTGTGCTATAAAATGATACACACACAGAGGTGAGTGTAATATCCCAGAGATACGGAAAATAGAATGGTGCTTTTCCATATGCTGAGCAATGTTACCATGTACTGAGTTATTCCAGACTTGTTGCCGGCTCTGAGTTAGGGAATGGTCATTATTTATCAACAGGGGGTGATGGTGGGTTTTTATGCGTGGATGCAAGAAGGCAGTCAATTTTTTCTTTGCCCCCCCCCCCACCCGTGCTGAAGGCGCAGAGAATTATGGCGCCCCCCCCCCTTTGACCTATAGTAGCGCGCTGGCCTTTTTAGCTAAAAAGAGGGTAAATTTTTACGCCGCCCCCCCATTGATAAAGAATGACCACTCCTTTACACAAAATGTTGTACGAGTTATGATGATGTACATTTGTATTCGGTTTTTCACCCGCCTTAGCATCAGTACAATCCTGTACAGGCTACTCACTGCCCTTGCCCGTGTCTGGGCCCAACTGAAGGACTTGTGTGTATACACTTCCGATTGCATAACTTGAGCAGTTCCATGGTGCTACAGTATGAGGCATATTAATAACAATAACTCACCTCCTGGGTAGGCCCATACTACACCTACCCCTCTATACCCACTTGTCAATACTTTAGATAACCTACTTCATGGGTGCGGTCTTTATCTACCAGGCCCTGGAGGATCCAGCCACTCACAGACCCTTCACACCAGTCTGCTGCATGCCTGCTACTGGAGGAGGATGGGTTTTTGTTGGTACAGAGATGAGTCAGCAGCAGCAGGAGACACACCTTTAGTCTTACACCCTGGAGGAGGGCGGAGGGGCCGGAAGGTCTATCATAAACCACACAATGTAGGTATGACTGCAGTGGAATGAGGATGGGATCTTGAGGGGGGTTCTGCTAGAGGGGTTCAGTAACCTTGAAACAACTACATGTATCGGTACTGTACACTAGGAAGAGTGGGGGACTAGAGCCAAGGCGTCTCACGAGCAGTCTGTTTCTGCTGTGTTATCGGTAGTGTTATTATTTTCTTTGAAGGGGCAGTTATCAGGTAATTCAGGTAAGTAGATTGGTCTTGAGGATGCAGGCGAGGATATCGTTGTGGAGCTTGATTATTTTAACCAGGAGTCTTTCTTTTTTTTTTAACTTTCATGTGTGATACCCTCCAGCTCTTACTTTTTTATATTAGTGAGTTTTTTTTTGTGTGGCCCTCTGTCATGGATGAATGTCATTTCTCACGAATATTGAATATAATGTATAGCATTTCTGTGTGGACAGATGGGATGTTCACACCCTGTGTAGTCATTATTGACGGGGTGTAAAAGTGACAAATAGTCACCTCTATATTATACAGCCCATGGGAGGGGAATACCTAACGGGATTGGGTGCAGTGTCAGATTCCCTACTAATACACACCCTTGGGGCCTCTGTGCCTTACTATTTAACAGTCACTACAGGTGGAAAGACATCCCCTGTATACAGGTCGGCCATAAAGATTAGAATTCTAAATGGAATTGTCATGATAAGATGGTGGGATTCAGAAATTTATGATCGGACCAATGGGAGTCAGAACGACCTTAAAATTGATTACCGTAATCTCTCGCGTATAAGGCGCACCTCGCGTATAAGGCGCACCTAGAGTTGAAGAATATTGTCAAAAAAATCAAAAAATCATAACTTTGGTTCTATTGAATGGATTTTCAAAATTCAAAAAGCTATGTGTAGCTAGGGCCCCCCACACCCCCCTGAACCCCCCTATGTTATTTTCTGAGTTAGGGGGGAGTGTAGCATATCAAAATAAAGCTTTTGGTGTCCCCCTTGTGGATCCAGGAAGAACTAAAACCCCTCGTATAAGACGCGCCTTATACGCGGGAGATTACGGTAGGAACCTGATAAAATAACCTAAATAATGCAACAGCTAGTTTGGCCGGCCAGTAGGTCTATGTCAATTTAGGGATGCCCCTACATACTGTAGCATTTCTAGGAAATGTTGCCCTTGGTTGTAGCTCATATCTGTGTAGCCCACATCTCTGAGGGTTTATTAATGGTGTATACGGCCCTTTTACCATGAACTGACACAGTCACCAACTGTGCACTCAAACACACAGTTTACACTGAGGCATGCTGGGAGGTGAGAGGTCAAACCCGAGTCACAGTCTCACTGCAGGCGTTCGCCGCCAGAGGCGTTGAGGTCGGGTCAGGAGAAGGGGGGTGGGGAATGGCTACACGAGCCAATATTATTATCACACTCCAACCTACATTGACCTGTTTTCTACACACCCATCATGTGTCATCCCATAGCTCTGAAGGACCACTGTATGTATATCTAGGTTAGAACCCTTGTAGGATTGGATGGTAAGCATTGAAGTCACTGGGCTGGGTGATTTTCAAAGCCTGAGGATGATGCCAAATGGTATGATGGCAGGGGCGGATCCAGAGGAGCCTAGGGGGCACGTGACCCCCCTAAACCACCTGAAATTGGGCCAGGCTATGACTCTTAACTATAGGAAACGTGGCCGAAACCTGCTTGTGCCCCCCATGACCAGATTTTCTTGGCTGTGCCCCCCTAGACCACCCCTTCTGGATCGACCCATCACCATTTTCATTAATTGAGACTGCAGATGTGCCAGCAATAACTTTGTAAGAAAATATCTTTGAGTGGGTATTTTCAACGTGTTTATTTTCTGTTTTCGGAACTTACGGTTCCTACAAACAGTGTGGGCCAACCATTTGGCTATTATTAAGGTAGATGTACTTGCATTGCTTTGTAAGGTAAAGCCTGCAGGTGTTCCTGCATAAAGTAACACTGATTGATGGACCTACAGGACCCCTGCAGCACTCACAATTCGAACCAGCGTCAGGATCCGGGATATGATGACCTTGAAGTTGACCTTAAGGTAGCTGGTGACCTTAGAGAGGTCATTGCCTACAGCACCCTCAGACACCTTTTCTGGTCTACTGACATAAAAAGGACGTCATACCTTGGCAAGGACGCCTGACGTAATGACGTGTGAACATTGTCAATGACACAAAAGCCGTACACCTCCTGTCAGCTATGAAGGGTCCCTCCTCCCGTCCCCTGCTGCTAGTACATCATTACTGGAGCCCTGGGACCATATCTCCTGTCCTCTTTGCCTATAAAGCAGTCTTTGTGTATAAGGGATCCTTCAGGTAAAGTCAGCTTCTTAGCAACCTAGACGTCACGAATCACGCTCCTAGAGCATGTGGATCCTTCTAATCTATCCAGGCAAATGCCAAGTCCGTGAGATGGCCGATAGAATTTCTATTAGATCCTGCGTATGGTCCTCAATTAGCGATCTAATTGTCTTTATATTATGAAACCACGCGACAGCCAAAAGCCAAAAGAGATTCCATTGGCTATCCTGCATATGTGTTTTGGACAAAATGAATAGGCCTATTGGGATGGTTCAATAGTAGGACTGTATACGACTATATGAAAAGTGTGAGTTCTCCTGCTTTTAACTTGATGCCCCAACTAGAGTACACCTGACTAAGTCCTTAAACCCCTCCCTTTGTACAGATGTGATCAACAGATGCTCAACAACACTTCTCTTTGGTTCTGTTACGTCAAAGGCTAAACAGTCAATGGGACTGGCAGTGAACGGTGGTGTAGACCAAAGTCACCAACGTTTACTATACTTAGCTCATGTGGATTTACATCCATAAAATGGAGGGGATTAACAATGAAAAAAAAAATCTTCAACTGCAGGTTCCCTTTGTCTTGTTCCTTGCAAGTGAAAACGCTTGATATAGATCATAATGATATTCCTGTCCACCCTCGTTATACTCCCATGTGGGATCAAAACATTTGATCTCTTCTGAGGGGGTGTCAAAAACCATGAAAATAAGGTAGCGCGCCACATGTCCACGCAAAAAAAAAAACTCACCACCACCCATCTGTTGATAAGGCCTTACAAAATTGTTGTGTTCAGGTAATGGCATCGAAAAGAATTAGGGAAGGTAGTTAGGAAAATTTTTTTATTTTGGTGAATTTTTATATATTCAGGCCGGCGGTAGATTTTCGCGCCTGGGCAATGTGAGTTTGATGTACGAGATTGCAAAAAAAAACTTCAATGTCATGATAAGTGCCAAAATATAAGATTTTCCCCAAAAATGCCCATAAAAAGTTAGGGTAGGGCCAAAAAATTAGGGTAGGTAGCGCTACCTGAACACAACACTGTTTGTTAGGCCTAAATAATGACCACTCCCTAAGTTGTGATAAGCTCCATATAGGCCTAATTGCATTAGCTATGTTAGTGACACTAGTGACACGGGTTTTTGCTTAGTGACATGGGACATGGGTATTTCTTAAAATCGACAATGGCCCCCTCTGTCTCTCTCTTTCTCGCTCTTTGCCCACCCTCTCCTCCTCTCTCTCTCTCTCTCTCTCTCTCTCTCTCTCTCTCTCTCTCTCTCATTCAAAAGTCTGAATACTGAATACTGTATAAAGATTTACCGTTATTTGTCATGCATGATGTGGAGAATGTTGTTGAGAACATTCTTCATTGGACACATCCCCTCTAGTATTTCTTAACGGCCAGTAAATACCTCACATCCACTAAAGGATCAAGCTATACAAACAGGTACATTTCTTTGACAGCATCTTCTTTACATTACGGTTTTGATTTTGATTTTTTCATGATGGAGTTACCCACCGTTTGCTGTCACCTTCCTCAATGTTATATGTATAGGTCATACTACTGATAGTTTTTGAGGAAAAAAAACTTCAAGGTGAATAGATAAACCCGATGGGATAGGATAAGTCATTCCTATGATTCCCCTTTACTTGTGATGGTCTAAGTCTGAGTATCATTTTGAGGACATTTCAATCGTCCTCAACGTGCCTAGAGAGTGCACCGACATAAACTGACAAATATTTTTGTTATTATCGACAAGTTAAAATTTGGATATGATATTTTCCAAGTAGTTGCTACCTTCTGTTACCATTACTATAAGCCAAATGCAATAGTAAATGGGTCAGGTCGTCAGAAAGTGTAAGATTCTGCCCTTGAAGGGCCTTTAAAATTAATTTTTTAATTCCTTTATATAACCTTAACACAACTATGAAGGGACTTCCACTCAACTCAGAAAACCAAAAAATACCGATCTAGCCCATCCGGTTCCATTTTTATTGCTTGTTTTGTGTCATGTAACGTCCGGTACCAAAAAATGAAATATAGGGGTAATTGAAGTTGCTCTCAGTAATATAAGAATGTCCCATTATGCATAACAAACACATTAATTAACAAGGCCAATATGTCTATTATTGACTTCAATAACAGAATGGAACAGAATTTGAGTTATGCATGTACAGTAGACTGCCTCCTACATGATGATAAAAGTACCGGACGTTACATAACGTCCGGTACTTTTATCAGAATTATTTCACATAAGCTGCTCTCACATGGAGACAAATGCTGCTGGACACACAATTTTTTTCGCCAAAGTAGGGGATAATAAAGCCCTTCATATGGGTAATAACAAAGATTATGAAGATTAATTTTTTCCATGTTTTATAACTGATTTAGATTTTGGTATCGGACGTTACAAATTACAGATTTCCATTTTCAAAGACACACAATGAAAAATCCTCACTCAGTAACATGTTCAAACCTGATGGAAATGATACCTATGATCATATACAATACAAAAAATAACTTTGGGTTACTCCAGATGTTCTTTATTCAATACAGAACATTTGTAAAAAGTACAAAAAATCAAAAAAGAACAAATTTGACTGTTTTTCTCACTTCGGCAAGCTATAAGTCTGAGAGTTTTTGATGGATGGCCACAAATTTACATCTTTCTGATAGCACTAAGTGTTGTCTATCAAATGAGTCTATGTAAAACAAGATTGATTTGCAACTTCTTTCTCTAGAGCCATAAGAGTCCAAAATGACCCAAAAACACAAAATCTACTGCTTTCTGGCGACCTGACCCAAATACACACGTATGGGCTCCACATTGCAGCTAAAGGAAAATGATGGCCTTTTTATTGACAACCAGTATGACCTGTTGTTCCTACCTGTGGCAATGGTTTTCATCACCTGCAGTCTCCGGGTTGGTATGGGTTTACAGGTGAGAGGTTATAATGGTATTCCAATAGGTAATGTAATTGTTGGTTACGGTATATGCGGGCAGTACTGCGGGCATTCCCAGGATACAGTAAATTTGAGGTACCTCTCCGTGAGATGGCGTTCCTGGTGATGGCACAAGTGTGGAACTGTTGGTTCCTGCATGTGGGAACTCCAGGGCTACAGGTGTCATGGACATGAACCAGGGGACCCTGGAGGAGCCAGGTCAGGCAGGGTTAATCATAGACTTGGATGGGCACAGGTCAGACAGACGGAAATCTCAGTGAGCACTCCCACAGGTACCCTTATTATACCGTGTGTAGGTCTACCTTTTATCAATATAACACAAGGCCTGCTCCAGTGCCTATCTCCATGTCCTGAGAGCTGTTCCACCCTGCTGGTGTCACACACATTATGCTGCTGTCTGGTGTACAGTAGGTTCTAAAGATTTGCAGGCTTCTTTGAAGTGTCCCTGGTTTATCCGGATGGGTTCCTGTGGTTATAGCCGGGAGGGAGGAGGTAGTGGGCAGGGGCAGAAGGTAAGGTCGTGCTGGTTTGGGTCGTCCCAGGACCAGAGAGAGGGAGAATTGTGTGGGTTGAGTTAGTCTCCACTCCACTTGATGCAGTCTGCCAGCACCCTAGACCTCAATACACTAACACTACCTGAGCACTCCACACATCCCACTCCAGGGTATTATACCCCCCTCCAGCACCTCCATAGTAATAAAACCCCTGCTGCAGGGTGTGCCAAAACCCTCCTTCTCCTCCACGGTCTGTGCTATATGGTGCTGTGTGCAGCACATGTGGAGTGGTGAGATATGGTAGGTAGGTGAACCTTGTGGTCTACATGTCTATTCTCCTACAGCTGGTGGCGTCCTACAGCTGATGGCGTACTGTGTTGTTATGGGTTCACACACTGCTGGTACTGCAGGATGCAGCGTGCGTCCGTGTGAGCGGGGCGGCGCATGCGCACTGAATGAGGATGGGGATGTGGGGGGGGGGCGAAACCCGGGGCAAAACCTTTGCACCAGGACAAGGCAGGAGGGTGAAGGGGGAGGAGGGAGGGGGTAAGGGTGGGTGGGAGGATGCTGGGGTGGTAGAGCGAGACAGAAGGCACACCAGCTGCCACGCGCTCAAGTCAAGCCAGGTGAGGCAGGGGGTGAGTGACGGGAGGGCAGGGGGTGGATAGGGAATTCCCATCATTTGATACTACCAGAAAAATAAACAGAAAAGTATTGCAGAAATGAGATTTACAGCCTCGTCACGAATATGCTTTTTTCTAGTACCATCAAATGGTCATTCGCGATAGGCCTAAATCTTAGAGGGATTGGGATTGGAGGGGGGGGGGGGGAGGCATGCATTGAAGAGCCGCCCCGCCCCCGAGGTACTGTGAGGGGTGTGTCTGTGGGGTGTAGTCAGGGGGGGGGGTGTATAAAGGAGGGGGGAGGCTCCCACTGGGAGCAGAATGGGGCACACCATGGAATACAAAACCATCAAAGTACAGCCCGTTAGGGGCCTTCAGTAGGACAGCTATTGAACTAAATTGGGTTGGA
Organism: Acholoe squamosa; assembly: GCA_949317995.1. Classification (NCBI taxonomy): domain Eukaryota; kingdom Metazoa; phylum Annelida; class Polychaeta; order Phyllodocida; family Polynoidae; genus Acholoe; species Acholoe squamosa. The sequence continues at coordinate 48,936,901 of OX439047.1, forward strand.
TTAACTTGGGAACATTCTGCCCCATGGTAGAAAAAGGGCTTTAGTGAAATAACCCTTTGTGCACTGTCACATAGAATCCCGTGTCAAGTTATGTGTACAAATCTATAGCATTGATGTGATGTGGTGTGAACCGCAAGAGCATACCTGCATTACTGATGAATTGATATACCCTTCAATGATTTTGTGATAACCATAAGATAATCATAATACTGAGGCATCAAAATATATCGATTTCCCATAAATCCATATAGCACGTTTCGAAATGGCTCTCACCATGTTATCCACTTAACTGCGCTGTACAGAAATGTCATTGAAATAATGATGGTCCTCCTTCAACTTGTACTGTACTGTTCTTTGGTCACTCTAAGATTACACTGTTTCATCACATGGCAAATATTGTTATTCACTGTATAGACTATGGGGATGTCTGGTTGATTCATTTTATAGAGGGTAGCTGACTGTAAAGAGAATCTAAGAAGTGTGCCACAGAGTAACTGTTAGATATACATGTATATATGTCATCCATGTCTCAGACCTGGAGACGTGTGTATGTCTTCAGAAATTGAGTGATAAAATCTGACAATAGTTGAGTTCCCTTCTTTCAATGAATTTTTCAGTTGTTAACACATAGATAATTAGAATAATGATACATGTAACATGGTGAGGATGAAAAAAATACAAAGTATAAGAATAACAAAGGAAAATAATATGTACAAAGAGAGGTATACCATATATACAGAGAGAAACTGATCCGGATAAGAGAAAATTACTATGATGGCAGATTTTCATCCACCTAGTATTCATTCAAGTTTATTATTTCCGTATTAGGGTTTACTAAGCTTATAAGGGGAACTTATAGTTTAATAATATGAAGAAAAACAGCAGCTGCTTCTGACATAGCAAGACAATGATGAGAATTCTCATTGAAGGTATGAGAAAGGGATAAAATGTCGTATGATGTAACTATTGATGGAACAATGACAACTCTATTAGCAAGCATTGGCAGAATTAACAGACAGGAGTGACAATACTCCAAACTCCCTCCTATGTTAGAACACATACTTCAACCATACTCACATAACATTCACTCATAGCTTTTTTTTCTTTTTTAAAAAAATCAATGAGTTGAATCATTCCGGTAGCAAGTCCTACAATAACCATGAGAAGTGGGTGGTAGGTTTGGTCATTACAACCCATCCCCCCTACTTCTCGAAAATCTAGCAGACAGCAAAATCAGGTGAGGTCATTACAACCCATCCCCATTTTGATGACTGAAGCCCGGGCTGAGATGAAACAATGATCAGGAGGCAGGTGAGGTCATTACAACCCATCCCCTACCAATCACTGTTCCACCCAGGCCAGACCAATATCAATAACTGGACATGTAGAAGAGTCAAATGCATTAGGATTCAAGAGTAGCAGTTGCTGATACAGCTGGTTTCATTAAGTTAGCAATTTTCACAATCCTATGCTTAAAAGCTACTTTATTGGGACTACACTGATTCCAAGCAGTCAGATTATTCCATAGTGAGACGCCTCTGCTTAATGGAGAGTTTAGATAGCCTCTGTTCCAGGCCCTCATCAACTTGAAGCGTATTTTTCCTCAGACCGCAATCCTTCCCGCCTTAAAGTCTCATCAATCATATCAGGGTGTTTGGATAGTTTAAACATGTACATCAAGAGTAGTTGCTGCCTCCTCCTATGTAGTTTGCACACATCACCTCTGGTATACATATCAGATTTACAATAATTTTTACCACGGAAGCAAATTTTTAATCCTCTCAATTGAAGTCTTTCCAATTTTTAAATATATGTTTCATTCGCCCCGTTGTGCACAAAACTTGCATAATCAAACAGACTTGTTGGTTGATTTATATACTTGTATTACCACATTTTCTGTTAGGAGATGATGCAATTTACTCAGTGTAAAGAGGCGGTTACTCACTTTAGAGATCAGCTCATTCATGGCTGGAACAAAGCTCAAGGCGGAATCAATTTTCAAACCTAAATACGTATAACATTTCACAGTCTCTAAACTTTTCCCAAAAAGCGAGAAGTTATAATTTGCCTTCTGTTTTAACTTCTGTGTACCACGAACAAACACACTTTGGTCTTATCAGTGTTCACAGTTAACCTTTTAGCAATGCACCATCCACCAATATTATCAATCGCTGGCTGCACTCTTGAGGCAATCAGGTCATTTTTGATGTTGGACGTGTATACTATGAGATTATCAGCATACAGCAGGAATTTACAATTCTGTATCACATCAGTCACATCATTTATGTAGGCAATAAACAATAACACTGACCCTTGCGGGACACCATACTTGACCAGTTTTGTGTCAGAACAATAGCTACCCATCTTTGTATATTGTGTTCTACAATTTAAGTAGCTCATGATCCAATTCAAAACACTGTCGTGAAGACCCAATCTCCCAAAAACTTCTACCAAAAGATTGTGATTTACACCATCAAAGGCCTTTTTAAGGTCTAGAAAGCAGGTCAATATCAACTCTAATCTCCCTGGTATCACCATCGAACGGTTCATTGTAGACCTGCTTACATGGATGCCCACGCCATGACAATAGCCATTGCAAAATGGGGTGGCTCTGTAAAGAGAATTAATTGGCTTCAGGCCTAAATCTGAACGCTTAGACATAAGGCTGAAAAAGATATAGCCACTCCTCTGATTGACTTTTTCATTGTATAGGGATCAGCAAGGGGATTTAACGTAAAGGGTTTGTGGTTTCCCACAATTAGATTGGCCGTAATCCCTCCATCCACTTGTTTGACTTAGGTGTATTAAGGTGCACAAAAAGGAGCTCTTGGGGCTAATGGAGGTGTGTTAGAAACCGCCCTCCACTCCACTCATGCCGTACGACCAAGGACGTTTCACAGATAATTGTGTTTGTGTTTGGACTTATCCTCCACTCCGGATCCTAAGAAAGTAGGTGTGTACTCTGTTTCGGTTTGTGTTGCTATTCTCGATACCGATGGTATACAATGGAAAGCCTTAAACATAGGTGTGAAGGTGAAATGAGAAATATAAAGTTTCTGATACAATGTAAACGTGCAATGGGAATACGGTTACATAAAGTATTTAGCAAATAGTAAATAAGGACGAGCTCTGAAGTTATGAGGACTCAAGTGCAGGTATAAATTCATCTACCACTTACAGCTTCATCTAATGAAAGGCTACCCAGGTATATGTAACTGTGTATTCAACCCTTTATTTACCTGAACATGTAGATGTAAAAATAGGGAGGCTATGATTGAACAATATTTACTCAGAAAATATGTTTTCAGAGCAGTCACCATGGGAGGAGAAACAAGTTACCTGTAAAAGAAGGGGTTTTGGGAACCTCAGGTGCCTCTTGTGTGCACGGTTGAAAACATATCACAGCATGATTCTGGCTGTACATCATCCAAGGTACCTGATGGTTCCCACGGCTCTTAGCCTGGAGGGTGTTGCTCCTATAGTAAAAGGAAGAGCTGGCTAAAAATGCCCTCATTTCCAGTCCTTTCTTTTCATGTAGCTATAACTTGTCCCTTTTGTTGCTCACAAGTGGTCATTCAAGTACGGTGCTAAAAAGGGGGGTTTGAGTAGGTACCTTGTTGGGAGAAGTCAGTCAGTATAATAAACTATAAGGCGTTTGACATGAGTAGGTACCTGGTAGTGCAGTTCTCTCTATTTTAAACAAGGCAGGTGACTTTTCAGACTAATGTGGTGAGTGCAAGTTGAATAGTGAAGCAGTGCACGACTTGTTCAGAAAAGAGGGCACATACTCACAGCTCTTTTTACAATAGGAGCAACACCCTGCAAGCTAACATAGACCCTACCTACATCAGAGGTAGCTTTCTCACCCCATGTATCATACATATCCTTACTTCTTATCTAACGATGCCAACTCAGACCATGATACGTCGTCTTATTGGAATAATACCGATCCATCAGCATGTTTGTTTCGTTTTGTTTCTTTTTGGAACCAGATCTTTTTTCTCTTCTCCCTGTACTGTAAACCTAGAATTCTGAACTTGCCAATATTGATCCTGCTGCTAAGATCCTAATGAGGTTTTACAACATTCAGCCTTTTTTATCCTTGGAGCTAAATCTGATGTGCATGTAACCAGTATTGACGTCCAGTGGATTGGTCATTGCTAGATCTGTCACCTGGCGAGATAGCACTGAACCAGCATGATGGGTACCAGGTGTTACATAATGTACCCAAAAGAATTCTGCACTGAATACAGGGTATTTTCTGATTGGTAAATAGTGCATCCCGGGTCAACCCTATATTCTGGATCATCATACGGCATGGTGGTGTCTTCCTACCACAAAATGTATTAGTATTTGCTATAAATGTCATAGAGCAAGAAAATAGTGCGCTTGGGACCACTACATATAAGTTTGCTGATTTGACATATCGTTCATGCTCCCTTTGAAAAGGAGACATTCGTGCTTTACATCATATGATGTTTTACACCAGACAAACACATATGGCGGTGCACATTCAGCGTTATTTATGTAAGTCTACCTTTCTACCGTTAGAACATGGGATCCAGGCGGCACACCTGGTTTTTACGGCCATCCTGCCCATCCTCTGCTATCTTTCACCCAGACATATTGACACAAGATGGGCATACCACCCATAAGAAGGGAGCGCCTCCAATAACTAAATAAATGGCTCTATTGAAGGGGGGCTTGACAGAAACTGCCGCAAATATTTGTCACTTCTTTTATTTGCTTTTATCCTGTATAGGTATACTTGAAGAAAGCGGTAGTTGTAGATCTTTTTGGGCTCATAAAAAAAGGCTATTCAGAAGGTTTGGAGTAGTTATTGAGGTCGTGTAGGTAGGCGTATGTCGACTCGTAAGTGTCTGATTGTGAAATATGTGGGGATTTTATCCGGATTTTTATACATTACACTTTTTGTTATCTAAATAAATCAAATCGATATGAAAAGAAAAGCATATCAACTTCATACATATTACCATCATAATTACAGGAGGAAAATAGGCGTAAAGGTCATCACAACCACAGGAACAACATAGTTGCATCTACATTAGTCGACTTGTATTTGATTTACTGCTGACTTAAACGGTAAGAGTGTACTAAAAAGCTCAGAGTGTGGGCATTGCTCCCCTGGGCATACCCGCACATACCTGGTGTTATTTACTATGGAGACTATTAGCTTATCAACAAGGTATCTTTCTTTCAGAAGGGAATGTTTTTTTGCACTTCTTGGTATGTTTGGCACATAGCAGTGCGGAACAAGTCAGACTTACCCAGTTCGGAATGTCACGTCTAGGTCAGGGGTCAAACCTGTCTGTATCTTGTACCTGTACCTTCCAATGTTGTTATCTTATCTAAGTTTTGTCATTTTGCCATTTCTTATTTTCCTTCAGTTGGTTGTAGCTCCAATGTCTAGAGCCATTAGTCTGTCAATGATAATGGGGCCAGGGGCCGAGGTATGCTGTGATGTTATTTTTGAATATATGCGACATAAATCACACAGATGGTGTTGCTGTAAGGCTGCACACAAAAAAAAAACAACGAGAGTCCGGGGATGAGAGCCTCCCTCATGTTGCGACGGCCATGTACATCTTTGCATCGTTTCCTTAAGATAAAAAATCTGGACTCAAGTGATGTGTACCTCTAAGGGGATAGAAGTTTCGGAGTTAGGGAACGAAATATATATCGTATAGTGAGTTTTAATAGCTACCCTCTCATAACCCCCACCCCCAAACTTCCTTTCCTCCTCTATGTTTGAAATGGTCTCTAAGCCGGGGTATTTTGGTAACATTACATTTATCCTTTGAATACACATGGGAATGTAGCCATGATGACAGGAGGGGGAAATTAGAGAATCAGCTCCCAAAGTACTCACCCCTCAGCCTCCATCCGTCCCCACCTCGTCCTCCCCATCCTCCTCACACACAGTCACACCTATCTCCCAACGTGAGAACCACTCCACGCTGACCCGGTCAGCAAGCACCTCTCCTCCACCTCCACTTCACCTGGCAACCCTTTAACTGCCGCATATTGCAATAGAGCACTAGGCCCATTGGTTTACATAATACATCGATGTAGTCCCAGGGAGTCTGCTCGCCATTTGTGCATTTCATGTGGAGCCAATGGGATTGATACAATCCATAAGAGTTGTTATGATACATGAGATTCCTCATGAATGCATCAATGCATCATGACGGCAAAATGACAGGTAAAATGATACATTAAAGCACCATGTGGCCATGTTGGGTTAATGCTTCACACAGCTGATGATGCTCCAGGTGGTGCAGTGTTGACGTACGGCAGGATTACTGTATTAATACGCCATCCGTCACAATGACGGACAATCACCCACCACGAGCCCCTTACGTCATCACTCTATCGATACGTCATGGCAGCACTACCTCACAGTGTGCCATTCTCAGGGCATCATTTGGCTAATTCAGAATTAAGTCTAGTTAATTCCATTATAATGCAACACAAAGCCCAGTTAAAGTGAAGGGTCCGTCAGATTTCCCATTATACAGTGCAGTAATACTACAGCCACAGAAAGTTTATTGATTAACTGTTATTGCTCAGTGCAGTGGTTACATGTACCTTTTCGTTGGATTCCACGTCCACAGCATGAACCGAACATTAAGTACCAAAGTCACTATAGTACGCTTAGTGCGCTTTCCTCCTGGTTTTACCCCATGTCATTAATTGGTGTTCACCTCCCATATATTTGCTACATAATATAGTGGAAAAGTAAAACTTGAGTTGTTCTAGTTAAAAGGAAAACTAGTGTAGGCTCCATATGGACACAAGCTGTGCAGGTCCCGTTACAATAATGGTGAGGCATTGTTGCAGGTAGGTGCAGTATGATGGTGTGACAGTGTGACACCTATTGTCTGCATGGTGTCAACAGCTGTCACTGACAGACACTCTTACCACGTCCACTCTACATCCACTCTCATCAATCAATCTGGTTTCCATTTTCCTGCGAAAACCTCTCATTGCTCTCCTGAATACTGTGCATGCAGTATGACTTATTCATTGTTTTTGTTTTTTTTTTGTTTTGTTTTTTGTTGTCTGTTGTGTTTTAATTCATTTGCATCGTTGTTAATACATAGCCTATTCAAAGGACACAGAGACTATACTGCGGTAGGTTTAAGAGCTTCTATCCTATCAAAACTAAAGGAGGTTATAAATCTTTAAAATAGAGGTGAATACGCAACTTCGAGATACTGGATGGCAAGGCTTATGTGGGGTCCAGAGGCACCCTGTTGACCGGAAAGTCGGGTAGTTTTGGGGTACGGGGTTTGGAGGGGGGTAGGCTAGTTCCCTGAATGTACATCAAAATTGGATTGATTTAATCTTTCCTTGTGCAATATATAGATACAATATAGAATAACACATCTTCCCTGCATTTGGAGTGATCATTATCTAATGTTTATAAACACATGGTTTAAGGTGACCACTGGACTATGTCCCAGCAGGGAGTGTGAGGGTGTGTCAGAGTCCCAAGGGTACCAGTTCTCATAGTGATCACTCCAAGGGTTGTAACATATGGAGGGTATGGTTATTGCATCACAATATGAAAAAAAAACAATGGCAAGTTCTTTGTAAAATGATCTTATTTTTCATTCTTAGCGTTATTGTGGGTTGCTAACAGTGCATCACTGGGTTAAAGATATATATCTACCCATACCTGAGAAGTTTGGTCTAAATCTATTGAATATTTCAATATGAAAAACAAACTTAGAAACCACTTGTCCTCCTTCCTTATAAATGCTTTTTTCTATGGGACAGGAAGTGGCCATTTGGCTTCTAGCCCGACCTTCCGGTCACTAGACCAACCAGCAACAAGCAAAATCCATCCTAGGACCTAGCCTGAGCTATCTCAGAGGTTGCATATTAGCACTATTTTGAAATAACCTCAAGATTATTTGTGTATCACTTCTTCTTTCTTTACTTTTTTTGATGTATAGATTGCATTTAGTGACAGTTTCGTAGCCTCCTGGCTTTAGAAGCTAAATCACCTTCCAAATGTTACGTTTACATGTAGCTACACTATGTACATGCCATGCATATAGCCTAATTGATGAACATCCAGTTCTTTTCGGTTTCTCTCTATGACATCATATAACCCCTCCGTATGGTTCATTCCCATTACCATCCTCTAACTGTAATCCCATTTCACACCTAATATAACTAATAACAGAGAGGTGCTACCTGGTGAGGGCTTCACCTGCTGGAGGCCACACCTGGCCCCTCTCACCTGCAATTGGTAAGTTTCTAATGCTATAATTACAGGTACCGAGCCTGAGCTACTTATGATGCGGTTATCTAACCAGGCGCATCTAAGCACTGATTACTAGGAGATTATTGTGCAGCATTGGTACAAATCAGAAAACGTAACGAGCACGACTCGTACGAAGATAGAGCTACTCAGTGATATTTTAAAATGAAGAACTCACTCGTGATGCGTTTAGTTTGAGGAAAGCATCGTGTGTAGTATCGACATCTGACCAGTGTTAAGTGTCAAAGAACATCCACACTCATCCATTGGCCTTTTGTTATTAAACTGTGATTTTCATTCATCGTTCTCATGTTACACGTTGGTACAACCAAACTGACTGGAATATGCTTGGATGAAAGCCAACAAACACTGCAACACTATACCGCAGTCTACGTCCATATCTTTGCCCCATTTTTGTATCCATCCACCCAACCATCTCTAACAGTACAGCGTCTCCAATCCCATTGCCATGAGTTGAAACATGTGAGTAAGTGAGGCAACTGTAGCAGCGTCTAGCTGCTCATTGAGGCAGCCTATGTGTTATAGCTATGTACCCCAGGTGCCTGATCACTTACACCTGTGTTTATGTGTGTGTGGTGGAGGTAGGCTGTGGTGGATGGAGGCAGACATGGCTCCAAGCCCTGCTCTCTAGCTGTCTGCAGCCATCACCTGGAGCAAAGGTCCCAGGGTCTAATGGTGAAGGGGTAAGAGGGAAATGTACGTGCTGAATAATGTAGTGTTCACCATGGTATTGTAGTTTTACTCCTTGTAGATTCACTACAGCACTATTACAACTAACATTATAGTCATAGTAAGTTAGCTATGTGGTGCAGAGACCATTGAACCAAAATGACATATATATAATTCCCTGATTTAAGATGCTACTCTGTTTCGCAGACGTGTCATATGTTTCCATTGGTGTGGAGCCTTGATATGGCTGTTGAATGGTATATTTACAATTCTCACACATGTCTACCAATATCAGTGTTTGTCCTCTCCTTATCAGTACACCAGGTGAGTTGTGGTACCATGGCGCAGACCTCACACACACACACACACACACACACGCACACACACACACACACACCCACGTGCGGTCGTCCAGGTACTCCTCCACTCAGGGTTCACCCAGGAGGCACAGGGATCGATCTCACACTAAGTAATCACACACCAACTGCAGTCAGTCAGTCATGATCACATCTACCTCACCACTATAAGTCCTCCATGGTACTAAAGTCCTACAGGGCCCTTGACACAAGGCTGTTACTGTGTACAAGTATATACTCTACATATTGAAACAGAGAGAGAGTTTGGTATGACCAATGATTGTGTGTGGTCTAAATGTTGATCTAATACAAATATGCCAAGAGAATTGATATAGAAGAGATAGTCAGTGAGTGTCGTGTTATGCATAATTATGGCTTTACTATCCAGAACCTTTGCAAACCTCCTATCAATAGCTTAAAATTATCTTGACATAGCTATAATCTCCATATTAGTCTTTATCATAAACGATCATGTTCCACCTGTTACTAATCTGTGGACATGATGCACCAATCTGTCCATGTTATCTGAATGACTAGCTGTTATCTAATTATATTCCTCTCACCTGCAGACTAGGTGTGCTGCATATAAATGATACAAACTCCAAGGTTATTAACTATAGAGTGACCAAGTGACAAAGGAGCCTCAATATACCCGATACATGTACATGACTGTGCTGTAAGTTCTCAATGTATGCCATCTTTGCCATAACGCTTCCCTCAGGAAGTGCAATATCCCTATTAAATGCATATGGTAATAGCATATTAATAATGCTAGGGTTGTCCATAATAGAACTCAGCTACCTGTAATGCATTGACCATATATCATGCAGTATGCAGTGGTACATATTACATTTACGTTCAGACAACGTGCCTTTTAGAAATAGGAGGTTATTTCAACCCTGGACTGGAGTGTATCAATACTATTGAGGATTGGGATTCTTTTCAAACTGTATTAATGTAGAAAAATTCATTTTCCCACCAATATTCTGCATGTTTTGTCTTTTTTATGATATACCATTTGAAATGTGTAATGCCATATGCAGCTACAATAAACACCTCCCTTATCATTGCAATGGGGTGTAAACACCTCCTTTATCATTGCAATGGGGTGTACTTCCCCTGAAGGGGTGCATCTTTGAGGAGAGGAAATGCAGGTGGATGTCAGTCTTGCCAGGGGACGTGGTCTCATGAATAGTTCATGCAATGTTTTCCTTTATTTAATTACAGGCTGTGTGACAGATGCTATAACAGCGTGTAGTTGCTGACATGTCATGTGCTGGTCATGTCATAGGGACAGCATAATGTGTGGTATAGTGTTCACAACCGCAGCTGTGGTCCCCAATATGACTCAGGCATTGAGAGGGGAATGGGCAATTCCCTATTGTCATCTATGACAATACTTCTATCTTTATGTTTTGTTTCAGTTTTAATGTTGTTAATGTAAATACATGGTACCTTACTGATGGTCAGACTGGTTTCCAATTTTCCCAAGTCAGTGAATGTCATTATAATCTATATTGCCTAATCTAAGTAGCTCATGAAGACAAAAACTTTCAATGATAGGGAAAGAGTTCCAGGAAGGTATACTTGCATTTAGGAAGGACAAAGGAGTTGATAAGATCCCGGGACTAGATAAGTGAATGAAGTCATATCTCACCAGCTCTAAGTGTAAACAATCAGAGTGGGTGGTGGTGGGGTCATGTAGCAGTGGTATCAGGCCACTTTGTGCTGTGGAGTGATCTCCATGTAGCTGGTGTTTACCTGGGACCTTTAACTGTGTAGACCTGTACAACATCCTCCTACAGTACACCTGGAGCACCTGCCCTGTCTGACCATACACTCAAACACCATTAACAACCCATCATCATCACCCTAGTCCCACCCTGGGGTGAAAACATGTATATGCAATGTACTGCATGTGCTCCAGACAGCAGTAGAGTCGTATATACCTGTACCAGGGCATACTACATGTAAAATAAAGGTAGATTCATTTAAAAAATTAACATCCTACCATTTTAACTCGGTGTTTTCATACTTTTTTTATATTTAAGAATGGGGTTGTATTCGTGGTTGTTCAAGCACGATATGTACAAATAAACATGTTGAATGCGATAGTACCAGAATTTGGCCATAAACGATCGAAGTGTGTGGAGGGGTTCGGCCAGGGGATCACCCACTTTTTTTTAAAAAAAAATCTCTAATGCCAGTTCTGTAAAACCATACAAAATCACAAGTGTCAGGTAGTATGACAAACTAGTGTAGAGGTCAGCGTCTATTACCACACAATATTTAGGCTGGATAGACATTACATGCAGGCGGCCTGATTTGTTATATAAAAATTGATTTGGCCCCCTTTACCAAGTACCGCTCTGACCTTTCCTCAATCACAGATAGCGCTGAGCTGCTCGCTGTTACCACTCGCAAGCCAAATAATAAGATTAGTACAATCATAACCTGTTATAGACCCCCAAAGCCATTTATCAATGCACTACACGATGTGTTATCACACAGATCGATCAGGAATCATGAGATTACTGTAACTGGTGATTGTAATGTTGACATGCTGCATAGGGAAAGTAAAAAATGCACACATGCAAACTGATTTTTTGGAAGAAATTCTTATAAGCCACCTAGATTGTACTTGCACTGTTAAAACCTTTAAGATAAGGGCTGACACGCTGGTTTACCAACGACATTCTGGGCCTTATAAGACAGAAAAAAGAAGCCTACAGGAAAGCTCATAGAAACCCAGGGGTAGATAGAGAGAATTATAGACTGGCCAATAGATTAAGAAAGGAGCTTTCTAGGGCCATTGAAATAGAAAGTAAAGGGAGAATTCGAAGGGGTCTGGATGAAAATAAAGGCAATCCCCGTAAATTTTGGCAACTGATTAATGAGATACTTGGCAATGGTAAAAAACAAAATGACACTATTTTTCTTAAATAACCCCTTCCATCCCATAAAGCAGGATTTGCATGCAAATCCCATAGAGTTACAGGAATTCAGGGGTGAAAGGGTTAAAGATGACAATGGTATTATGGTGCCCTTAAATGACACTGGCAACTACATCAACGCCTTCTATGGCACTGTTGGTGAAAAATTGGTAGCCCACTTTGAACACCTCGATAGCAACACACAAATGTCAGATGTACTAGATGATCCATTAAATCTTGAAGGAGACCTTCTTTTTAGACAAATCCTTCTAGAGGACTTAGAAAAATATGTAAAAATGATTGAGCGTCATAAATCATCTGGAGAATCATATGTCAACTCAAATGTTCTCAAAGATTTTCTTTTACTGATATTACCTCAACTAAAGTTATTGGTTAATAACAGTTTGACAACTGAGATCTTTCCCAGGAAATGGGCAGTTGGCATAATAATACCAATCCCCAAAAAAGGTGACTTGTCCAATCTGGGCAACTGGCTGCTTATTACACTGCTACCCATCATGAGTAAAATCATGGAAAGAGTTGTCCACAGACAGCTTATAGCTTACTTGATTAGGAATAATTTTCTCTCACTCCGGGGAGATGTACCGCCGATGCAGTCTACGAATTAACCAAATTTATTTATAATGCTATTAATAGGGGCAAATTATCTTCATGTCTATTTATAGACATGAAGAAGGCATTTGATACTGTCCATCATGGACATCTGTTACATAAGATTTCTCAACTAGGGGCTAATAGATGTGTCATATGCTGGTTTAAGAGTTACTTAGAAAACAGACATCACACCATCTTTGCCAATAGTACAGTCTCAGACCAAATACATGTAAAATATGGCGTGTCCCAAGGATCAATCCTGGGACCGTTGCATTTCTCTATCTATATTAATGAACTGCCTGACACTGTTCACAATTCTAAGGTGATTTTATATGCAGACGATGCAGTCTTAATGACTGATGCAAAAATCAAGGCGATATTATTGGAAAAGCCCAGCCAGATTTAGACCTTATCCTGAACTGGTGTGCTACCAATAGGTTAACAATAGTTTAACAAATCAAAATAAAACCAGTCAGGTGATTTATGGGACCAAACATAAGACTCAACAGCTACGTGACCAAACTCTAAGGATAAATGATAACTATATTACTCAGAAGTATTCCTTTCCATATTTAGGGGTTGTCTTAGATGACAACCTCACAATGTCCACACCTATTTCTGATATCAAAAGGAGATGCTGTTACCGGCTGTATCAATCACACCAGATTAGATAATTAGTGAATAACCCGGAGCTTCCGGATATCTACAAGCACTGCACCCTTCCCATACTTGAGTACTGCAGTTTTATATTAGATAGTGCTAGCGTCATTAACAGGAAAAAATTGCAAACACTCCAAAACAAAGGGCTACGGGATGTTTTAAAGATAAGGGATCCCCAGGACATTTCAGAGGAGGACCTGCATCTAAATTGCAAGTCAGTAACATTGGTAAAAAGAAGAGACACCCAGCTCCATATGTTAATGTTTAAGCTTTCCAAAGATGAAGACAACCTAGTTATTTCTGGACTAAATCGCACAAGACGTGACCACAAAATTCAATTAATTTGTCCTAGGCCAAAGTTATGCATGAAAAAATCCCCATTATATAGAGGCAATATCTTATGGAACTCACTTCCCAGAGCAACACAAGAACTAGCAGACAAAGAAGCTTTTAAAAGGGCTTTAATCAATATTGACTTCACTGAATTGAAAAGGTGACATGATTTACTTTAATAGGCCATGTACATTGCATCAGCACTGCACGCCTCTATATTGGTTGATTTTACTGGTTGAGATTGATGAACTAGCTGTTAGACAAAGGTAGGTACAGTGCATCAGCACTGCCCCCTTCACATGGACATTTGTCGCAAGATATTACGATTCCTGCTGAGGCACATTATGATTATTATTATTATCATTATTATTATTATTATTATTATTATTATTATTATTATTATTATTATTATTATTATTATTATTATTATTATTATTATTATTATTATTATTATTATTATTATTATTATTATCATCGTTATTATTATTATTTTGTATTGAATAATACAGGTAGGTACAGTGCATCAGCACTGCCCCCTTCCTCTATTTTTTTATAATTGTATGCTACTGTTAATATTTGACCATTAAGACTCTATGATATATACACATATTATTACATATACATAAATGTATTGGCAGGTACAGTGCATCAGCACTGCCCCCCCCCCCATCCTGCTAAGTAAACCAAATAATGGCAGGTACAGTGCATTAGCACTGCCCCCTCCTTACATCAGTGACTGTAAAACATGGTTCACCGATGAGACCTCACTCTGTTTTCCCACCTGGAAACTAGGCATTGACAACAATAGGCTGCTACCTTTGAAGCATGATACTGTAACATCATCCAATCTATATCTGACAAGATTATTCATGTTTATATTATTATACCTGATGAAATTTCATGACGACAGTCGCGTAGCTTGTTGCAATAAAAATCAAATCAAATTACTCAGTCAAGTTTAAGGCTGGCATGGTATAGGGTTGTTTACCTGCACTCCTGCATGTAGTAGTACTACTACTAGTAGTACTATACGTGTACTAAGGCTAGGCTATTATGTTTCATTCCCTGTTAATAGGAAGGAATGGATAGCACCACTTCATTAGTACTATATAACTTGATCATTCTTTACAGTGGGCCCTTCTTTTAGAATTAGATATAAGATAAGTTTTATTTATACACTATTAAAACAGGGAGGCTAGAGTTTGAGAGTAGGCCTAGAACTAGGTGGTGATCTAGCAGATCACCTGCCCAGTGCCTCATTCTGGTTAACATAGGGTTCAATGGGATCAACCTGTCCAGCTCCATACAGCTATGGTAGATCATAAAATAATTCATATACATGTAGACGCTGATGTTGACGTGATGGGATGGGTGCAGCTGGGCCAGACTGAAGGAGAGGACATCACCAGTCCGGTGTAAGTATATGTACATAATGCAGGGGGTGTCACGGTGTTAGCATCCACTATTGTACATAATGTAATGGTGCCAGTACGTCAGGGACGTATATATATATATATATATATATATATATATATATATATATATATACATACATACATACATACATTTTAAAACAGGTAAGGGCTTACCTTGGTCAGCTGTTATTGCCTTGAAGATGTGTGTCAGCTGATGCTGATGTATCTATTGGTTATTAGTAAGTCCAATGTAGATTTATCTAGTAGAGAGGTTGAAGGCCACCCCGGTATGTCAACTGGTTTGCTTCATGTGGTAGCCAATTTTGGAGTCTGCCTCCGTGCTATTATGTCTGTTAGTTCTCGTGAGGCAGTTGTGGATGTATTCCGAGAATGATGAACAGCATGTTATGTTAGGGCCTTCAGACTCGGTATTTCTTCTTTGGCAAACCCATGTCAATCAATACTACCAATGTATGGTCGATTCCTGTTAAAGTCTCTGTACCGGTGATATACTAGTACATGAAATGCTATAATCCAATGGTACTGTTCTGATTCAAGGGAATGAAAAAGGAGCTCCCTTTCCAAAGGTTACAGATAAACTTTCCTCCAGCACACAGAGTTAGATCTCATAAATCTAGCTTACCAGGACACTTACTGTACTGAGTCACACTCTAGTCCCAGTCTGTATGTTATAGCCTTAGAGGTATATAGTTCATGTGTATTTATATATACACTGTGTAGAACCTGTTGTAGTCCCCACGTGTTCCTCCAGTACCCAGGTAGGTGTCCATCTACATGATACCTGTGTCACACCTGGCCACTTACATCTCCAGGTGGCAGCCTGGAGGGAGCACCGTCAGTGAACGTCCGCCTCCTCCCCCTGTCGTCCCACTACTACTCATGCCGGCTGCAACTCACTTTCTACTGCCTGGATCCATACTTCCCCCGGTCTGTAAGTGTAACTCTCCAAGCACAGCTAGGGACTCTCCACCAAAGGCAATCAGAGTATTGCTACTAGGAAATCCATTATACCCAGGACTGCTACATTTCCAGTCCAGTGTTGACTCTAGTACAGGTATACCATTAGTATTGCATTAGATAACGTTACCAAGTAACTTCGATTTGTCACTCTGATCAATCCAAAAATGGTTCCTCGATGATGGATATTCCATACAATGAAAACTGTTCTCTGTTTCTCTAATGAACCTTGTATGATATGATATAGACGTGGGGTCGCATTTATCTGACCGTCTTCCACCAACCATACTAATGGGAATTCATGATATGCGCAATTGTATGAATGTAAATATCTGAATAAAGCATACAGGTTAGGGTTAAATGTGAAAGTCCAGTCCATTCTTCTGATAGGGAATTACGTGTAATACGTGTACAGTGAACCCCACCTTTGTCTGACTACACCTCCAATTAACAGACAAACGGTTAAATAACATTACACTGTGGTTACACATCCCCAGTCTATAAACACACTATGCTACTATGTGGTGTTATTTGTCATAGAGTGAGATGAGTGGCTGTACTATGTGGTCTACTATGTGGTGTTATTTGTCATAGAGTGAGATGAGTGGCTGTACTATGTGGTCTACTATGTAGTGTTATTTGTCATAGAGTGAGATGAGTGGCTGTACTATGTGGTCTACTATGTGGTGTTATTTGTCATAGAGTGAGATGAGTGGCTGTACTATGTGGTCTACTATGTAGTGTTATTTGTCATAGAGTGAGATGAGTGGCTGTACTATGTGGTCTACTATGTAGTGTTATTTGTCATAGAGTGAGATGAGTGGCTGTACTATGTGGTCTACTATGTGGTGTTATTTGTCATAGAGTGAGATGAGTGGCTGTACTATGTGGTCTACTATGTGGTGTTATTTGTCATAGAGTGAGATGAGTGGCTGTACTATGTGGTCTACTATGTAGTGTTATTTGTCATAGAGTGAGATGAGTGGCTGTACTATGTGGTCTACTATGTGGTGTTATTTGTCATAGAGTGAGATGAGTGGCTGTACTATGTGGTCTACTATGTAGTGTTATTTGTCATAGAGTGAGATGAGTGGCTGTACTATGTGGTCTACTATGTAGTGTTATTTGTCATAGAGTGAGATGAGTGGCTGTACTATGTGGTCTACTATGTGGTGTTATTTGTCATAGAGTGAGATGAGTGGCTGTACTATGTGGTCTACTATGTAGTGTTATTTGTCATAGAGTGAGATGAGTGGCTGTACTATGTGGTCTACTATGTGGTGTTATTTGTCATAGAGTGAGATGAGTGGCTGTACTATGTGGTCTATGTGACATAGACCATTTAGCACCTTCCATGCTTTGTAAGGGGTAAGACGTGTAAGGTATTTGGTTACACCAAGACATTGTGTACACAAACAGTGCAGCCACCTAACGGGAACTATGTCACCTATACACTATAATACAGCATATGTCAACTTAACCCAGTACAGGTATACTTTTCATTGGTTTCTTAATCTAACGTTAGTAGGACTTAGATATAAATGCCAAAAATAACACATACTTGGTTTGTTTCTTTTGTTGCTTTTTTTCATTTTGCAGATTTTGCAAATAAGGGGGGAGAGTAAATAAAATATATCTGCCTCTGGTAATCACACTTTGTACATCATACCAGGCATATCCCGAAATAAACAGTACATCTGTATGTCATAGT
Source organism: Acholoe squamosa (assembly GCA_949317995.1). NCBI lineage: Eukaryota > Metazoa > Annelida > Polychaeta > Phyllodocida > Polynoidae > Acholoe > Acholoe squamosa. The sequence goes on from OX439047.1 coordinate 48,954,885, forward strand.
CAATATCCACGATGTGGTGGGTGGAAGGGAAGAAGGATTTTATGGCAGATATTTAGAGCAATAGCACATAGAAGGTTGTATTTATGCTCCGCAAAGAACAGTTGTGCGATGCACTAAGGGAGTGGTCATTTTTTAACAACGGGAGGGGGGGTGGTTGGTGGGTTGGGGGGAGGCAGAAAAAAATTTCAGACCCCTCTTAGGGGGAGACAAAAAAAATCGCCCCTTTTGAGCGAAAAAGCCTGCGTGATTCAAATTTCAGACGGTTCAGAGGGGGGGGGGTGGACAAAAATTCGCCATGCATGCGCGGAATTTCACCGACCCCCCTGTTGTCAAAAAATGACCACTCCCTAATCGTATAGACATGTATGTACCTTTGAGTTATATGTCATTTCATTCCTCTTAAATCCTGTGTATAGCTAGCACTGCTCACATAGGCGTGCAGGACGTTATTTAAAACACATCTGGCACCTGGACGGAAACATTCTACAACCATCAATCACCATCTTCCAATGTGTATAATTTCTGCTTCACCTGTTGCTGATACAACAATGTAGCTGATTCAGCTTGACAGGGTTTCTCTGATATTTTTGCCTTTTGGATTTATGTTAAGTCTACTTCCTCCTTGTATAAAAGAGCCTTTCTCAGAGTGTTGTTAGTCCTGTAGCTGAGGTCCACTGGATGCTAAACAGTGATAGAAACAGCTGAAACTGACCGGGAACTATGAGGGCTGTTAGTATTCACTGCAGAATTTGGATGAATTTGGGTACATGAACTGCATAATATAGGGTAAAGGCACCCATTTCGGACGCTCCTGGCCATACAAAAGGTGACCATAATTGATCCTCAAATCTACTACCTTCAGTCTGTGTGTATTCTACTTTCTGTTGCACAAGTTGAAACATGATATGTGACTACTTATATCCCTAAATAAGTTTTGTTAATTCTCTCCCTCATATAAGAATAATCTAAGATATTCAATTTCGCATACCTGTAACAGATCAGGGTGCAGACTCAAATGAAGATGACCTCCGTGAGGCAGATGGGGTCTGATTGAATATAGGTGTTAGGTACTTAGCAAACCAAACATACAGATATAATATCCATGATTGGCCATTATGATATAGTAAATGGATTATCTTTGTGCCAAAATGCCTGTTGCAAATGCATATGAACCTTGATATAAAGGTGTCCAATCTGGGGTGCAATAGATGTCCGACTGTAGGTACAATTTGAAGGTCATATAGGAATAACTCCCATAATACAATGTTAGTGGTGTATCCAGGTTTGGTAAGTCAAACCAGTGGCAGAAATGTGTATATTCCCATTGACATGTACAGAAGTTCTCTGAGCATGAAACTTAAGACACAACTGATTGACCAATTGAACCAGTTTTCCCATTCACAAACAATCTTTGATTATCAGAATATAGCAAAAACACCCTGTTTAAGCAGACTTTTAAAATCATTTTATAGAGCCTTATATCTTTATAGCTGGATTTGTTGGAGAGAATAATATCTCATTTTCATATCTATTTCAAAGCTAAATTTCTCATATTGATTATGTAATTCTATCCATAAGGTGTCCGATTGTAGGTGTCTGTCCGACTCAGGGTGCCTTTACCCTATATTTAAAGCTGAATTTATAAAGGATCTGTGGTGGCCTTTGCTCCCGGGGCCTTTGCTGATCAATTGCCATCCATGGAAGTCGATTGTGGGCGTGTTCTGATGGGCGTTTAAGTGTCCGGTTGGGCGTTTATAACAGAGAATGAAATGTATACTTTGTTGGTGCGTCTTGAGGCTTCTGACCTTGAATTTGTTTGTATAGGAAGTTACCTGTGAATAAGCTGGACTCAAAGGGCTACACCACAAAAGTCTCCATCTAGGCAGGATATTAAAGGAAAAACTGTAAGCTGCATCTCGCGTATAATGTGCCCTGATATTGGGCAAAAGCCATAAGCCTTGTAAGGTGTAGCTAGGGTCTGTCCTCGTATAGGCCTTTATGATCCGCACCTTATATTTTTTGTGGTAGTATAAGGTGAGTACTCTTTGCAAGCAAGACACAAATTGATATTTTTCTGAAGGGCTAAAATGTCTTCTACAATATGAGACCATAGAAGACACGATTAGATAAGCATATTTCATTCTATGGCTGCATACAGGTCAAAAACCATGATCTTCCGGGTTTTGTACACTTTTTCTGACACTGACCCATATATGGACCTTTAAGGCTTTATTGAAGGCTATCGAGATGTGGCACAATCCCATATTGAAATGATAAGGCACACCCTCAGAAGATTCAATAATCCTATGAAGCGCATACGTGGGACTGGGAGGCATATGCTGTACGTCTGCGATAAGCTGCCTAACCCTCCCTAACGCAGTACTGACCTCAGTTGCATACTCCAAATCAAAGCTGGTTTGATTATCAGCCAATGAAATGACACCAAGTATTCACTGCGGTCCTCTCGGGGGCCAACTGGTACCCATTTGATAGGTGTTATCAGTAGGACTCCCTGATGACAAGCTCCAGTAATGGCGGCGCCCATGGGACAACCTGCTAAATCGGGATCAATTAGCGTGTGTGTCCTGATAGGCCCTATGCTGAAAAAGTACATACCTGGAGATGCCGGGGATTGAACCCGGGGCCTCTCACATGCAAAGCGAGCGCTCTACCGCTGAGCTACATCCCCCGTCTACTGTGTTCGTAATGTATCAAATTACAATTTCCAGTACGCCTACCCTTAATCTGAAAAATAGTTGAGGTAATTCTTTTAAGGTTTGAAGCCCCCAAGCGCGGAGCGTTGAGAGGCAGGTTTTATAATTGTGATGAAGATCCAAACCGAACAAAAGAGATTTGAAGTAAATGGGGGTCGTAATGAAATGCTATGTGATGTCGGAGTGTGCCCTGTTTGCCTTTTGTATACTAGTTGTAGGCTGGTTATTAGCATTATCAAATACTGGCCTCTACTATTCGTGGAAACCATTTATCACACATTGTATGATAACTATGATAATGTGCCTATGGTTTGTTGTATTTGACCAACTGGCTGATGATTGTAAAATCTTCACTGTGACATGATATTATTGGCCAATAAACCTATTTAAAACTCAAAACTCAAACTTCTGGTCTCTCAGAGATATCACACATGCCTACTAGAGCTTGGGTCAGACAGGGTCCAAAATTTAAAATGATTTTGATGAGCAAAAAACACTAATGGTTTTATTTTACGGCGCAAAACAGGAAAATGTCCTACTTTTGGCAACCGCTATATATACTATATAAAAGTAGTCCTAGATATTCTGTAGTATCACATTTCCTGCATGTAATTAAAAAAATGAATATAAAAAAATAACACATTTTACCCTATTCGACTAGGCTAAACTCTGTGTATATTCAATATGATTATTCATGCAGCAGATCACCTTATCTATAATTAGGCCAAATCCAAAAACAAATAGTTAGGCATGACTCTTGGCCAAAAGGCCGCCCCTATAAGGCACACTCTGAGTTTTTTTTAATATGCAAATGACGTAGGCCTATATACACTGACAACTTTTACATATATAATGGTGATCAGTGAAGATGACTTTTGGTCATCATTCTCAAATGATGACCCCACTCCCCAAAGTGATGGCCCAAGGTCATCATCTTGATGACATACTTCTGCCACCAGGGGCCTCCACTATACAACAATAGCGCATCGGAACTACCTTGAGGTCATCTATCTATGAATATTTGCATTAATCTAGATAATGAATGTCTACGAAGTAAAAGGGTATCACAAAATTATCTCATAGAGACTAAATTAATTCAAGAAAGAAAGAAAATGTCAAACATTCCAACATTGTTTAACATGTTTGCAGTTAGACATCACTCCTGTCTGTGAAATAGTAGTAACAACTAGGAGAATTGGTTCTTTTTTGCTATACATATTGATACCTAGTATGTGCTATTTGGCCCATTATGATTGTTATAAGGGTCCAGAAAAATACCTGTTAATACCAGGAGGAGGGGGGGGGTAATTATACAAATATTTATGAACTATGATAAACCTGATGAGCTATGATAAATGACAGAATACCCATTTCAGCAGTACACCCATCAATCTGAGCATGTAAGCTATATTCTAAAAAGTAATCAATATGATGACCCTTTGTAATCACTTATGATTACCCAAATGATGACAAGGAACCTCCCCCAGACGGTGTCAAACTGAGCACCCTAAAGTGATCTACACTGATTAGTTTTTCAGATGTTTTCAGTGTAGGTATCCTCATGAGACATATAATGTTATTATGGCATAGAGCTCACAGTAATAACTTATAACCTTGCACAATGTTGTCAAAATACACTGTGAACGCATTATTGTAAGGCCAATGAACGTTTGGTAGTTGCATTCCAACTGTGAGCTAGGAGGGTAGGGTGAGCCTCTGTATGTGACGTTAGGGCCTTATCTCGGGCCTACAGCTGGTGCGGACCTGGTCAGAACAAGCAATGACTCAGCCACTTCATGATTGTATTGGACCAAGAGATTAGACCAATGGCCTTTGGCAAACATTATCAACTTAATGTGAGGAGGTGGGCAGGCACATGACAGATGTAGGTAGAGGGGAGGGAGGTATATCAATAAGGCCAAATAAAAAAAGGTTTGTTTCCAGTTACCCGACCGACCCTAGCAAAACAGGGCCGACCCTTTAATATATTTTTTTTTATTTTGAAATTTCTAGAGAATTTTAAAGTATTTTAGAGAATTCTTTCGATTTTCAAGAATTTTTCATCACTTTCCCATGCATATAATCTTTGGATATAAAGTTAACAGCTTCATTAGGCATATCTTTTGAATATTTTTTACATTTGTCATATCTTCTCCATGATCTTATCGTGACATCAAATAATCAGGTAGATCTGCCCATACATTTCTATACAAAATAAAAAAAAAAATTAAAAAAAAAAAAAAAACGACCCTAGGTCTCTTCGTGTTACTGGAAACACATGTTATTTTTTTTTGGCCTAACTTATAGACCCCTAAAAGCCATAAAGGGTCTTTAAGTAACACTACTCCTTTGCTAACAGTTAGATAAGTATTAAATCTCATTGTTCACATAAGGTGTCTCCCTAATTAAGGTGTAATTGCATTTAGATTGTGATTGATTCCATACATGGTCTTAGGGTGTTAAATTCGCGTTAGACCCATCCCTCGGAGCCCCACAGATACATGATATCGTATACAAATGTACTCATTTCACGTTAGACCCATCCCTCGGAGCCCCACAGATACATCATATGGTATGCAAATGTACTCATTTCACGTTAGACCCATCCCTCGGAGCCCCACAGATACATCATATGGTATACAAATGTACTCATTTCACGTTAGACCCATCCCTCGGAGCCCCACAGATACATCATATGGTATACAAATGTACTCATTTCATTAATCTATTTCCTGGAGGGACCGAGCGTACTGTCCATCCCACTGTACAAAATGAAATGGGAATTCTATTCCAGGATGAATTAGAATATTTTTAGGTAACGGAGATGGATCATCTGGCCTGCTTTTATGAGATTTCTACATCAACATATAACAGAATATGAACGTCTTTGTTGTCCTGTATGCCTTTATTTATTTATATCCCTTTTTCTTTCTTGTTCTAAGTGTTTTATTTCATACTTTGCAATGTTGATGAAGTAGTTTATTCTGAAATGTGTCTGCTCCCAGGTGTGTGCTGTAACTTGTAAGTATATAGCACACTAGCGTCACCTCTTGCAATTGAATAGTAAGTTGGTACAAGTCTTTAACACCAGATGACACCTCTGTACCAACTCTTGCCCTGGTTTCATTTAGAGGACTACATTCCTCCAGCAGTTTATGTTATTGAAACTTACGAGTAGCAGGTCAATGTGGATATGAAACCAATGGCTCCAGTGCTACTCTAATGGGCTGCGGCCACTAGTCTATTCCTGAACAAGGCATAAGGCGTTTCCTGATACGTAAAACGTGTGCACTACTAGCCATTTAGACTGCACGACATCTAAACCATAGCTGAGGATAGTTGTGCTATTGGACCTGCATCTACCATGGCTAATTCATGGCCCAGTTTGCTGGCGGTGCTGTTTGGTGTAACGTGCTTCCTTGTAGGATTCCCTGCTGGCTTCCACATCTATAAATGGTACGTATGGATACATATATGTGCATGAGTATGTATTGTAATGACATATTTACTAATATAGCACCACGGTCCTGCGATATTTGATAATATAGGCATCGCTGATGAAAACCATAGAGATAGATAAGATCTTATAGGCCTACCTCGCTAATACATTTATGTCAAAACTGAATATGAAACTGCATATCATTGAAAGTTAGGCCTATACCATTTTATACCACGATTCTGGCACTTCCGGTGCTGATATGTGCATATCAGCCATGCATTATTCTGCATATACCACCCATGTGCATTTTTAAATTTTTGGTATATACTTTTTCGAGGTCAAGTTGGACTTAGAATATTTTGGGAAATGCTGGCGGACATACAAATTCAGTCTCGCCATTGTTTCAATGTGAAAAATCGTCCCAACTCGTAGGAGAATTGAACCCCGGCCACAGTGGAGGTAGGTGGAGGCCTTAGCCATAGCGCCACACTGTACGGTGATGAAATCCAATGCGAAAGTAAATAAATTCTTACCTGTAGCAGTAGTCCTGTGTTTACACCCACTGTTCGTATTGAATCCAACCATGACATGTCAAGATATTAAAAAGAATACATTTTAGATAGTCTAGCTGATCCCTCCATGCCAAATGAGTCCATAATATTAACAATAAAGAAGAATCCATCGATTTTTCCATCGTAAGCGGGTCGTGGTCCGGCCATTCCCACCCGCCTCCTTGTCCGACGAAAGTGTGTCAGTTCCCCGGATGTAGATATAGGTCATCTGCTCGTTGTACGAGGAAGACGCCGAAAATTTCGGACCATTTTGGAAAATCAATGGATTCTATATTTTGAATATATTAGACATATGTATTGAGGGATCATCAATGTCTAAGGATATGTATGTTTTAATATCTGTACTTGTCATGGTTGGATTTCATATGAAAAGTGTGTGTAAACACAGCGGTACCTCTCCCGGCAAGGAACAAAAATAATGGGTTCGCACAGAGCGGAGCCCGGGCCGTATCGCTTGCAATTACAAAATGTCTTCTCGTGGCTATATTCTTTGGATCTCAGGTAAGAAATTAATACAAAATGGAGAAAATGGTGGTATAAACCTAATAGAAGATGGATATCGGGGCCCACGGGCTGTACATTCTGTATATACCCGAGCCGCGCAGCGGCCAGGGTATATACAGAATGTACAGCCCTAGGGCCCCGATATCCATCATCTATTAGCTTAATAGATACCCTATACATGTTCATGTTCATTTCTACCTGTAGGGTGGGTGTGGACGGTCCCCCTGTGGACACAGAGTGTCTTGTTGTCCCCCTGGTGGCAGCCGCTTGTACCCTCGTCCTGTCAGGAGCGGTCAGTTTCATATCAGGTAAGTAGAGACACCTAGGCTAGCAATGCCTCAACGTGTGAGATATTCATCATATTGCCTTGCTATGTTGAAGTATTGGACTTGCCTATGGTGAACTATGATTTATGAAAGAATCTTTGACTTAGTTATGCTACATATGGGGGTGGGGTCATAACAATATCCGTAGATACCCCACCCATGACTTTGTTGGTTTTAGTATGTTATGTATATGTACTACAATCGGATGTACTCAGGTTTTTCTGTACATGATATCGTATAATACACTCTGAGCCCGAATTGTAAATACGCAGCACATACTTGTGTAGTACATACACCACAACCCCAATCAAGTCAATAGGATTGTACTACTATGAACTACTGGTGTAGCACATACACCACAACCCCACTCAAAGTCAATAGGATTGTACTACTATGAACTACTGGTGTAGCACATACACCACAACCCCAGTCAAGTCAATAGGATTGTACTAACATGAACTACTGCTGTAGCACATACACCACAACCCCAATCAAGTCAAAAGGATTGTACTAACATG